>OX336390.1:44678239-45218463 GCA_946902985.2 Meconema thalassinum
ATAGGGGGGTAAATGAGCTTACAGACACCGAAACATAACTTCTTGATACATATTTCTTCTCTATCTTAGTCCTTATCTGAGGCATGTAGGCAAAAACTTCGAAATTTCCAACTCACCTCGAATATTATTTACTCACTCTCTGTGATGAATACCTGCATTAGGCTGTCCATTTAGAACCATACGGTGTCATTTCCTTATAAGTTCGCTATATGAAAGGCCGGGTTTAAATTCCATTGCCGACATATTCTCAATTGTGGAGAGTTAAGGGTTTGAATGCAGGTTCTGATAGTAACGTGCACACACACACAAAAAAAAAGATGTGTCGATCCACATGGGTGTATTTTATTTCCTTTGTAGCACGTGACTTGTGTGACATCCAGTAGAAAAGGTTTAATTTGCGTATACGAGTCATTTTTAAAGCCTTTGTCTGGAGCGTGGCGCTCTATGGAAGTGGAACTTGGACTTGGTGCAGCAGAAAAGAGGAGAATTGTAGCGTTTGGAATGTGGTGTTACAGGACAATGATGAAAATCAAATGGGTCGATAGGGTTACGAATGAAGAGGTATTAAGGCGAATGGGAGAGGAGAGATATTTCTGGCAGCTGATAATGAAGATGAGATATAGGTTGGTAGGACACAAACTAAGACACCCAGGAATAGCAAACTTAGTTATAGTAGGAAGGGTCGAGGAGGAGAATAGCAAGGGTAGAGCAAGGTTAGAACATGTTAAACAGATTGCCTCGGATGTAGGGTGTGCTAGCTACGTAGAGATGAAACGATTAGCTCAGAACAGGGAAGCATGGAGATCCGCATCAAACCAGTCGTAGGACTGAAGACTAAAATGACATTACGAGTATGATTTCTGTTCTATCCAGCATAACAGCTTATGCGCTTGAATGAACGTAGACCGGTTTTAGAGCAAACCCTGATCTTTTGAATATTTAGCTACTTTTTTCTATAAACATATAATCATTCTTGGCCTGGAACCATAAAATTACATTAATGATTGCCTATAAAGTATATGACAGGAAGATGATAAACGAAGAGTCAAGGATTAATCGAGTAAGCCTATTCGCTTAACATTCGTATTTGCCCGTTTGTGTTTGCTATTATTTAGTGAAGTATAATCTCTCACGTTATTTTTGTGTTGCTACTTCACATGCATGTCCCTGTTCTATGTTGGTGTAAAATGTAATTTAGCACGATATGTGGACTCCAATTTAAGTCTGTTTTAGCACTACGTCTGTCTCCCCTGTAAGCTCCCAGTATACTGAGTAGTTCTCGTGATTATCTAAGTCAGCCATCTAATGGTTTAAGCTCGTTATTGCTTGCAGTTATCAGTCTCCGTCATAGGCTACGTCAGCTTAGAATAATTATGTTCTTGTCTACTCGCTGGTTTGTATACAGGCTGGATCAGCTCTACTAACCTCATGCTCATCAATCAACACAGCGTAGGTGCTGCCTCACTCAGCCTTCAATTCTCTACAGTCAACAAAATGAGCGAACGCACTTCTAATACCCACTAGTTGACATACATCAACATTAACGATAAGGCATGATCGCTTTTAAATTCCAATACTGCACTCTATGGAAGTGCTGTTCCACTAGCCGATATCCGGCAATTCACTACATCAATGGTAAGGAATGTTCGTCTTCCACTTCCAATACCCTACGGTAACCGCTTATCCACACTTGTCTACAACAACGGCAAGGCATGTTCGCTTTCCATTTCTATTACTCTACAGCGCGCTGCTCCGCTATCCGCTAGTCTGCACTTCAGTACAACAACGCTGATGCATTGTTGATTTAAACTTGTAATAATCTACGGAAGCACCGCCCCGCTAGCCGCTAGCCTGCACTTCTCTACAACAACGCTAATGCATTGTTGATTTAAACTTGTAATAATCTACGGAAGCACTGCCCCGCTAGCCGCTAACCTGCACTTCTCTACAACAACGCTAATGCATTGTTGATTTAAACTTGTAATAATCTACGGAAGTGCTGTTCCAGCAGCCGTTAGAGTAGAGAGACTGTAGCGGTCCTAAATAACAACTTATGAGCCAGCATCGTACCTCCCCCTCCCCGCACAACTCGATATCTCTTGAACCAACCATCCCAAAGACTTGTGTGTGGTGTCAAATTACACGGGATGAAGCCTCTTTTCCCATTGACTATTTATATCTTAGATTTCAAAAATGCTTTAATAAGAAAGTAGGCTATAAACAGTATTTAGTACCGTAGTAGTGATCACTACCGGTTCTACTTTGTGTCAAGGCCCCCGCGCGCACGTAACTAGTGCTGGGACTCGGGCGGTAGGAAACCCGATATCTCGCGAACCAATGATCGGAGGAAGTCATGTGACTCGCGCTGAAGCCTCCTTTGCTGTAGACCATCGATTTACCCAATGAACCCAAATCTACTAGGATATTAACTTTTTTCGTATATTTCCAGAACCCTTAATTTTACAAAGGCGTGCGATGGCTTATTTTACTAGAGATGAAGTCCCTTTTGCCGTGGATTATCTATTTTTACAAATTCGTTGAAAGACATGACTGCTGGATTATTATTATCATTAGGTAACTATTGGTTGATCTGTTGTGATAGCTATGTTGATAGTAATAGTTTCTCAAAGCGAGAAGAATTGTGAGAAGAATATTTGTAATGAGTGGATTTAGGAGTGCCAAACACTAATTATTACTATTATTGGAATCTCAGGTAGATGGTAAAGAGCGAGTGACACGTGAGTTCACATGATCATACGTAATAAAAACTAAAAGTTCGTTTGTCCACTCAGAATCACATCGAAGCACTTCACACAAAAATATATATACTTGTGATTTCAGATACCTAACAAAATTATTCTCAACAATTTTTCATGTGAACACAAAATATACATCTTCTGACCATCTCACTTTATGTACAAATTCGAATTGAAATACGGCTGTAAATAAACTCATACACTCCTAACATCACTAGATGGAATCCTAAAGAAAATATTCGATCATCATTATTAATTTTCAATATTCATCTGGTGTGGGCAAATTATGTTTAAATTTAATAACCAATTGGGGAAATCAATCATCCTTTTTAGTCATGATCAGAGATTTCCTTGATTTCAACAAATAAGCAGATTAGTCAAACGAAAGAAATTTGTATCCAGCTTAAACCATTTTAAATCTCTTAATTACAACTTGGATTAATTCAATCATATTCTGAACAGCTAACTTGGATTGTATTAGAGGTGTTATTTAAATTTTATTACATTTATTAGAGGTGCCAGATTCCACTCTAGTTTGTTAATATGAGGATTATGCTCATCCATTGACTTCAACAACCACACTGATTGCCATAAAATACTCGCCATAAACTGTATAATTTCGGATATCACCATCTGACAATAGCCACGAGAACTTTCGTTCATCAAAAACCACATCAAACACTTTATCAAAAACCACATTATTGTTTATTTAATCAAAAACATTCATCATCATTTCATAGCAATTCTCAGTAATTATTCAGCGCATTGCCTTATTCAAGAGCCAGACTGGATTCAAACCATACCCTTTCCAGTCAATAAATTTTCAATGTGGTAACCCCTCTAAACTGTGGCGATATTATTACATCGTAAATCTTCGCAATATAAATTCTCAACAGAATGCATTTTATAAGCACCATAACATTCCGTGAGCTGGCCTCAAAAGAACAATAAAGATACACCTATGCTGTGATCAAATTAATGTGTCCAACAGCTTCTCAAAATATTTACATAGAGAGAGATCACAGAATTCATTCATCAATATGATCAGTAGTTATTACAATATTTGTGATTGCATGAGATTTAATTTCACCACAGGACACCTTTGCCAGTAGAGTGAACTGTCCCTAAAATCCTTGGTTATGTTAATCAATCGTCAAATTTAATTTTATTGTTCCCAACAACACAACTCAGACATAAAAACTGGTGGATCATGGACAAGAATCAAAATAGGATTCTGACGACATTCACTGTTACTGTATTAATAATAATCAACTGATACTTGACTGACACTTATAGTTTAGTCGTCTTACAATCCATTTAGCATAAAGATGATAAAAATATGGAAACTAATATGGATCAGGCGATTAACACCACACCACAGATCAAAGGCAAATAGGTCCTATTCGTAGACTAGGATGAAAAGGCCCATAAACGCGGGTAAAGCGATTAATATCACACCACTGCACGATGGCAGGTGGACCCCACGACGTCGGCTTTGCGTTAAAAATCCCTAGGATGGGTCATGATGATTAACACCACACCACTGCTCAAAGGTAAATGGGCCCCATTCATAGACGATGTGAGCTATGCATTGGAATGGAACTAACCATAATTGTTCAGTCAGACATATCAATGACATATTCGCCAAGGCGATTTATTTTCAAAAGAAAATGATCCACTCAAAAGAAAAAGAAAATACCAGACTGCCTGAACGACAAGTTCAACCATGAATATGAAGCTCCACAAATGAGAAATCGAGAAAAGCATATACCTGTTTGCAAGAATCGAGTATCCAGTACCCCCGATTAATTAAATCAACACCACAGCATAACCCAACAGATAAAACAAACCTAAATTCATGTGCTCTAGCGCATTGTAGAAGAGTGAAAATTATTATGCACACGTAGATCAATAAGACACGTATTATACTCATGTAGATCAATAAGAAAATTATTATTATTATACTCATATGCTCATTTGAGATCTATTTCATGACGGGAACTCAGATAGGCGATCACAAGACCTTAAATTAGCCCAATAATGAAATATGGGACCTGCTAGGATCAGGGCCTCCATCTCCAATGCCCTGAGGTATCCCATTATTCGTAGGTCTTCGCTTCCAGAGATCGGCGAAAATTCCATAGATCGATGTCGTCTTGGTCTATCATCTAGAATCTGGGATGGCAATCTTGTATCTGGTCGACCTCGGGACCGTCACTCCACTCGGCCATCCTGCCTCTTCAGCGCTTAATGCTCCAACTCGGTGTTGATTGGTTCTATCTCACAAAAGCTTCCAATAAAGTCCAAGCATATCGCTGAGTTGGGTGGAATTAACGACAACCCCATTTTAATGGTCAATGCCTCACGACACTGTGTCATAAGTCCATTCCAGTGTGGGTTAACAAGTACACAATAAATTATGATAATATCGCATAATTATAAAATCTGATATTTGTATGACGATAGTTTCGGAACACCCTGTAGTTCGTGAATGACCGAAGTGCATTACACTTGGCTATGGCTTGTGTGTGTTCGCAAATGCTCGAAGGTGAAGTCACATATGAAAATATTCCATCACTATAAGTGGCTTATTACAATATTCACTTGGCTGTTTAACTGTCCATTCACGTGTATAGAAACCCCATGGTCACCATGACATCATCTGTTCGTTGGATTGTAACAGTGATACAATAAACCAGTATTTTATGCATACAAATACGTGTATTGAAGTCAATATAGAGTAGGTTAATTACTGTTTCAACAAAGTATTTCACATTACTATGCATTAAAGGAATGCATGTATTACGATAATAGCTGTGCAATGTCCTGGAATGTGGCTGCGCTGACCTGTTGATATGGTGGCTTGTCATGCTGACGTGTGTGCAAACGTTCTGTAATATGGCGATAAATTGCTCAACTCAAGATGCATAGCTTGAGCAAAATGTAACGACTGATCACGGCCCAGTGTTATAAGAGTGGAATTATTTCACTGTTAGAAACTGTAATGTTATTCGAATCCACTATGTATAATACATCGCTATCGAATAACTACGACAACTGCAAAATACATTGCAACTTCACGAAGCTTCTTCCCGTTAAGATTTCACGGATCGAGCTGAATGCTAATTTCCTCCACGCACGACCACGGAAATTGAACTGTCTTATGACTTCCTTCCCGTGCAGCCACAGAATTGAACTGTCTGCTGATTCTACGAAGCTCTCGGACTATGGGCCTGGTGACGTGACTCATCATCCCTCCTAGGTGGTGGGGTTAAGGGGTGTGAGTATCCCTGACGTCACGAACTCCTTTTAATGCGCAAATAATAATCCACTATCTTAAACGAGGCTCTCATAATACATTATCAAATAGGAAAAGGAGAAATATAAATTACCTTCAGTATTCATATCTTCTTGGCTCGATTTATATGCCGTAATATTTATAAAATAGACATTCCAATGCTTCTCCCAGCATGCTTGCTAATAAGCTGGAAGCGGCTATGAATCTTCTTCGAGCTGACATGACGACACGTGTCCACAATGCAATGATTCCGATATCAGCGCACTCTCTTTCCACTTGGAATCTGAGACTGTGTTAGCGTAGCCAATCTCTACCAAAGTCATATCGGGTACAGGGTAAACAGCTGATCCTCGCCTCCCACTGCTGGCTCTGCTCTGGTAGACTGAGGTCGGTTAACCTCACTTTCGTGTCCTCTGTGATGATGATGATAATTGTTGTTTTAAGGGGCCTAACATCTAGGTTATCGGCTCAGAGTGGCCCCTGTCTGGATTCGAATCTGCCATCACTCGTTCGCTTCTGACCCAGATGAGTCTGTTGTCCACGCTTCATACGGCACCTCTCTTGAAGTTCTCTGGTAGATATCGTTGATCAGAAATATATCATCAATGAAGTTTCCAGAATGGTGTTGGAAATTCATTCCTTTAGTCATTTATGTAGTGACTCTCGTAGATGTAGATGCTGGATGTCCACTATACCATCCTTGACTTCCTTGGCGTTACTTAATGTTACTCCGGGAATCCACATATTGTCGAAGGCTACTTTCCCTTTAGATGCTTAGTGTGCCATCACGGTAACCTTCAAAAATTTTGCAGGAATCATCCTCGTCGACTCAATTTTAGAACCCATCTAAAATTATGTTTGAGAATCGTTGTGTTATCTGTCGAAATGTTCAAGTCGTTTTTCATAGAATATTATTTTACTTATTTTTCCAACAAATCACGCAGTTTTAAAATTTGGATTATACTTCAATACAGTTTATGTAAACTCTCGTAGACTTTGTTTCCACACTGTCCGTTTATATTTCACTTCTTATAATATTCGTTTGTAGCTTTAAAAATATTCCAAGTTCCTTCTCTTAGTTATATTATTTCACCGTGGCTTCAATACAGCTTGACCGAAGTTGGTCGCGGCCTCGCCATCAACCCAACTCTTACTTCCCCCACTCAAATTTTCACTAGATTAACACGTCTGCACTGTTCCAGCTTTCGTGATAGAAGACCCTGATCGACGGCACGCTTCTCCCCTCCATATCAAACTTTGATAACGTCCCTCTCATAAGCTCGACCAAATCTACATTTATTGCCATAGTATGACACTCATTTATACAAAATCTTTCTTATCTCGTCGAAAAAATGAGCCAGTATAATTCTTTCATCACCTCTGCCTGACTTCCAAGCTCTGCTGAATGCTTGCCTGTGATGTGGGGAGTTTATCTATCCCCTTTAAATGAAAGCATATAATTGTCACGTTAGAAGTCAGTTCGATCCTCGCCTCGTGACTTACTCTGAGCTCTTAAAATGCGGCTTCAATACCTGCCTGCATATATCAACAACTGACTGATTGTAAATATCCTCTTCCTGTAAAATATTTCTGTGTATGAATGTATTTAATGATGACTATGTATGATATCAAATTCATACAGAAGTAAGTGGAGGTATTGATCAATGTGTGTCTCAAATACTTAAATTTATGAACATAAATAACTTAAGCATATTTCAAACAAATATTAGAAGTCTATCAAAAATAAAATAAATTTAGTTGCCGAGTTAGAAGCATATACCCATATATTTGAAGTTGTTATTGTAACTTTAATATATGCAAGCATTCCAACTATAAAACATATTATAACGAAGGATGCTTCAATAAATGTGATGGAGTTATTTTATGATGAAGAAGTCTATTGACCATGAGGTAGAAACTGTGACTTACAATGATTTCAAATTCCTTAGGCTCAAAACAATACTATGGGAACAAGAGAATTGCATTGACAGGCATATACCGTTCATCAAAATACAATAAACTACTTTTATTAATAATCTTCATGATTATGTCCAGCAAAAATGTACAGAACACTAGAAACCGAGTTCATTCTAGGTGACACTAACATATATTTATTTGATGAGTATGACCCTGAAGAATATTTAAACCTACTGCATGAGTATAACTTTTGATCGTTGATATACGGTACTACTAGAGAAACTTCAACGAGCAAGACCTGTATTGATCATGCACTTATTCGTAGCTGTATTTCTAATGATAATATCTAACCCACTATATCTCAGAGAAGAATTGCAGATCACTATCCTATATTAGTTAGTATCAATCTTGAAAAGGGCCGTGACTTAGAAGCAGCTCAACGTAACATACGTGAATATAGACTTAAGTTAGATAGTGCGATGCTTAAAAAGAAATTGAGCAATATCAATTGGGACACGGTATTAGTAGATAAATTCATACAAACTATCCAAAATTGCAGAAAAAATCTTCAATACAATTACATTCAAAGCAACGAAAGAGAAAATTTATGGTCATCGCACGCAATATGAAGTCCATTCACACAACAGCTAGGTTGTATCAGGAATATATAACAAGTAAAGCGAACAATGCCATGAAATAGAAATATAAGAGGTATAGAAATAAATTAAACAAACTGCATAATAAGGCTACATAAACAATTAATAAATTCCAATTCTAATAATCCAAAAAAGTATGGGGCATTGTCAATGAAATAACACAAATAATAAATCATAAAGATAAAATAAGATGCCAGGACTATTAATAACCACGGAGAATTTCCTTAGATATCAACGGAAACACATATTCCTGTTTTTTTAAATTCCGATTACCGAAGTGGATTTACATAAGTACCTACTCGAAATAAGCGACAGTTAAGCAATGGAAATAGATAAAATCTCAGCTCAAATTAATTCTTTAAAGAGTCCTTTGCTAGCAATAATACACGAGTCGCTTTCACTTCGATACTTCCCAAAACAATTAAAAATTACAACTGTAAACACCATACAAAAGCAGGCAGTCCTTCAGAACTAAAGAACTATCGACCTATATCGTTAACGACAATCATATCTAAATTATTTGAAGAAAGCATAAAATTTATATTTATTAGTTTTTTAAGAAACACAAGTTACTATCAACTTGGCAAATTTGGCTTTATAAAAAATGTCTGCACCACTGATGCTATTGGGGAATCATCTAGGCGAATTTATGAAAATATGAACAGTATGAAACCAGCCTTGGGCATATTTCTCGATTTGGAGAAGGCTTTTTGCACCACACCTCACCATATTCTCCTTCAGAAGATGGAGAGATATGGCATCAGAGGCATAGCACTGAAATTGATAGGAAGCTATTTGACTGAAAGTATTCAATGCGTTAGAATAAATGGAATAACAAGTCTACATCTAAGAGTGAAAAGAGGAATATCACAAGGCACTGTACATGGTCCATTATTATTTTTGAGTTTTATCAACGATATTAGTAGTTAACCCAGAGGAACTCGCCGCGCTGTTTTTTAGACCTCACATTCATTTATTCATTTGTAATTTGCAATGAGCTAACATCTCGTCTTGGTCTTGCTTCTCTTATCCTCCGTTGCAGAGTCGACAACGCTAGAGCAGTAACAGTTAATCTAAATTTGTTGTCCATTGTTACCGGGACGAAGAAAACTCTGATCTCGACATTAGTTGCGGTTTTATCCACCGCGCGCGAGGCCTTGCGTTTCCCGTTGTTTTTTTGTTTGTGTTCCGTACTGCGTGTCTTAATAGTTCTTTCTGCGTGTAGTGGTATGTTTCGTTTTAGAAAACATGGATCCGAAAGAAATAGGAAGGATTAATCAACTTCTGCGAGGCGTAGAAAAAGAAGAATCAGTGACCGAGCTCTTCAACAACAACAGCGTACTGCAGGGGGCTATTTGTTTGATGATGGCGATAGTGATTGTGAACCGTTTGATGACTCTGGGGCATCCGATGACGAGAGTCATTCAGTGGATGAAAGTGAACATGATACTGAAAGTGAGGAGTCTGGCGAATCTGAAGATGTAATAGTCAATCCTTGCGTGGAGCCTGATCAAGCACACACTGTTTTGAAGCAGCCATAGGCGATGAAAATTACTAATTACGTGTGCATTGGGACTTGAGTAGGTTTTCATTCTTCAATGTGTATTATTGTTTGCATTTTACATTTCCAGAGTTCAATTTTTAAACATCGGTAACCAGAAGTTCTGACGGACAGACGTTCAAAGTAGTCAAGTGAACTGATTATTTCCTTATGTTGTGTCTTGTAGAATATTTTCTCAGCTCACTAGACATACATTTGTGTAATAAAGCTATGGTATGACATTTCAGTGTATTGAGTTCGAAAAAATATTTTGTGCATTAAATAATGGCCCATGGATTCTGTGCGGTCGATAAGAATTCTGGCGAAAATATATCAGTGCGAGTTCTCATGGGTTAAGTTGTGCCGATCCTACTTCACTCGGAGCCTGTCATCGCGATGCTCTGTGACGACGGAGCTTTGGCTCGGGAACGAAGAGTGTGGTATCTTGGGAAGGAATCGTCGTAGGAGGGCATGCTAGGTATCATTTTGTCAGCGCGTTGCCCTCTTTAACATGGTGCATGAAGATGAGCAAACATTTTGAAAATGAGTGATAGGTTTTTTTTTTTTGCGAAAACAGAAGTTTTTGAGAATTTATGTTTTGTTACGTTTGGTAAAATAATGGTTTAACGTGACGCATTAATAGTGGTAGGATTTTTGCCCCGAAGGGGATCTTTAACTTTAATCTACTGACACGGCTCTCTCGCTTTTGCACATCCTCATATGCCAGATGACTGCGCCATGATATGAACCTGCAACCTTGTAAATGCAATTCTAATACTGTTGCGAGTTGAAGAACGGTAAGCTGGCTGCAGGGGTTGGAGCCAGCCACTGGTTTTCTGGAGATGATAGTGGGGCCCACGCAAGGCCAAGTGATACAACGGTTAGCCTCGTCCTACGCATGAACTGGTAAGACCACCACTGCTGCTTGCGAGTAAAGTATTGCTACCTGCACAGGCTGGTCTGCCATGATGGAGGTTAAGTCACAGGCATGACCGCATGAACTGGTAAGACCACCACTGCTGCTTGCGAGTAAAGTATTGCTACCTGCACAGGCTGGTCTGCCATGATGGAGGTTAAGTCACAGGCATGACCGCATGAACTGGTAAGACCACCACTGCTGCTTGCGAGTAAAGTATTGCAACCTACAGTACCTGCACAGGCTGGTCTGTCATGATGGAGGTTAAGTCACAGGCATGACCGCATGAACTGATAAGACCACCACTGCTGCTTGCGAGTAAAGTATTGCTACCTGCACAGGCTGGTCTGCCATGATGGAGGCATGACGACTAGGGTTAGCGCGCCAACTTGGAAATAATAAACACTTGGAGGTTTTAGGATAAGGTAAAATTATAAAAAGACACACATTGTTTTTATTACAGATAAAGATGTTTATTCACCCATGAATTGCAATAATGAGGGAATCCAAGCCACTTAATATAACATTGATTTCCTTTGGTCTTGAGTAATTTTTCAACAAGAAAATGGTGGAGAAAAGATGTTTCTTGTAATTCCTCGATGTAAAATGCACCTTGAATAGGTTGTCCAACATGGTCTTGAAGCAAATAGGTGACAGAATTTCCAATATTGACATGACGGATTTTAAAAATTTCACTGGACCAATTTGGCGTACAGCCCTTATGAAAGATGGATTTATGTTTACTGATACGGACGTAATCGTTTATTGTAAGACGATGGCGCCTAGGATCCACTGTTTTCATGGGTTTAAATACTGTAGTTTATCTAGCCGTGCGATATTCCTGGTTATTAGCCGTGGTTTTGTTCCAATGGTGCGGTGGGTGGTATTATTATACTGTTTGGCCATGTTCTGCACAAGATCTACAGGCCGGACGTTTGTTTTAGACGAGTAAAAAATCTTAATGGAAAGCTGGAGGCGAGTTACTACAGTACCTGTGTTGTTATCAGCTGTCCCAAGCAGTCCGATGATTGACAAAGCTGTTTCACACTATTGCTGAAGTACAGTCATTGACAAATATAATGACGTTCTGTTCATAACTATGTAACGTGTACTTCCGCGTCACACAATACTTCGACGTGGACTGTACTGTCTGCTCAAGTCTGGAATTCCATTACATCAGATCGGTGGTGACAAGTGTGAAGCGATAGGGTGAGAAGGTGAGTGTGTGTAGGCTCACCCGCAGGCTTCAAGGTCAAGGGCAATCGTCTAAAACAAACGTCCGGCCTGTAACCATCGATAACTGCCTCTTGAGGTAAACTGACGCCACATGTTGGTTTTTAAAGTACGGTTAAATATTTCAATGACACTGGCTTTTACATTACTAAACGTGGAAAAATCTTTCATATCAACATAAAAAATGGTTAAAAATCTCTTTTCCATCATACGTTTGAAGCAAAGGACGCTCACGTTTTGAGCGTGAAATAATAGTTTTAAAGGCACAGGTAACGAGAAGTCCTGTTTTATTTTTGTCTGGTTCAACAAACGCCTTTTTTGAGTATTGACGTCGGCATAGGGTACATTTCGACTAGATATGCTTGCCGTAAATCGTCCACTCCTTTTGAAATGACAAATCATCACCCATTCCACAGTATTTAAAGACATGTATTATCGCCGAAACCCCATCATCATCAAAAGAGCCTTCGCCTTTGATATAAACGACGGGCGGGCCGATGCAATTCATGGACAATGGCGAGCTTGATGGGTGATGGTTTATACGATGATTTGGGCATGGCGGAATTCTTGCTCAAGGTCTTGAATGTCTGCATTGTGGGATGAATTTCCAGCCTGTCCGGAAGCGTGAAGCGTGGGTTATTCCAATAGGTTATATCGACTATTGGTTTAAATTTTTTAAACGTAACACAAAACGCTGACGCTCTACGACGAGCAAATTCAGTGGTTGGAAACAGATTTGAAATGATGGTTCCATATTTTACAGATTTATTTGCGCTAACGCCCCCTTTCTGGATTAACACCTATTTTCTCACGAAACCAACAATATTAGGGAAGCCGAGACCTGAGACCGTATCCGGGACTAGTTAATGAACGGTGACGACCCATACTCTATACACATCCTATTAAGATGTATAAAATGTACAACTCGCACACATACGTACAGGGGGCTAAAATCCAACTAATGTACTCGTGGCCAATGATCACACGAAACTTTACGGAGCTGATGACCAAGCTATTCCAAGTTCCCTATACAATTAAACACACGGGACGAATGACCAAAATGTGCTAAAATACATGCTGGTAAATCACTATAATGCTCCGTTAACAAGAGAACGAGACCGAACTACTCACAGCCAGTGCGGCGGTCTGGCAGAGCGGATGGGAACCACTAGTCAGCTGATATCCAATGCTTCTCTGTTAAAACATAGGCCTACATGCAAGATGAAAGCCACGGTAGCACGATGATTCAATTCCTCAACTCTCTTTAATTTTCATTGACCACTATACAGGGCTGGTTATAAGTTGTTTAATATTTTAAATTTAGAGAGTAGATTATTTAAGTACTCTGACAACAAAAATTAAGGCCACGGCCGCCTCTTTTCCAATTCACACGCTACTAGAGACACCACAATTATACAGGTTAGTATATACAAAACTGAATTTATCAGATTTAATCCTGTGCATTGTGTTTTTTTTTTGTTGTTGTTGTTGTTTTTTTTTTTTTTTTTTTTTTTTTTTTCAGTTTATACCCTGGACAAACGCTACTGTCATCCCCTTCCCAGTCTTAGCTCTAATTCACCTACCCGGAACTAAGAAGGGAATGTATTGATTACCCATTAGATGTAGTTTAAATTACATGTTTCTTATGCCAGGGGGGAGTAGCTTAGTGGTAGAGCGTTCGCTTTGCAAGTGAAAGGCCTCGGGTTCAATCGCCGACTCCTACAACTTTCTTGTCCCAACCTGTATTATGTTTAAATAGCTTTGTTTTACAACTGAACTTACATATTTAGACAACATAACGTTCGTCCACGGCATTTTTTTTCCCCAATCCTATCATTAATTGTGAAATTTAACAGCTACAAAATGGGCAGATGACCTCGTAGTTACGCCCCTTAAACAACAATAACTATCTAACTAACTAACAGCTATAAACAGCAAAATGACACATTTAACCCAAATCCGGCGCATTCTTACAAATTTAGCTAGACCGAGGTCTAGCCTAGTCTTTAAGCCACTGTTTGCAAGCATGTAGGGTTTATGATCCCTTATTACCGGTTAGCACTGCGGTTACTCTTGCTTTTAAAACTCTCACTTTAAAATCGTTTAACACTAAATCTAACCATTACCTCTTATGTTTGCCTCTGTTTTTCTTACCCTTTTTAGCCGAGCTCATTAACCTCTTAAGTCCTAAGATTTAGCTAGGCAATTTCTACCCTCTCATTCTCATTACGTAGTTCCTCCACCTAAGTCGGCTCCCATAACAGCTTTATCTAACGTGTTAATTTATAAAATAGCCTTTCTCTCTTTATTACCCTATTGCCATTGCTCCGTACCGGCAATTAATCATGCGACGCTTGTATTAGTTACCTCTAGGTCAACCTTATGAATGAGATAACCTGAATTTACCCAACTGTCACTACCACACAGCAAGGGTGGTCCGAATACTATGCGATATAGATTGAGTTTTCAGGCTACAATAACTATATTTCCGTAGAATATTGTAGTTTGCAAGTGAAAACTCACTATATCAGCTTTTACACCTTAATACTTTCTTTTTCGCCAGACTACCATCCTGAGGGGATATTTAACACTATAATGTTTTACTTGCCTTAAGACAGCACTATGCCTGTCTCTATAATGCTATATTTCATATTATAGTCTAAATTATTAATTTTCGGGTTGGTCGAGTGGTCTAAGGAGTTTGACTTATGTTAAAATTTCCTATATACAGAAAACAAGGGTTCGTATCCCCTACACGGCACAACTATTACCTCAACATTGATTGTCACCACTGTAATATTATGCCACTCAATACACAAAACAGCAGATAGAATAGTTTACTATAGTAAGTTGCTAGCCATAAGGCCTCGCAGCCTTTAGTTCTGAGTGAGCAGTACTACACACAATTCACCATAACATTTATTTAATTATTTAAATTGTTAATTACAAAGGTTGTAATTATTTTTAACGGATTTTTAGCACAGTGTTTGGGATTAGTTGTTTAGGAATGAAAGGTTCTAACTGTAGCCGAGACTGTTTAACGACATACAGCACATGTTTCCAGTATTAATGCACCTTTGACCCACGATACTAAGTGTCCACAAGGTAAAAATACAATGATCTGGTTTGGTAGGGCTATGTTTGTTTATTGAACGAGAAGATGGAAGATTAGATTCTTTCTCTTCAGAATCATGAATTTGCGCCACTCCTGTAAATTCAGAGGGCGCTTTAATATATTGTTTGTCATTTGCTGTAGTAATAGCTTTTATCTTGCCATGAATATTTTTCACAAACATCTGACCCTTAAGCTGTGCAATGTATGTACATTTAGGATACCAAAATGTATGTTCCACAAAAGGGTCATATCTCGTCTTCCAATTCTTTAAACCACCTCCACAATGAGAGCATTGAGTTTTTTTTCCCCCTTTACCTGGATACACAAAACACCTTCTCTCAGCTTATCCGGACGTTGCTTCAATGTCACTAACCAAATGTTCACGTAAGATTTTAACCTTTTTGTACGGAATTGAACTCCAGATGCACTGGCTCTCTACTCTTGTGGATTCCCAAGCGTTCTAAAGCCTGGGCATTGGGTTTAAATATACCGTTCTGCTGCATATCACTTGATAGCATTTGCTGTCCCCGTGGACCAGATATCACAACTCCTTGCACTGCTGCTGTCTGGTATAACAGGGGAGTGGTTCAGATTTATTGGTATGTTACCCACTGACAATTTACGAAGGTAAGGGCAACTAGGAGACCATCTTTCATGGTCTCAAAAGGGTTCGTCACCTTCTTCCGATTGTCCTCTTTCCACATTACAAAACACGCACCGGACAATATCTGCTCTTATCATACTAATATATAAAAATGAGATGGTGTGTGTCTGTCTGTCTGTCTGTCTGTTACTCAATAACTCTAGAACCACTGGTCCGATTTAAATGAAATTTTTCAAGGATGTAGCTGATTTACCAGGTTTACATATAGGATACTTTTTATTTCGAAATTTTGCACTATTAAAAAATAGCGACCATTTTAGTGACGTCATTTGACCCTTTGGTTTCAAAATTTCATAATTCCATATCAAATAAAAAGAGAACAGTAGGAAATAGCAAACTTTTTATGGGACATATGAGCTTTGAAATTTAATTTCCCATCCGAAAGGTCCTTATCACTTTTCGTGTATCTCCAACAGTTAGCGAGTAAAACCGACATTTGTGACGTCACTACACCCTTTGGTTTCAAAATTTCATATTTCCTTTCCAAATAAAAAGAGAACGCTAAGAAATAGCTAACTTTTGATGGTATACATGAGCTTTAACATTTAATTTTCTATCCGAAAGGTCCTTATCACTTTTCGTATATCTCCAACGGTTAGCGAGTAAAACCAGAATCTGTGCAATAAAACACGGTCAACACCGAGCGGTGTAGTATATATTACTATATATAAAAATGAAAATTTGTGTGTTTTTCTCTGAATTTCTACGGAAATTTGAGTTGTTTACACGTTTCAGACTGTTTTATGATGGATGCGCGCGAAAATATTTTTGGTCTGTCTGTTTGTTTGTTTGTCTTTGGACAAATTTGTTCCCTTATAACTCGAAAACGGCTGGGTGTATCAACATAAAATTTGGTTCAGATATCCATCAGAGGCACGACACTAATCATTGATGTAACTCTTCTCCGTACTTCTCATTAAAGGGGGGCTACCCCCTTAAAATACATGCTGAAATAGGCGTAGAAGGACGAGACAAAACTCATTTTCAGCCCCTCAATGTGAGAGACAAAACTCGGGTCCCCGAAAACCACATTTTAAGGACCGAAGACCAACCGTTTTTGAGATATTCCCAGAAAACTAATTTAATTTAATAAACTAACTAGATGAAACCCGTCAAAACATGACGGACAATGGAAAACAAATTTACTGAAGAAGCTTCTTATATAAGTTACATTCTTTGTACGATTACTTTTTAGCACTACTGCAACTTTAAGGGCGTCAAAAGATAGCACTCTCAGCATTGCAACATATTGCTGGTCATGACTGAAAACGTGATGAGATCATCATCTTCTTGCACAGTTTCCAGCCACTGGCCGGGTTTGTTTGGAACAAAAGCCTCTCCAACGTCTTCTGTCTTCCTACCATCTCTCAGCCTCCACCCTTGTCCAGTCTTCTCCTCTCTTCTTCACGCTTTCTTCCACCCCCTTCAGCCACCTGTCTCTCGGTCACCCTCTTGGTCTCTTTCCTTCCCACTTCGTCTCGTGTATCCTCCTGGGTATCCTCATCTCCTCCATTCGTTTTACATGTCCATACCATCTAAGTCTAGATTTCTCTATACCATCCTGTAATGGTTCCTCCTTCATTAATTATTCTCTGGTCCTCTCATTTCTTATTCTTTTCCTCTTTGTAGCTCCAATACTGCTTCTCAAGAACCTCATCTCACTGGCCTGTATTTTGCTCTTCTCCCTTCCTTTCATAACCCAGGTCTCCGAGGCATACGCCAGGATAGGGACATAGTACGTCCGATATATTATGATCTTTTTGCTGTTCTGAGGGACATTCTTGCTCCATAACATGCTTCTCACACTCCTCCGGAATGCTTCTGCCTGTCTCCCCCGCTCATTTAAATTCTCTATCGTTTCTTCCATTCTCTTGTATCAGGCTTCCCAGATACTTGAAACTCTCCACTTTCTTCAGCTGTTCCCCACCAATTGTTATTCCTGTTGTGATTCTTTCCTTCTTCCTTGTTGTGATCACCATCTCACTCTTATTTATGCTAAATTTCATCCCATAACCTTGTATTATTCCTTCCCACACGTCCAACTGTTCCTGTACCTCCTCCTCCTTGTTTCCCCAAATCATCAAATCATCTGCAAGCACCATTGCTTTCATCTTTCCTTCCCCAATTACTTGTGCCACTCGGGTCATTATGTCATCCATCACCACAATGAAAAGTAACGGTGACAGTGCACTTCCTTGTTTCAGGCCGTTTCTCTGTTCCAACCAGTCCGATCTCTCTCCTCCCAATTTCACACAGCTCATGCTTCCCTTGTACATCTCCTTTATCCTTCTTATAGTCCATTTTTCTATTCCTCTACCCTCCAGGGACTTCCATACTTTGTTTCTGCATACACTGTCATATGCTTTCTCAATGTCCAGGAAGGCCATCAGTAGATCTGTTCCATACTCATCGTGCTGTTCTTGTAACTGCCTTACAGCAAAAATCAAATCCTCTCTGGACCTTCCTGCTCTGAAGCCATGTTGTTCTTCCCTCATCCCTCCTTCTATCCTTGTCCTAATTCTCCTTTCCAAAACTTTCTCAAACATCTTTGCACAATGACTCATCAGTGTTATTCTCCGATAGTTTCTGCATTCTGTTCTACTACCTTGCAGATCATTTACTGGGGCAAAATTCCGGCACCCCGGCGTCTCTAAAAGCCAGTGTAGTTGAAAGGGACGTAAAACCAATAACATTATTATTATTTCTTCCTTTCCTTCCATGCTGTCTTCATCACTCGGTACAACCATTGTATCCCCACCTCTCCTGCTGCTCTCACCATCTCCACACTCAACTCATCCACACCCGGTGCCTTCCCTCCTTTCATCTTCTTCACTGCATCTTCCACTTCTTTCCATGTTAAGTCCTTTTCTGTTTGCAGTTCATCTACTGTACCTCTTCCCCTATTTCTTCCTCCTCGCCGTGGTTTCCATTTGGGTTCAGGAGTTCTTCAAAATATTATTTCCACATTTTCTTCAGTTCTTCCCTATTTTCTATCTCTTGTCCCCTTTTGTTCACCATTCTAACATAATCCGTAGGATCCTTCCGCCTCTTATTCTTTACCATGCCATACAGGACCTTTTTTGTACCTTCATTATCCTGCTGGTCATGACTTAAAACGTGATGAGGTAAATAGCCCAATACGTTCAAGAGTTTCTCCTTAAGCTTGATTGATTGTGATAAAGTAGGCCGAGCGAATAGGACATTGTTGCCTATTAAAAAAAATGTACTGTACCTGCAAGTGTTTTATCGGAAGGTGTTAAATCAAGTCGAAGGATTTGAGCTCTCTGCCTAATATTACTGCACCTATTATATCCGAATCCAAGCAATTTCTTACATATTTCTTACAATTAATATATTACCATATATGAGTCCTTGGGAAACGTTCAGATTTCTAAGGAGCATAACTATGGCTCAAACGTTCGGAGTATGTGGAGGCGAATCACTTAATTCCAAGGAATTGAAAAATTCAATAATAGGGAAATGAAGTAGCTGGCTTTCATCTTCAGTATCCAATCTGTTAACGCTGATGTATGTGTTTGAACTACTGGACATAAGTTCAATGACTTTTAAATTAATATCATTACATTGTTGCAGCTTGGCAAATATGTTATATTCCTGCAGATCAATTTTACCCTCACAACAGTAAAGATCAAAGTAACCACGCATAGATTTTACGCAAGAGAAATACAATGTAGAACAATGTTTACATTTGATCGTCAAAGACCTTACAGTACACTGTACTGCATAATATCTGGAATTGTTTCTGAAATGGCCTATTTATATTGGATTTTAAATGTGGCTTCGTATTATTCGATAACACTATAGTGTCCTGCAATAACGGAGCCGCTAAATATTAAATGGCAAATAATACTTCCATTGCCGAAATCAACTGCGTAGTTAGACTCAGTACTGTAAACAAATAATCATTAAACAATTGTCTTATACAATGAAGTTCAACATGACCATCCCGAGACTTTCATACTCAAGTTGGTTGGTGAGCAGAATGCGATGAGACTGATCGCTTAAAATAAATTCCTTATAATTGTTCCTGCCAGCGAAATTTTTTGCAATAGCTTGAAAACGCAGCTCAGAATGACGTTCTTCATTTTGTTATAAACAGTACAAAACAGCTCAAAATAAGCAATTTCCATCAACTGTTATAGGTTATGGCAGTACATTTTGCAGGGGAACATATAATCACTTCGCCAACTACTGGAACGACCGTAGGCCTATACTCAATACTCACTTCGGCAGTCACCCTAATGGAGGCAGTTTTTGAATTCTATGTCCCGTGCATGTCAAAAATCGTACTAACACATGTAAGCCCACCTATTCTTGTCTATCGCCCCGGAGACCAGGGTTACATTTCCTGCTCTGCCAAGAAATTTAAATCTGGTCTGATGGCAAAAACGGGGCACATTCAGTCTCTTGAGGTATAACTAAGAAGAGGAAGATTTAATTCCCACCTCGACAATCTTGGATGTGGTTTTCCGTGGTTTCCCACTTCCACTTAAGGCAAATACCGGGATGGTTCCTAACTTAAGGCCTTGGCCGTCTCCTTGCCATTTACCACCTTAATTACAAATACACACAGTAATGCAGCCAACACAATAACACAGGTTATGAGAGAAAATTTCACACATACACACCCAAGTACACGGGGCTGAGTGACTACGATGTCGGAGCCCTTCAAACGAATTATGTTTGCCAAGTGTCTCTCATGGCGAAAGCAATTGTGGACACGCGCGAGTGCCTGGAAAACTACTTTTTTCTTTAATAATTTAAGTGTATATCGACGATGCATAATTATAACGTTTAGTCTAGGACGCTAATAACTTGACCACCGAAGCATTGGGAAGAAATTGCAATATTAAGGTACATAAACAACATAGCCTACACATTCAACTGTCGGTTAAAGTTCCTCAAAATTTCCCTTCTTAAATATTCCCCTCCTTTATAATTCTCCATCACGTGAAAATGTGCCATGTCTTGTGTTTTAAATATATCGATGCAATGGTGCTGCCATCTGCTGTCAGTTACTGGTACTATATGGGCGATGTACTGCCATCTGTTGTCAGTTATAGGAACTGATTGTAGATATTTAAACGGCGTACTGAGGACAACAGTTTGTTCTTTTGATCACATGCTGTAATGCAATGGTAAAACGGAAATAAAACGTATTGAGAGGGAATGTAGAAATATGTATCTTTAACAGACATAAAACCTTACTAATACTCCTTGATTAAACAATATTTCAGTGGTAAAAAAAAAAAAATGTTGGTGAGGGCCAGGATCGAACCGGTGATCTTGGAACCACAGTCAGTCGCCTTAACCACATAGCTAATCGCGCTCTCTTGTTTAGCAGCAGACGCAGCCATTCATTATCTTCAAAAGCCGCTGTCAGAAGGAAATAATCCATTTCATTATACAAATAAATCAATGTTGCACATTCGTATACGTTCATACTGTTATTATATTGTATTGTCAGAACTTGGTTAATGAATGTTTTCAATTACATGGAAGCTTATTAAATAACTTACATTTTAATGGACTTCTCACCGCCATTTTGTCATGACCCCAGGCGGATTGTGCGCATGCGTGAGGGGAAAGGATTCTGCTATTTTCTATATTAATTCAAAAATATACCGTAATATATTTGTTTATTTTAGAGACACTCTGCAAATCTAGAGGCCAAGATCTTTCGTTAGAGTGCTCTACGAAATAAATCGGTTCTGTCGTTCTCTCAATCTCGTGGTAACAAAAATCACCTTACTGTTTTAAATATATAGATGAACGAATGCAAGCCAGTAACCATGCCAACGGATTCTCAGACGTCCATCTATTGCTGTAAGACGCAATGCAATTCCATTAATTACATTTGTGTGAAAGTTTGCAAACGGCTAGAAGGTTATCACGGAACCAAATTAAGCCGTAAAATTCATCAATACGTATAATGGGCTTAAGGGGATCAAGGAGTACTCTAGAATATTTTCACGCGATTTACACCTGCGGGTGTGGTACGGCAGGTCTATTATATTCCTATACCCATATTATTAATTCATTCATTCATTTCGTATAGGCCATCTATGGACCGCGTCAGTCCAACCGTCTCCTACTGGCTTTGATGTTTGCCCTGTACGCCCGCATTCGTTCTCGGTGGACTTCCTTCCGTTCCTGGGCCCAAATCTTTCCCGTTTTCAGCTTTGGTTTTTCCTGGAAACCTTTACAAGCTTGAAGTTTCCCTTTGAGTGGGGCGCGCTCCTGAATGTCTGTTGGTGTAATCCCCACTTCTTTCAGATCTTTATCCAGTTCAATGCACCAGGCCCATTTTGTTTTCCTCTCCTGAAAGTAAGTTATGTTGCGGTTGGTCAGTCTCGCTGGGCTCATTCGTTTCACATGCTCAAAAAATGGTAACCTTCTCTTCCGGATGACGTTGCTTATCTTCTCCACATGAGTATATAGGTCATGGTTATGCCGTCTTCTGTATTCCCCATTGTATTTGATGGAACCCAATATCTTTCTCAAAATTTTCCTTTCTTTGGCCTCCAGTTTCTCGACCAAGCCTTTTTTGTTCATCGTGAGGCATTCAAAAGAATGCAAGACCTCCGGACGGATGACACTGCAGTAATGTTTTAGTTTTGCGTTGAATGATATTGACCTTTTCTTATAGATGCCCTTAGTTAAATGGTAGGCCGTTTCCATTTTGCTCATGCGTGATGTGAATGCTTCTTTCTCTGATAATATCCCTTCCCTGACCCGTCCTGAAAATAAAAGTACATGGCCATTGGCTGAATTAAAAATAAAATAAAAATAGGTGTAATAATTTCTCCCTATATTATATTATTATTAGTATTATATTATGGCGTACAACGACGAGACAAATCCCCTCGGTGCCAGCAACAAAACTCGGGGGCCCTAAAGGATCCTCGAAAACTACATTATAAGGCTCTAAATCCAACAGTTTCTGAAATATTCCCAGAAAACTAATTTAATTTAATTTAACAAACTAATGAAGGAATGCAAATCGGTAACCACGAGAACATTATCTCAAGGGGTGGCATACAATTTTCCATCTATTTCTGTAAGATGCAATGTCACTCCATTTATTAAATTTCTGTGAATGTTTGCAAGTGGCTATAAGGTTATCACGGAACTAACGTAGACCGTATAATTCATCAATGCAATTAAGGGGGTGAAGGGGTAACCTAGAATATTTTCATGCAATTTTCACGTTCGACATATAGTACAGAAGGTCTATTACATATCCAAACAGCAACATTCTTTTCAAAAATTCCTGAATTGAACCCGCATTTTTTGCGGCTTTAAGGAATTTGGGCAATTTGAGTCTAAAGAACCTGAATTTTCATGCACCACAAGCCTTTATAATTTATGAAAGGGGTCTTCCTGTGTATGGGCACCTAGCACAACGTAGAGGGTCAGTTTTTATGTGACGTGTATTGCGTTTCGTCTACAAGGCTTTCAATTGTATTTCACGTCAGGAAGTACACGTTAGGTGCATTTAGTCTGAGAGCACATTTTAACTTTTTTTGTTGTCGACATACGAGTTCATCGTAAGGATGATTTTATTTGATACTGTGGTGTAAATATACCCATATTTGGATATCTGGGTAATATGTTGTAGACAATGGAATTGTCTGTCTGTTTTTCTGTGCATCTTTATGTACGCCTATACCTCGTGTTCGGATGCTTGGTGCATCGTAAAATTAGGTATGGTAACCATGAGAGTCAATACACCAATCATTTATAAAACTCTTCACCGTACTTTTCATACAGTAGAAGGGTGGATATAGAGAAAACTTCTCAATATATGCTAAATTAGGCGAAATATAAAAATTATCCTAGAAGGACGACCAAAGCATATGTTGCGCTTCTCAATGTGAGACACAAAATTCGGGAATCTATAAAGGGTCTCCGAAAACTACATTTTAAGGGCCTTAAATTAACAGTGTGTATGATATTCCCAGTAAACTAACTTCGTTCTGATAAACTTGAAGGAATGACAAACCGCTGACCATAGCAACAGTAGCTCAATTGATAATGTCTGGTGTTAAGAACGAACACCGTTCGAAGAACGGGTACTTCTGCTAGTTACAATATAAAAACCAGCTGCAGCCAGTTTATCAGGTGCTAGAAAGTTTACAGGCCATGATGTAAATGTATCACGACGATTAATTTCAGATTTTAACTTGAGAGGTTTTTTCAATTTTGAAAAAAAAAAAGGCTTATGAGATCACTTTTGGTCCTTGTGTGTGTGTGTCCCTAATAACTTCTAAACAGCTGGAGCGAATTCAATGAAACTCGGTAAATTCATAGCACTATTCCGGACGACCCCGACCGTGTCCTTCAAATTTTGTTACGTTTCCCCACTCCAACATGGCGGCCGTGCGAATTATTTCACCAGGATTCAATTTCTCCGAAACTATATCCGATATCACCATGGATTTTTTACGGTGATAAAGGGAAATGCTAGAATTTCACCTATGTGACTTTTGAAAAACTGGTAACTACAAAACGAACATGGCGGCCACGCGAATCGGCGACTTTTAAATAGAAGTTTCACGCGATGTAACAAACCAAACGCAATAAAACTTGGTATAGTATATGTTTATACACATTGTAATGCACAGACATCTAACTTCGTTCAATTGTTTACATAACCTCAAGATGGCGGATGTGCGAAATATTTCACCGGCATTCTATATCTCTGAAACTATTAGCGTTATCACCCTGACATTTTGTACGGAGATAAAGAGCACTACTAAAAGTTCATCTATAAGACTTTCAAAAACCGGTTATCTACAAAACGAACATGGCGACCAAGCGAATTTGAAAATTTTAAATAGACCTTTTTCGCGATTTAATGATCCAAACGCAATGAAATATGGTACAGGAAATGTTTTTACACATTGTAATGCACTGGCATCTAATTTAGTTGAATTGTTTACATAACCTCAAGATGGCGGCTGTGCGAATTTCAAATTATGTTTTATTTCTTGTGTCGTAATCATGCGATCGAAGTGAAAGTTTGAATAATAAACCTACGCAATAATTTTCCTTTAATGGTACACGACTCTATGGCCTATACATTTAACAATCCAACATGGCGATCATCCGAAATATTTAGACGGCTCTGAATATCTACGAATCTCTTATATCAATCAAACTGAATTTTTTTATGTTCAAAGGGGCTATGAACTTATGTTCACCTATAGGACTTTAAATAATCTGGTGATCACAAATCCAACATGGCGGCGACGCGAAGTAAAAACATTCACATGGACGTTTCTCGCAATTTAACCATCCGAGTGCAGTGAAACTTGGTACAGTAAATCCTTATACGAATGTTAATCCACTGGCATCTAATTTATTTCAATTGTTTCCATAACCACAAGATGGCAGCTGTACGAAATTTTAAAATCTCCTTGTTATTTTATGTGTCCTAATCTTGCGATTGAAGTTTAAATGCTATACGTACACAATAATCTTCATGTAACAGTACATAACTCTAGGACATACATATCTAAAATCCAACATGGTGACCATCTGAAATATTTAGTCGGTTCTCAATGTATTACAGCAATCAAACTGAATTTTTTTATGTTGATAGTGGCAGTTAACATAAGTAGGATATATGAAAATGGGCTGTATAGTTCTTCACGGAACTACTTGTTAATTTTTAAACACAACGCTTGAGGTAGATCTTTTTATAACTACGTCCAATCACTGATGTTCTCAAAAACTGGGGAACCGCAATAGTTTTATAGCCTTCAAACCTCATCCTCCTCTTTTTTATCACTATCAGTATATAGTCCTATTTGATCCTCTTGCATACTCTGTGTTGCCTTTGATAGTGTTGGTGACTTTTCGGGTGGAGATGATTGTTTAAACTTTGATTTATTATCATGATCATCATTATCATTATTATTATTATATTCATTATTATTATAATTTTCACCTTTCTCCACTGCTACCTCATTGATGATCTGTATTGCCTTTGATAGAGTTGAGGGATTTTCAGACGTTGACGACTGTCCTAACATGACCTTATGAGGTGATGATAAATGCTTTGAAGAAACAAAGCACTATGTGCATGTGGGCGTTTTAGTATATTTAACTCGAGAGGAATATTATCTTGAGCAGAAATTTATTTTTCTCGGATTAGCCTTTTAGTATTTTGATGATTTTTTCTCAACCGCAACCGTGTTTCGCCCAAAGCACCACATTGATGATCACTCTCACTTAAGACACTTTTTTACTTTTCAGATCGCCTTGATATCTATTTGACCTCTCCTTTGAGCATCGCCAGAGTATTATTTCATCATAAATTTGTCGCTTATAGTTATATGATTAGCCTTTATAGAATGCACATTGTCTACCTTTGTTAGTTGTAGTAAATTTCATAGTAGAATCTGATTTGCAAACTACAAAGGTTACAATAGTTCTGGTGAAGGAGTGATTCAGCGTCAAATTTTTATTCCGGCTTATTTAGCGGCTAATTTTTATGTTAGCATATTTGGAGGATTATTTTATCTCAGCTTATTTAGCGGCGTATTTTTATGTACGCATATTTGCGAGCTTATTTTAATATCGGCTTATTTAGCGGCTTATTAGCCTATTTTGAATTTTGAAAAAATAGGCTTATGAGATCACCATTTGTCCGTGTGTGTGTGCGTGTGTGTGATTCGTGTGTGTGTGTCCCCCTAATAAAATCTAAACGGCTGGAGCGATTTCAATGAAACTCGGAAAGTTCATAGCACTATTCCCGGCGACCTTGACCGTGCCCTTCAAATTTTGTTACGACTCATCAATCCAACATGGCGGCTGTGCGAAATATTTCACCAGCATTCAATATCTCCGAAACTATTACCGATATTACCCTGACATTTTCTATGGTGATAGAGGGAACTACTATAAGTTCACTTATGTGCCTTTTGAAAACCTGGTAACTACAAATCCAACATGGCGGCCAAGCGAATTTGCGACTTTAAATTGACGTTTCTCGCGATTTGACCAACCAAACGCAATGAACCTTGGTACAGTATATGTTTATATACATTGTAATGCACCGACATCTAACTTCGTTCAATTATTTACATAATCACAAGATGGCGGATGTGCGAAATATTTCACCGGCATTCTATATCTCTGAAACTATTAGCGGTAAAACCCTGAAATTTTGTACGGAGATAAAGGGCACTACTGGAAGTCCATCTATAAGACTTTCAAAAACCGGTTAACTACAAAACGAACATGGCGGCCAAGCGAATTTGAAAATTTTAAATAGACCTTTCTCGCGATTTAATGTTCCAAGCGCACTGAAACATGGCACAGGAAATATTTATACACATTGTAATCCACTGGTATCTAATTTAGTTCAATTGTTTACATAACCTCAAGATGGCGGCAGTGCGAATTTTAATATTAAGATTTTATTCATTGTGATGTAGTCATGCGATCGAAGTGAAAGTTTGAATAATGAACCTACGCAATAATTTTCCTTTAATGGTACATGACTCTATGGCCTATACATTTAACAATCCAACATGGCGACCAACCGAAATATTTAAACGATACTGAATATCTACGAATCTATTTTAGCAATCAAACTGCATTTTTTAATGTTCATAGGGGCTATGAACTTAAGTTCATCTATAGGACTTTAAATAACCTGGTGATCACAAATCCAACAAGGCGGTGACGGGAATTATAAATATTCACATGGACGTTTCTCGCAATTTAACCATCCGCGTGCAGTGAGACTTGGTACAGTAAATCCTTATACGAATGTTAATCCACTGGCATCTAATTTATTTCAATTGTTTCCATAACCACAAGATGGCAGCTGTACGAAGATTTAAAATCTCCTTGTTATTTTATGTGTCCTAATCATGCGATTGAAGTTTAAATGCTACACGTACACAATAATCTTCATGTAACAGTACATAACTCTAGGACATACATATCTAAAATCCAACATGGTGACCATCTGAAATATTTAGTCGGTTCTCAATGTATTACAGCAATCAAACTGATTTTTTTTATGTTGATAGTGGCAGTTAACATAAGTAGGATATATGAAAATAGGCTGTATAGTTCTTCACGGAACTACTTGTTAATTTTTAAACACAACGCTTGAGGTAGATCTTTTTATAACTACGTCCAATCACTGATGTTCTCAAAAACTGGGGAACCGCAATGGTTTTATAGCCTTCAAACCTCATCCTCCTCTTTTTTTTATCACTATCAGTATATAGTCCTATTTGATCCTCTTGCATACTCTGTGTTGCCTTTGATAGTGTTGGTGACTTTTCGGGTGGAGATGATTGTTTAAACTTTGATTTATTATCATGATCATCATTATCATTATTATTATATTCATTATTATTATAATTTTCACCTTTTTCCACTGCTACCTCATTGATGATCTGTATTGCCTTTGATAGAGTTGAGGGATTTTCAGACGTTGACGACTGTCCTAACATGACTTTATGAGGTGATGATAAATGCTTTGAAGAAACAAAGCACTATGTGCATGTGGGCGTTTTAGTATATTTAACTCGAGAGGAATATTATCTTGAGCAGAAATTTCATTTTCTCGGATTAGCCTTTTAGTATTTTGATGATTTTTTCTCAACCGCAACCGTGTTTCGCCCAAAGCACCACATTGATGATCACTCTCACTTAAGACACTTTTTTACTTTTCAGATCGCCTTGATATCTATTTGACCTCTCCTTTGAGCATCTCCAGAGTATTATTTCATCATAAAAATTTGTCGCTTATAGTAGCCTTTATAGAGTGCACATTGTCTACCTTTGTTAGTTGTAGTAAATTTCATAGTAGAATCTGATTTGCAAACTACAAAGGTTACAATAGTTCTGGTGAAGGAGTGATTCAGCGTCAAATTTTTATTCCGGCTTATTTAGCGGCTAATTTTTATGTTAGCATATTTGGAGGATTATTTTATGTCAGCTTATTTAGCGGCGTATTTTTATGTTCGCATAATTGCGAGCTTATTTTAATATCGGGTTATTTAGCGGCTTATTTTTATGTTGGCATATTTAGCGTTTACGTGATGTCGACCTACTTAGCGGCTTACTTGATGTTGGCTTATTTGGCGTGTTATTTTATGTTGGCTAATTTAGCGACTTACCTGCTGTCGGCTAATTTGGCGGTTTATTTTCTTGGTCGCTTTAGGATGTCGGCTTATTTGGCTGCTAATTTTATGTCGGCGTATTTAGCGGTTTGTAACCTTCCTCACTTTCTGATGTCGGCTCGTTTGGCAGCTTATTTTATGTAGGAGTATTTAGCGGTCTATTTCGTTTGTCGCTTTCTGATGTCCACTTACTTGGTGGGTTATTTGATGTCGGCTTATTTAGCAGTTTATTTCCTTCCTCACTTTCTGATGTCGGCTTATATGGCGGTTTATTATCTTGGTCACTTCCTGATGTTCGCTTATTTGGTGGGTCGTTTTATGTCGTCTTATTTCACGGTTTATTTCTTTGCACGCTTTCTGATGTCGGCGTATTTAGCAACTTATAGCCTTACCTAACCTAATCTCAGCTCACCTAACATAACCTGACCTAACCTAACCTGACCTAACCTAACCTAACCTAGCGTCACCTTACCGTACCTAACCTAATCTTATCTCACCTAACCTAACCTGTCCTGACTTGACTTCACTAAACCTTACCTCATTTAATCCCAGCTAATCTCACCTCACCTCACCTAACCTAGGATCGACGGTAATCTACTAATCTGACTGTAGGCCCAACTCAACATCATCCGATATCACAAAATTACTGTGTCCACGTTTCCACCAACTACGTCAGAAAAAACGTACCCAATTATACTTCACTCGAAACACCATGTTATCACGTTGATCATTCTACAATTCCATTATCAACATCTGCACGCCGATACTCGCACATTTCTTTGTAGTTGTATAATCCGTGAAGAACATTGGCCAATAACTGTACTGGAGTGCATTAAGTTACCTCTGTCATTCGTAGATGTATTCCTTGTTTTAAATCTAATCCAAACACTGTCAACCAACTTATGGCTGATCTCCCTACCTTTCATTCTGTTCCCAATAACCCCTTTGCTCTTGCCAAGGTGATTATGCTTTTCTCTTCATTGATCCGAAGAATTCTGTTGATTCTAGAAATAAGATTTTGGGGAAGTTGTACGTTTCTCTGTGCGTGTGTATGGTTACCGGAGCAGTTCAGTTGGAATTTGTCGCCAATGCTTCCACCACGTATTTTTTGGTCACATTCGCTATATTTTCAGCAAGGAAAGGCGTTCCATCGATCATATCTTATGACAACTCCAAGACTTTTGTTGGCGCCTGTGAGCAATACAAGAAAGGGCTTACTTCCCCCTTCTGCTTTAGAACAAATTGCGGACTATTCTCACTAGAAAGATATTAAGTGGCCCTTTATTCTGACGATTCCTCCCTATGATAGGATCGTTGGGATTCTTGCATTAAGCTCACTACGTGCCATTTAAAGGAAGTTCCATGTAATTCTCCTCTTTCTCATGAATAATTTAATTCTTTAATTATTCTAATTGACAGTGAAATTAATTATTGTCTTTTAAATCCTTTGTATAACGACCCTTCCGATCTTCTCCCTTTGAAGCCAGGCGATTTTTAATTAGCAGAGATAGTAGTGTCAGAGTGGTATAACCTCACTCTGGAGCTTGCCCATTTGCACTTGCCGACAGAGTGCTCGCCAACAGCACTCACTATCAGGCGCTTACTACATTTGCCGACAACAGACACTCATCAACTTGTTCCATTTACGACCATACCGGAGTGTACACTTACCTTCGGCAGTGGGCGTCGCTCTGTTCTATTAATAACATCAGCTGGACCACACCAGGTGTCCAGACACCGTCAACTGGCGTATTCATCGCTGACGCTATTGAGCTTCATTCTATAGCTAAGTCTACTCCTTGGCCTACACCAGTGGACGTCGCTCTGTTCTATTAATAACATCAGCTGGACTACACCAGTGGGCAACCGCGTAGAGGCCAGGAGTTTATCTTCGTGACCATGCCCTACACCCCCATTCCCCCCACCCTCCCCTCTCCTCCACACACACACCATCGCCAGGAAATCAAGGCATAGTTCTACGGTTGGAGACAACAACGCTGGACAACTGAAACCCGGAGGGTTCCATCGCTGTTTGACTCACCTACCCCTTCGAATGTGATATTCCAGTATGGTGCTTCTATCAACTTGTACTAGCTACCCTACAAGTATATAAATGTGGTAGCGCGTTCCTCTTCGCTATACTCAACACCTACGTGGAACTTCAAATCATTGCCAACTACTTCGCACTAATAGATAAGTGGTCAGTGCTCGTCCTTCCTTGTACATTGAATGTTTAAGTAGGGTTTGAACAGAACAATCTTAATCACCTCAAAGAGACTACCTACTCAGTACCTCATCGTCATTCATTCGTTGGATCTTTTTTAATGTTTAACTTCCCATGTCAAGGTAATCTGCATTGCCTCACGCCTCAAATTGGCAATTGTATCATTACCTCATTACTGCTTAAGCTTGACAACTTCCTTAATATTTGTGCTTTCGCACTTTGAACATTGTCATGGCCATCTACTGTCGACCAAACTATTATGTGCACTCGAGTTTCAAGGTTGTTTGTGAAGCAACCAAGAGACCTACATAAAATCCAGTAACACCATCATTTTCGTCGTTCTATTTTGCGTTAGTTCATGTAGGTTTGGATTTATTATTTATATTTTAATATTTTTATCTCGGTTAGAACTCAAAAAGTGCACGTTTTTAAGCGTGTTTCAACCATGCGTCATATTTAAGAATTATTATCTCAATAACCCGTCATCAGATCGAATCCAAATTTTAACACAATATACATTGGAATGTTGTACAACTGGTTTATTAATTTCAAAATTGTGTGTGCCCAAAAAACAAAGTTGCTGTCATTTTTGTAAGGTAACTTTTTCTCGGCTCTGGGTGGTTGGAAAATGTAGTTCTTGGTTGAGATGTAATCGTTTTACATCAAAACGTTATGCTGTATGACTGTGAAATACGTAAATTAATTCACTTATTTTATATCGGTTTGCAATTGTACGAGGAAATAACACATGGTTCACCAGCAAGCAGCGCCGGGAACAGCTGTACAGCGTTGCCGAAAAGGTGCCCACACGCACCATGGCGCGTCTCGCTCGGCGGTGATGGGCTCCATCTCAGCAACGCTGTACAGCTTTTGCTGGAGTGGCTAGCTGTTGAACCATGTGTTATTTACTCGTACAAATACAAACCGATATAAAATAAGTGAATTAATTTACGTATTTCACAGTCATACAGCATAACCTTTTGATGTATAACGATTACATCGCAACCATGAATTACATTTTCCAACCACCCCGAGCCGAGAAAAAGTTACCTTACAAAAATGAAAACAACTTTGTTTCTTGGACACAAACAATTTTGAAATTAATAAACCAGTTATAGAACGTTCCAATGTATATTGTGTTAAAATGTGGATTCGATCTGATGACTGGTTAATGAGATAATAATTCTTAAATATGACGCATGGTTGAAACACGCTTAAAAACGTGCACTTTTTGTGTTCCAACTGCGATAGAAAATATTAAAATATAAATTTAAAAAAATCCAAACCTACATGAACTAACGTAAAATAGAACGACAAAAATGTTGATGGTATTGGATTTTATGTAGGTCTATTGGTTACTTAACAAACAACCTTCAAACTCGAGTACACATAATATTTTGGTCGACAGTAGTGCCTTTTTTGAAATATTCTATTTGTCATTATACCGGTTTACATTTAGTAAATGCATGCTAAATTATAACACATGTTTTGTATATCATTCATCTCAACCGCGCACGTCTTGATAGCCAAACCTCTTTTACGCTGTTGCGTGTTACAATTTCAAATATTTATACGCCTTACATATATAAACTAGCAACCCACCACGCCTTCATTCGGTATCTTTAACGATTAACCCAGGGTAAGCTTAAAAGGCGTATTTTTTCGATTCCAATGAACTACGACCTATATGCATTTACGTCTCGGCATGATGGGTTGAAATCACTGTCTGGACTATTAATTATATTATCATAGAGTTAGCTGTGCAACGAATTCTTGACAGACGTAATTTAAGAATGGTGAGGTGCATGGCACACAAATCCACCTTCCGTCCAATCCAAACTTGACTGTGTATTCTGCGGAACGAAAAGTTCATAGGCGAAATTAATAACAGCCGATTTGCACTTCCAGGGAAACTCCAAACTCATATACTCATCTCTGAAGTCACAATTCGACATGACTCGACAGTTATCCACTGGCTGTAACTGGGGTGATAGCTCGTAAACTGTCGCGGAAACTAGCAATTGAATGACCATTGTTGGAAGAAATATGAACATCAAAGCTCTTATTTTATTTATTTATTTATTTATTTATTTATTTATTTATTTATTTAATTATTTATTTATCGTATGGCTTTTAGTGCCGGGAGTGTCCGAGGACATGTTCGGCTCGCCTGAGTCTGTAGCTGCTTCCAGCGGACACCCTAAAGGGTGAGCTACAAGTTCCGTTCAATTTCAAGTAGTTCCAACTTTCGCCACCAGATATCAATGATACCTAGTAGCGAACGTTGGAACTTAGATAGAGCGTTCTGACGAAATCTAACCTAACAAATTTTGCTTTACACAAGTTTAGTCTATGAAAGGATATTTTACATGCCATAAATCTATGACATGGGACCGCTGGCTTTACTTCCCCTCCGAAGGAAGGCATACTGAAGGATTTTTAACGCTCTTAAAAAATCCGACGACTTCGGCCGGGTTTGAACTCGCTATCTTGGGAATAGCAGTTCAGCATGCTACCGACTACACCACCGAAGCATTAAAACACTTATAGTGGGCTATGTATTAAAGATAAAGTATGCTGTCGCAGACTATTTTGTAGATTTTTTAATGCTGAACAATTCTTACCATCAAAGTATATAGATATATTTAACGGTTCACCCAGCGTAAGCTTAAACCACGCACGGATGCCAGGTTTTTCTTTGACTAACTAACCTAACCCCGTGGCACTACAGCCCTTGAAGGGCATAGGCCTACCAAGCGACCGCTGCCCAGCCAATTGGCTTGCAGATTTTGGGGTGACACGTGGTCAGCGCGTCGGGTCCCCGCGGCTGTTAATCTTGGTTTTCGTGACCGGGGCACTGTCTCACTGTCAGACAGCTACTCAATTGTCCTCGCGAGGCTGAGTGCACCCCGTTCCAACCCTCACGTCAGTTTTAAAATCCCTGACGGAGCCGGGGATCGAACCCGGGGCCTCCGGGTGAGAGGCAGGCGCGCTACCCCAACACCACGGGGCCGGCGTTTTCCTTGACTCCAATTACTTAAATCGTTATTGCTCGGCTTTCTTTGGTCATAAATCAATGTTTTTCAATAGAAACTTTCCTCGAGAAATCTTTTACAGACTGGTGAAAACCACATCAAAATCCTTTCAATGGTCCTCGAGATTAGCCATAACATTCAAGACTCGGGGACTTATGTTACTTACGCAAAATCATAATAGTGTGGTCACTCACTTGGATTCCTTCCTCATGTCTTTCCTGCCGAACCCTCTCTTTTCTCATCTGTCTAAATCCAAGTGTTAATATTGCTTGCAATACGCCCAATGGGTAATAATATGCAAATATGCTCGAAACATTGGCTTATTTTGGTAGTCGTAACGTTATGTGGAGTTCAACTTTTTTATTCAAGACTCCCATTTTGGTGCCCCAATAATGCGATGGTTGAAAGTGGGTGCTAACCTGCCCTGCGAGTGTGGACTAACGTCTTGACAAGTGTTTCTACGTCTGAGAAGAGTTAGTGTTTACTGTATTGCAGTTGTTTTCCATTGATGTTAATTTTTATCTCTGTTTCGTATATTTTAAAGTACCGGTAATAGTTTACGTCGGAGTTACGTTCACCGTTTGTCGCGATTCAGTCATGCTGTTGGCCTATCTCGGTTTGGTTATAAGTGGTAGGCGTCGGTCATGACCAATTCAAGGTGGACGTGTTCGTATTGTGGTAGACGTTTCTCATATCGGAAAGTCTCAAATATCACGATACCTGTTCCGGAAGGTTCTTCTTATCGTCGAACGAATCCTCCCAGGTAAATGCTCCTTTCATAACTTTGACGCGAGCTCCAAGTTTGTGCATGATTCATCCAATTATTATGTTAAATACAGAAATAAAAAAATCCAGTTATTTTCTGTTAAGTTAATGAAACATGTACTGAGAACAGTGTTTGTAAAAAATTGTTCTCATGTATTGATTCTCAAGGTGAGAAATATCCACAATTAATTATTGTAAGTAATTTCTATTATTCACTTAAAATGTATTTCCGTTGATTCTCTGTTGGGATGACCTTATCTTCTATAGCCATCATGAAGACTGTTCTTTAGCCATTGTTTGGAGACGTCTCTACTGTTATTATTATCATAATTAATAATATTAGCGCTATTATTATCCTCAACTCCATTATTAGCAAGGCGTGTCTGGTGTCTAATAGCGACAAAGTGTCTATTACATATCTAAAAGGTTTGCACTAAAGATTCGTACGTTTCAGTCGTCACTGTGTATTCATGCCACCCTGATCAGGTCATGAATGTAGTGTGTATTTGATATACCCTCTAATTCCAACTTACGCTTGCTCCTTCAGGTTCTTGTGATAGGAAAGGTTTACTTCACTGTCCCTCGGTGACTGCCCACAGCACATCTCTAGTAGACATACAATATCCGCAGTGTTGCGTGTTGTGACGCACGTTCGTGTTCTAATGTTAACTAACATAACACAATAGTTCGTGAAAATAATTATCCATTTATCAAGGGGCTACTTGCCCATAATCAATATAAAAGAAGTCGATGTACGTGTTGGTCTCATATGGAGTCTTCTTACAAATGTCTGTATATGTAACAGCTTTCAAGGGATGCATACATAAATAACGGGAGAAGTGAATATTATTATTATTATTATTATTATTAGTGGGCTGTAGGTTTATGGGGTAGTAGGGAAGAATGTGGGAGAACGAAGTATTAAATATTGAAGAAATGTATTTATTGTTGTTAAACGGCATACGTTCAAGAGAAGAACACAAAGAATTATGTAGAACAGTGTTTTGTACTTGTCACAGCTCCTCTTTGTAGACAATATTCGATGTTACAACGAATTCATCGGTTATTGTTTGCTCGGGAGTTTCTTCTACAGCAATTTTCACATTTGCAAAGGATTGAACCCTAGAGAAAATCTTGGCGAGACCACACCGCAGCCATCTGCTGAGAGACTCCTCAGCTAGCAGTACGCCGCGCTCCCGCCAGATGGCAGCCGCCACCGCGCTGGCCTGCGCTCTAGCGGCAGGCTCGCCAGGTTAAGCTGCTCCCTTTGTACATGTACATTTTTAAGGTATTTATTTAATTGTGAGGCATTTAAAGACCAAGTGAGTGCGTTTCGGGCACACATGGGGTTATGCGGAAGCTGTAGGTACCCCATATGTGTAGGTTGGTGTTAACAGGACCTTATTGTCGGTACAAAACCGGAATGAGACCTTAGCAGATTAATATAGGGGATTAAACTTATTGTAACTATTATTACTATTATTTTGGCTATTACCGCACAGACAGTGCCTCTCCATCAAACACTTGTAAAAAATCCGCATTCTGAGCGTAACCGCAATGGTATAGCTTATAAGAGGGTATTACTAATTGACTATAATAATAATAATAATAATAATAATAATAATAATAATTATTATTATTATTATTATTATTATTATTATTATTATTATAATTATTGCCTGGGTGATCGGCTTGTAGCCATCCACAGTTGTATCTGCTGACATACTGTGTCTAGCTCCAATATGCTGCCCTATCGGCGGTAGAGGAATGATCCCTCGCAGAGACCGTCGGTGAGGCCGAGCTTGGAGGATGGGCGATTTAAATTACATCATTATTATTATCACTATTAACATCATTATTGTTATTAGTATTGCAACATGATTTTGGTGGTATAGACTTGAATTTAGGAGCGAAATAATATAAAATCAAAAATACGCTCAATCGGTCACTCGGGGCGAGCCGGGCTAAAATTTGGGAATCTCGTTTGGCACTAATTCAAGTCTGGGGATTATCAGAACTACTAAAATAAAGACGCATACACTTGGGTGGATTTATAAATATGAAAAATGATTTTAATATCAGAAAACTGACAAGAACAAAATTAAAAAACTACATGAATATAACTGAACAACAAAATAAAATAAAATTCCACAATTCCACAAAATAAAAGCATCTAGTCTCACACACGACCATAACATTCCACACATTACACCATTTATCTGCCATAATTTTGGGGCTTAATCCACCTATTGAGCTGAATACCCCACACACAGTCATTAATTTCCAAGAATAACAATGTGTACTCACCTTGACCAATCTTTACTCAAACTTCCGATATTTAATTAACTTCGACACTATGCACTGAAATCTGCCAATACTTATTTGAACTGACACCAATTCTAAGAATTAGCAAAAAAAATCGTTTAGCTTAATTTAGTATTCCAATTGTTTATAAAATTGCATTTGTTTATAGAATGTGTATTTGTTTATAAAATTATAATTATAATTTATTGTTAATAAACAAATGATCACTGTTGATAACATTAGTGTCAATTCATTATAGATGAGTGATGTTTCGTTTTCATTCTCCCGACAACTTACTCCGCCCTTCGTTGTGAAAACTGCTCGACATTGAATGGGCAACTGCACACCTTTCTTCCAGTGTCGAGATTAACAAATCTTGGACAATAAAACATTAATGAATTTTGTCTCCCATAAAGAACCACTTCAAAGTTTTACTGCACCAACGTTTGCAATAATTACTTTGATTTGCCATACGTTGTAATAAATATTTTAATTTACCATCAATTATTTGTCTATATTTATGACCATTTTTTAAACAAAGTTTGAAAAATATCCAATGTTTTTCTCCAAATTTGACAGCGATATGCCGTCAGAGGTGAGTACTGCAATATTTAAGGAATAAGGAATTTATTCCCTAACCATGCGACTGTGTCCCTCATTATCACACGCAATTCTACTGCGTAACATTAAGTCTTTTACCTTGCGAGGAAAACATTTACAAGTACAACTGCAAATTAAGAGTTAATTAACTCTTGACACTTAACACAAATAACTCATTATTTCGATCTAAGAAGTGTTGTCATCCCTTTCAATGAATACACACACTAGTCACAACATAATTTTTATTATGGCCATGGCACATACTGGTGTATTCTTTGAATATACGGTACCTGAGATATAATTTTTATTGCTCTTTGCATGTTCATTTCTTCCTTCCTCTTTGTCAAACACCAACAGTGATCATCTGTTTTCTCCTTGTTGGGCATATCTCTTATGTCTTTATAAGTCTGTTCTAGATATATAACTTCTGTGACCCACATAGCGTCACCTCGCAGCGAATCTCTGAAGCTCCTCAACTCTTCCTGGTGCTAGAGGACTTACTTATCCATTTGGTCACCAGATCCTGTCACCATCGCCAGCTATTTTCTCCTTGAGCAAGAGGAGTACGTCTACTTCTTTACTCACCATGCTGCGCTAGTATCATCTGTTATCAACTCTTAGAAGATCAGCTCAGCAAGAGATTAATTTTTTGTTTTAAAGTTGGCAATGCTTATATGTTCTCCTTTTGTCTCCTACCCCCCACTCTTTTCCCCTTCCTCGGTCCCTCCGTGCTCCGTTGAGCAGCTCTCACTTCTCAGTCTGCAGTTGACTCGGTCAGTTAAAGCTCCCCTCGAGCTAGCTTCCTCAATCCAAGAGGCACACACTCTTCTACGCCATGTTGGCTAGGTAGTCATCAACGGAAACTTCGACTTCAACATGAAATCAAGATAAGTACCATTTTAAAGGTTTTAACCTCATCTTCATCTTTTTATCTACATGCTTTTAATTATATTTTATAGACAGTGTGAAATTATTTACTTTGGGGCAAAAATCATTCTTCGTGGGATTTGCCATGTTGAGCTTTTGCTTGTATAAGCCAACCTTACTAAAAAAGAGCTTTTCTTAAGCTATTCAAATGAGAAATCTTCTCGCTACGTGGGATATTATCTAATACCCGCTGTCTATAATTATAAAGCTAGTTCCTCCGTTGGATTTTCTCAACCCCATTTTTCTGCTAAGGTCGTTCTGGAACCTTCGAGATCTTGTACTCTATCTGCGAGTCTTGCCGTCAAGTGTTTTTCGCTCACTTGGGACAATGATATTTAAAATGAGGAATCTTCCTTACAAATTTTTGCAATAGCTAACTTTCTTCCACCGCTGGAACCTCTGGAACATTCTATGGCGCATTTAATTGTAAATCACAACTTTTTCAAGAAATAGACTCTCACCTATATAGTGCAATCAGTTATTTCCATAATTGCAATAACTTTCTTTTTCATAAACTTTAGTGTTTCTACAGTGAACTTTGCATCCATCTTCATAGACTACAGTGATAAACAGTGCTTGCTCCACGTTTCTACCGCGTCGCGATCGTCCGGTTATATTAAATACGGCCATGAACATTGATCCTATATCCCAATGATCTTTCCTCAACCTTCTACTAACCACCATTATTAATAAAATTGAAACTTTTCTATAAGGTGTCACTCACGAAGTGCCCTTCCAACTTTGCTAGTTTAACATTAATTAAATTCTGCATAATTGCTTGTGTGATACAAGTTTTAAATTCACGTTGTTCCTTTCCCATAATCAGGGAAAACAATTCGTTAAACTCTTGAGCGAGTCATGTTCAGGTTTCACGAAATGGAAACTGTCCCATTTGGCTAGTGATTCCTGCTCAAACTTGGGAAGTCTAGAACCTTCCTTTTCATTTTCTCCAGGTTTCACAGTAAGTGACCTGCCCTCTTTTGTATAATTCTCATATAGTAATTCTGTATAAATATAAGAAGTTGTAGGAACTTCTATCTTATTTTTCATGTTGTTATTATTGTTATTTTCAAAGTTGTCACTTTCTCTAGAACATTCTCTCCAGAATTTCTTAAGGTGCACTCTTTGTACTCCAATTCACGTTCAAGCTTTAATTATTTCATTGTTCATTTGTTTAAATCTTATAAAGATTTTAGAAACATGTAAGGTTTGAAACCTTGTAAATTGTCAATTGCCTGGAGCAACCGTTTAATGTTGAGAGGTCTGCGACCCTATTTGTTAAAAAGTTCAAATGAACTATGTTTGTCAAAATTATATTGCATAATTGTTAATTTCCTCAAACTTCTTCTAATTGTAAAATAAATGAATCGTTTCCCTTCGCTTTTTCATTTACGAATATAAAGTTTAGGCAAAATCCTGTCTTCCTTGACTCTCCTCACTCAATGACATTAAAATCATAAATAGGGCTTTCACCATTTGTTGCATTTGAGCAAGAACTCTTAATTTTCACCTCACTAAAGTTCTTTTTAGCGTTAATAGCTAATTCTAATTGGCCAGTAAGGCAAGTAAAGCTCGCTAAGCCAGCTACCTGCTTGTGGAGACCCTCTCCGAAAACTTATGGTCAGTTTTCTAAAAGATAAGTGTTTCTTTTTGTCTAAACTTTTAGCCGGCTCCTCGCTGAGTAAAAGCTTAGCCATTTTCCAATGCAACCATTGGTTCATTTACCAAGATTACCCAATAAGGCATAATCTTTTATCATTTTCCTTTTTAGAGACACTTGGTCGCCCTTACAGGAACTCCATAATTTTGGAAATTGAAAATACCAAACCTGAGTTAAATCATTGGCATTCTTCGAATTACTTTGTAAAACCTAATTTCTTTGAGAAGACATACAGTAAATTTGTTCCTCTCAGTCTTGCCAGACCAGCACTCTTCCCCATAGTAGTTTTATATATGCTTGAGAGGGATTATACGAAAGCCACTCTCTTGCAAACAGCCCAAGTTCTATCTGTGTTTCTCGTCAGCTTAGACCAAGTCCTTACTCATTTTAGGTATCCGAAAGCGGATTTTCGGTGGCAACCACCTTTAAGTGTGTTTAAAACTAAACTTATTAATTTTGTGGGACTCTCCTCCTATTTTTCTATCCTTCTTTTCCAATCCCAAATCTACTTCCTTCTCTTAATCATCTTCCCTTGGTGGGTGGGTTATTCCTCAGCCAATAAACTACCCAAAATTTGGTGCCGAAACCCGGGAGAGCCCATTTTTTCTTTTCTCTTTTTAAAATAGTGTCATTTGACAATACTTTGCATATTTCTAATATCTGTGTTGAATATTTCAGCTATAACTACATCGTGCAAAGCCTGTGAACGGGAAAGAGGCCGCTCCTGTCTGCTATGGTGTGTCGCAATTCTTTCTACTCATTCGCTGCTGCCAGCTTGACAGCATTTCCAAGGTTCCACAGTTTCGTGAGTTACATTTTCATTTACCTTCTTTAATATGGCTCCCACTGATAAGGATAATGATGAAAAACTTACTTCTAAACGAGCATCCTATAAAGGGCAAATTACCCGATTCAGAAGGTACATAAAAGAATTAGATCCCTCAGACGCGCAATTAGATTTGTTGAAACATCGTTGAACGTTCTTATGAAAACTACTGTAACATTCAAACTGAAATAGAAACTTGCATGCTCAATCAAACAGAAGATCGTGTCGAAGTAGAAAACTTATATTACGAAGGCATAGGTTCTGCTTTCAAAATAATACGCCAACTCGAAGAGGAGCAGAAAAAGGACGCTTCTGTTCTTGGTTCCCTTCACGAACCCCAAACTTCTTTCCGTGAGGGCACTCACAAGCCCAAACCTACTTTACCGAAAATTGATTTACCCCATTTTTCTGGAGATGAATCCACTTGGGATTCTTTCTATGAATTATTTTGCTCCCTTGTTCATGACAATGAAGACATTCAAGTCATTTACAAGTTTCATTACTTGAGATCTATCCTTCGAGGTCAAGCTTTGCAGTTAGTTGAAGCACTTCCTCTGCGTGCCGAAAACTACCCCATTGCCTTTAATTTATTAAAAGAAAGATATGGAAATTTACGTTTACGTATTCAACGCCATATGAAGGCTCTATTTAACCTACCTGTGTCACAGCACAATGACGTCACTAGTTTGCGTACTTTAATTGACACTACCCAACTCCACGTTAAAGCTTTGTCCCAATTAGATCAACCTACTGATCATTGGGATACTTTCCTAATACATTTAGTAGTCTCTAAAGTTGATGCTGCTACCCTCAAAGCTTGGGAAATTGAACTTTCTAAAGAAGACGACTACTCTTACGAGCATTTAGTCACTTTCATAAACGCTAGATGCCAACTTTTAACCGCTCTAGCTAATCAAAGTGAACCTTCATCTCCTAGTTCCAAATTCGAATTAATGTCCATCAAATCCAAAAGTGAACGCTCAGCGTCCAATACCCAAAAACCCGGGTCCAGCTCATCCAAATTCAAATCAAACTCCACTGGTTACCCAACTAGGTCTAGTGAACGTCGTGTTGCTAGCTCTATTGTTTTAAACACGCAAAGCGAACCTCGCAAAAGTTTAAACGAACCTGTAAAGTGCATACTTTGTAAAGATCCCCATGCCCTATACCTTTGCAAATCTTTTAAAGAAATGTCAGTCGATGACAGACGAAAATTAGTCGCTCAAAACAAACATTGTTTCAACTGTCTAGCGCCCACGCATTCTGCTTCTAACTGTAAGTCCACAAGACTTTGCTACCATTGTGAAAAGGCTCATCATACTCTGCTACATCGTCATGATCAGGCAAGGTCATCGACAGCATCTACTTCGCCGAAAAATGATAGTGCTAACAATTCTAATGCTTCATCTTATATTCAAAATGCCAAGTCTATTCGCAGTGCTCAAGTATTGTTGTCTACTGTCCAAATCGAAGTTCAGGATAACTTTGGCAACTGGGTCCGTGCACGCGGTCTTCTAGACTCAGCGGCAACTCATGATTTTGTGTCCAATTCCTTGATTAGAAAACTAGGCCTACCTGTAAACCCCACTTCTATCAACGTGTCGGGCATCAACAGCTCAAAATCGCAAGCTTTATAATTCTCAAAGCTAACTATAAGAGATACTTGTCATAGAAACAACTTTCTTAAACTTAATTGTCTAATTCTTAATAGCATTGGAGAAGACACTCCAAGTCACTCTGTGGATATTTCAGGGTTAAACATTCCCTCGCATTTAAGGCTAGCCGATCCTTGTTTTAATATGCAGAACCCTATTGACATACTCTTTAGTGCCAATGTTTTCTGGAATTGCCTACGTAAACAGGTTCGTAAGTTATCCTCAAACGTGGTCGCCAGAGACACTAATTTTGGATGGATCGTCACAGGGCAACTTCCCCATTATTCTCCTCAACCCGCATCGCAATGTTACTTCTCCAATACTGACCTGGAACAGTTCTGGAGGCTTGAAAATGTTGATTCTCCTAATGTAACCTCTTCAGAAAATGAATTCTGTGAGCAACTTTTTTTGAACACCACCACTCGTTCTTCTGATGGCCGGTTCGTCGTTCAAATGCCAAGATTACATAATCCTCCTAAACTTATCAACTCTCAGCCTAAAGCTCGAAAAGCTCTTTTCGCCATCGAGAGCAAATTCAAGAAGGAACCTCTTGTTAAACGACAGTACACTGATTTCATGGATGAGTATGAAAGCTTAGATCATATGGAAGTTGTTAACAAATCTGATGATGAATTGCACCCCCCAATTGAAACGGTTTATTTAAATCATCATCCCGTGTGGAAAAAACCTCTTGTAAAAGATAAAATTCGAGTTGTTTTTAATGGTTCATCACCCGACGTTAATGGCAACAGCCTTAACGACACTCTTTATTTTGGTCCTGCTATTCAATCAGATTTTTCTGCTATACTCTTAAACTTTCGATTATTTCCCATAGCTGTCATAGCCGACATAAAACAGATGTACCGTCAAGTGTTAATTCAACCAGAACAACGAGATCTTCAAAGAATCTTGTGGCGTGATGAAACCAGTAAGCCCATTAAGGTGTTTCGCTTGAAAACGGTTACTTATGGCTTAAAACCCTCTGCTTTCCTTGCTATCCGATCCCTACACTTGCTAGCCTCTCAAGATGGTCATTTATTTAACCCCAAAGCCTCTGAAGCACTAACTACGTCATTCTATGTTGACGATTATTTGCAATCCTTCCCTTCTTTGGAGGAAGCTTCTTTTGTATCTTTAGAACTTCAGGCATTACTAAGGAATGGAGGTTTCCCACTCCATAAGTGGAACTCCAACTCCCCTGAGTTTCTCGCTCAGTTTCCCATCGAAGACGTAGATCCTTCTTCTGTCGAAATTTGTGGAAACTCCGAATCTATAAAAACTCTAGGAGTTCACTGGTGCACTAGCACTGACACTCTTATCTATAAAGTTTCGCTCGCAGAAGAGCTTCCTAATACAAAAAGACAAATTCTCTCTGAAATTGCAAAAATTTTTGATCCACTTCAATTTCTTGCCCCAGTTATCGTTATAGCCAAACTCTTCATGCAAGAGCTGTGGTCGCTTAAATGTGAATGGGATGACACTGTCCCTCTTTCTTTTCTTAATCGTTGGCTCTCGTTTCGCAGCAATTTGCTGGATCTTTCCCTTATTGAAATTCCCAGGAATTTAATTAGCTCTCATTCTAATGCATCTTTTTTCCTTCATGTGTTCGCGGACAGTTCCGAAAAAGCTTATGGTTGCTGTGCATATTTAGTTTATCACGATTCACTCTATGGATCTCTAGTTTCCAACCTTGTTTGTGCCAAATCGAAGGTCGCTCCTCTTAAAACTATCACTTTGCCTAGGCTCGAACTGTGCGCTGCACTCATGGCTGCAGAACTTGTCAAGAAATTACGGGAAGTATTAAAGGTCGAATTCTCGCAAATCTATCTCTGGAGCGATTCCATGATCGCCCTTTCTTGGATCGCCAAGAAACCCTCTCACTGGCAAACTTTCGTTGCAAACAGGGTTTCCAAAATTCGAACTCTTTCTTCTGGATGTCAATGGAGGCATGTTCCCAGTGCGGATAATCCAGCCGATATTATCTCTCGTGGTTGTTTACCCTCTCAATTGGCAGCTTCCCAATTGTACTGGCATGGGCCCTCGTGGCTAATCGAAGAATCTTCCTCATGGCCTTCTAAACCCCCAGCTACAAACTCCAACTTGCCTGACGCTAAAGTACCTCTACCCATTGCTTCGTGTCTTGTTTCCAACGCTTCTCATCCTTTGTTGTCCCGATATTCTTCTCTTCATAAATTACTACGGATTGTCGCCTATCTCCTTAGATGGAAATATCTTGTGGTTGACCAACCTCTTCTCCCTAAACCACACCTTACCAATCATGAATTGAATCTCGCTACCGTTAAGGTTTTACAACTGACACAGCAAGAAGCCTTTTCTTCTGAATTGTCTTTGCTTTCTTCTAAAAGAGATCTTCCCAAATCCAGCCGTCTTCGTGCTTTAGCCCCGTTTCTTGATGACCATGGGTTACTCAGGGTAGGTGGAGGGCTCTCGCAATCTTTACTCTCTGAAGACAAAAAGCATCCCGTTATTTTGCCTTCCAAACATCACGTAACTTCCTTAATTATACGTGACTTTCATTACCGTAATCTTCATGTTGGTACACGTACTCTGCTTTGCCTCTTAAGGGAAAAGTACTGGATTATAAATGGAATTCATGAAGTTTCTTCTGTAATTCATAAGTGCATTCCTTGTTTCAAAGCGAAACCTAAAATCAATACTCAATTAATGAGCGATCTGCCCTCTTTTCGTTCTTCTCCTATACGCCCATTTGCTTTAACTGGCGTGGACTATATGGGTCCGTTCCAATATCAACGAAACTCTCCTGAAGCTAAACGCAAATTGTTTGGTAAGCTTTATGTTTCTCTCTTTGTTTGCATGGTTACCGGCGCAATCCACTTGGAACTAGTAACGAATGCTTCTACCTCTTATTTTTTATCAGCTGTCTCTCGTTTCACTGCTAGGCGTGGTGTTCCTTCTGAGATGTTCTCTGACAACGCTTCCACCTTTCAGGGCGCAGCTTCCCTATGGAAGAAAGCTCTCACTTCCTCTCCTGCCATGGAACAAATCTCTAATTTTTCTTATTCAAAAGGTTTCAAATGGCGCTTCATACCTCCTTACGCTCCGCATCATGGTGGTAGGTGGGAATCTTGCGTAAAGCTCACTAAACGTCATTTAAGAAAAGTCTTAGGTAATCGAATTCTGACTTACGAAGAATTCAATTCACTGTCTGTTCTGATTGAAGGTGTTGTTAACTCTCGCCCTTTAACTCCACTTTACAATGACCCTGATGACTTACTTCCACTCACCCCTGGTCACTTTCTTATCGGCACTTCTCTTTCTGCCCCTCCTCCTCTTCCCAATTCTTACAGGGATTTTAATTTACCTATTGTTTGGCGTAAACCTGAAGCCCTCCGTAATTCTTTTTGGAAGAGATGGAACTTGGAATATTTAACTTCCTTGCAACGGAGGCAGAAGTGGTTTCTTTCCAGTCCCGACATTAAAGTGGGGGACTTGGTCTTGGTTAGGGATGTTTCTCCCCCTCTAGTCTGGACTTCCGGTAGAGTGACTAAGTGTTACCCTGGAAGAGATGGGAGAGTCAGGGTGGTCAGAGTCTTGACCATTAACGGTTCGATTACAAGACCCCTGTCTTTGATCGCTCCTCTTCCATTAAATGTGTAACTGTTTATTTGCTCTCTGTTGGTGTTTGTTCCCCCAGTATGGTGTATTCTTTGAATACACGGTGCCTGAGATATAATTTTTATTGCTCTTTGCATGTTCATTTCTTCCTTCCTCTTTGTCAAACACCAACAGTGATCATCTGTTTTCTCCTTGTTGGGCATATCTCTTATGTCTTTATAAGTCTGTTCTAGATATATAACTTCTGTGACCCACATAGCGTCACCTCGCAGCGAATCTCTGAAGCTCCTCAACTCTTCCTGGTGCTAGAGGACTTACTTATCCATTTGGTCACCAGATCCTGTCACCATCGCCAGCTATTTTCTCCTTGAGCAAGAGGACTACGTCTACTTCTTTACTCACCATGCTGCGCTAGTATCATCTGTTATCAACTCTTAGAAGATCAGCTCAGCAAGAGATTAATTTTTTGTTTTAAAGTTGGCAATGCTTATATGTTCTCCTTTTGTCTCCTACCCCCCACTCTTTTCCCCTTCCTCGGTCCCTCCGTGCTCCGTTGAGCAGCTCTCACTTCTCAGTCTGCAGTTGACTCGGTCAGTTAAAGCTCCCCTGGAGCTAGCTTCCTCAATCCAAGAGGCACACACTCTTCTACGCCATGTTGGCTAGGTAGTCATCAACGGAAACTTCGACTTCAACATGAAATCAAGATAAGTACCATTTTAAAGGTTTTAACCTCATCTTCATCATTTTATCTACATGCTTTTAATTATATTTTATAGACAGTGTGAAATTATTTACTTTGGGGCAAAAATCATTCTTCGTGGGATTTGCCATGTTGAGCTTTTGCTTGTATAAGCCAACCTTACTAAAAAAGAGCTTTTCTTAAGCTATTCAAATGAGAAATCTTCTCGCTACGTGGGATATTATCTAATACCCGCTGTCTATAATTATAAAGCTAGTTCCTCCGTTGGATTTTCTCAACCCCATTTTTCTGCTAAGGTCGTTCTGGAACCTTCGAGATCTTGTACTCTATCTGCGAGTCTTGCCGTCAAGTGTTTTTCGCTCACTTGGGACAATGATATTTAAAATGAGGAATCTTCCTTACAAATTTTTGCAATAGCTAACTTTCTTCCACCGCTGGAACCTCTGGAACATTCTATGGCGCATTTAATTGTAAATCACAACTTTTTCAAGAAATAGACTCTCACCTATATAGTGCAATCAGTTATTTCCATAATTGCAATAACTTTCTTTTTCATAAACTTTAGTGTTTCTACAGTGAACTTTGCATCCATCTTCATAGACTACAGTGATAAACAGTGCTTGCTCCACGTTTCTACCGCGTCGCGATCGTCCGGTTATATTAAATACGGCCATGAACATTGATCCTATATCCCAATGATCTTTCCTCAACCTTCTACTAACCACCATTATTAATAAAATTGAAACTTTTCTATAAGGTGTCACTCACGAAGTGCCCTTCCAACTTTGCTAGTTTAACATTAATTAAATTCTGCATAATTGCTTGTGTGATACAAGTTTTAAATTCACGTTGTTCCTTTCCCATAATCAGGGAAAACAATTCGTTAAACTCTTGAGCGAGTCATGTTCAGGTTTCACGAAATGGAAACTGTCCCATTTGGCTAGTGATTCCTGCTCAAACTTGGGAAGTCTAGAACCTTCCTTTTCATTTTCTCCAGGTTTCACAGTAAGTGACCTGCCCTCTTTTGTATAATTCTCATATAGTAATTCTGTATAAATATAAGAAGTTGTAGGAACTTCTATCTTATTTTTCATGTTGTTATTATTGTTATTTTCAAAGTTGTCACTTTCTCTAGAACATTCTCTCCAGAATTTCTTAAGGTGCACTCTTTGTACTCCAATTCACGTTCAAGCTTTAATTATTTCATTGTTCATTTGTTTAAATCTTATAAAGATTTTAGAAACATGTAAGGTTTGAAACCTTGTAAATTGTCAATTGCCTGGAGCAACCGTTTAATGTTGAGAGGTCTGCGACCCTATTTGTTAAAAAGTTCAAATGAACTATGTTTGTCAAAATTATATTGCATAATTGTTAATTTCCTCAAACTTCTTCTAATTGTAAAATAAATGAATCGTTTCCCTTCGCTTTTTCATTTACGAATATAAAGTTTAGGCAAAATCCTGTCTTCCTTGACTCTCCTCACTCAATGACATTAAAATCATAAATAGGGCTTTCACCATTTGTTGCATTTGAGCAAGAACTCTTAATTTTCACCTCACTAAAGTTCTTTTTAGCGTTAATAGCTAATTCTAATTGGCCAGTAAGGCAAGTAAAGCTCGCTAAGCCAGCTACCTGCTTGTGGAGACCCTCTCCGAAAACTTATGGTCAGTTTTCTAAAAGATAAGTGTTTCTTTTTGTCTAAACTTTTAGCCGGCTCCTCGCTGAGTAAAAGCTTAGCCATTTTCCAATGCAACCATTGGTTCATTTACCAAGATTACCCAATAAGGCATAATCTTTTATCATTTTCCTTTTTTAGAGACACTTGGTCGCCCTTACAGGAACTCCATAATTTTGGAAATTGAAAATACCAAACCTGAGTTAAATCATTGGCATTCTTCGAATTACTTTGTAAAACCTAATTTCTTTGAGAAGACATACAGTAAATTTGTTCCTCTCAGTCTTGCCAGACCAGCACTCTTCCCCATAGTAGTTTTATATATGCTTGAGAGGGATTATACGAAAGCCACTCTCTTGCAAACAGCCCAAGTTCTATCTGTGTTTCTCGTCAGCTTAGACCAAGTCCTTACTCATTTTAGGTATCCGAAAGCGGATTTTCGGTGGCAACCACCTTTAAGTGTGTTTAAAACTAAACTTATTAATTTTGTGGGACTCTCCTCCTATTTTTCTATCCTTCTTTTCCAATCCCAAATCTACTTCCTTCTCTTAATCATCTTCCCTTGGTGGGTGGGTTATTCCTCAGCCAATAAACTACCCACATACTAACAAAACTCATATTACACTTTCTAACGATATTCGGGAAAATTCGTCCTGCATTAATCTTTGTTACTTAACGTTACTAGGGGTGAAATACCTCCGTACTTCAACTTTCCATTTTGCGGGTTTTAATTAGACTGGTGCTTATCACAAGGATTGAAAATCATAACTTTCCTCTTACAAAAACTAAATATAATATCATAAAACTTCAATTTCAGTATATCAATAGATCACTAGACTGCCGTTACCAGATTCTAAAATGGCTAAATATTCTACCTGGTTATATTACTGACTGTGGTTGATACAACAGGGGTTAATTGTGACATTTACCTGTTAATTCCGTCGATATATCTTCTGAGTACTTTTGTTCACTGCTTTCCTAGTGCCGTTTCATTTACCTTTCAAAGAACTATTCCGCCCTTGGATTTTAGATATGAGGTCTTCCGTATTACCCCTAACGTAGATTACATAGGACTGTTCCATCCCTGAATTTTATATGAGGTCTTACCTATTGCCCCTAACGTAGATATGAGGTCTTACTTACTGCCTCTCACTATATGTATATACATGAATATATATCGTCGACGTCTGCCTCTCTAGAGAACACTTTACTTACCTAGTACCTAATCCGCTATTTGAAGTACTTAATTTCCTCAATCAAATCGTCACAACAATACACTGTTACGCATCATAAGTTTCACGTCTCAAATATTTTAATGAGCACCCTGTGTTAAACATCCCATCTTAAATGAATTATCAAATTGCTTCGGCAGTCAACTGTTCAATCATTACTAGGCCTATATGATTCTCTGACCATCATGCACAGTATCATTATCGTATTATTATTATTGTTATTATTATTATTTTAATTATTATTAACATTATTATTACCACTGTTTTCAATTAACATTAAGGGCATTACTGAGTGATTGTGTTTCCTTACAGAAAGACAGTACCTGACCCTTAAATTCTAGCACATATCATACCCGTCTATATTTATGTATTGTTGACAATTTTCCCGACTTCATAAATCTATTACAACAAACCATTGTTCATTCTTATACTTTTTCCAAGTCGCAATTTCCTTTTTAGCACAAGATTAATGTGTACATGTTTTATGTAGTAGATTCCATAGTAGCATGTAGCCGACCGTATTACGGCTCTCTAGAAGTTGATTGACAGCATCCATCCGGACTTCTTTCCATGACATCAGATTACACATTTTGGAATGGTCACATTGGGGTCCCTAAGACTCTGGCGATTTTTGTTTTCATGACGATTTGGATGCACGGGAATTATGGCCTTGTCATTCTACGTAAATTAGGTTGGCACCATTGTGGAGCCATGGCCAAACCAGCAGCTTCATTGTTTAACTGCGTTCCGGTTGGTAGGTGGTTGAATCGAGTGTGGGGTAGGTCGGACCCCAGTGTGACTTTTGTTTATATATTATGTGAGTTGGAAATTTACCCGATTTATTCCTGTTTTGCTGTCTGTTTTCGTTACTAGAAGGGAGTGAAATATTTAACGAGTGCTGTTCATTTCAGGATTGGTAAAACTGAAGCGATATGCGACGAACATCGGGAGTGTTGTGCATTGATTGTAGTGAATAATCGCTCAAGTTTGAACACCCCTGTAACATTATGTTGGTTGGTTGGTTCCTGAGTTTAGGGGCTGCGACAACGCGGTCATGTAGCCCCGTGTACTTTGGGAGTGTGTCCGTTAACCGGTGTTAATTGTGATGACTGTATTAGTGTGTGTTATCTGTTTTTTAGGCTATTTTCAATTTTGAAAAAATAGGCTTATGAGATCACCTTTTGTCCGTGTGTGTGTGTGTGCGTGTGTGTGTGTGTGTGTGAGGTGTGTGTGTGTGTCCCCTAATAACATCTAAACGACTGGAGCGATTTCAATGAAACTCGGTAAGATCATAGCACCGTTCTGGTCGACATCGACCGTGCCCTTCAAATTTTATTCTGTCGCACCAATCCAACATGGCGGCTGTGCGAAATATTTCACCAGCATTCAGTATCTCTGAAACTATTACCGATATCACTCTGAAATTTTCTACGGTGATAAAGGGAACTACTAGAAGTTCACCTATGTGACGTTCAAAAACTTGGTAAATACAAAAACAACATGGCGGCCAAGCGAATTTGAGACTTTTAAATAGGCTTTACTCGCGATTTAACAATCCAAACGTAATGAAACTTGGTACTGCTAATGATTATACACATTGAAATGCACTAGCGTCTAATTTAGTTCAATTGTTAACATAACCTCAAAATGGCGGCTGTGCAAAATATTTCACTGGCAGTCTATATCTCCGAAACCATTACAGATATCTCCCTGAGATTTTGTACGATGATAAAGGGCACTGCTACACGTTTATCTATGTAACTTTCAAAAACCTGTAAAATACAAAACGAACATGGCGGCCAAGCGAATTTGAAACATTTTAATAGACTTTTCTCTTGATTTAACCATCTGAACGCAGTGAAATGTGGTACAATAAATGATTATACATATTGTAATGCAATGGCATCTAATTTCGTTTATTTGTTTATATAACCTCAAGATGGCGGCTGTGCAAAATTTTAAAATTAAGTTTTATTTCTTGTGTCGTAATCATGCGATCGAAGTGAAAGTTTGAATAATGAAGCTACGCATTATTTTTCCTTTAATGGTACATAACTCTATGGCCTATACATAAAACAATCCAAAATGGCGGGCATCCGAAATATTTCGGTGGTTCGCAATATCTACGAATCCTTTACAGCAATCAAACTGATTTTTTTAATGTTCGTAGAGGCTATAAACATATGTTCACCGATAGGTCTTTCCGTAACCTGGTGAGCACAAATCCAACATGGCGGCGACGCGAAGTATAAATACTCAATTGGACGTTTCTCGTGATTTAACCATCAGAGTGCAGTGAAACTTTGCACGTTAAATGATTATACAAATATTAATCCATTGGCATCTAATTTATTTCAATTGTTTTGATAACCAGAAGATGGCTGCTGTGCGAAATTTTAAAATCTCGTTTCTACTTCTTGTGTCCTAATCATGCGATTGAAGTTTGAATACCACACGTACACAATAATCTTCATGTAATAGTACAAAAATAAGAATCCAACCTGTCGATCATCTGAAATATTTAGACGGTTCTCTATATCTGCGAATCTATCACAACAATCAAACTGAAATGTTGTATGTTGATAGAGGCAATTGACATGAGTAGGATATATGAAAATAGGCTGTATAGTTCTTCACGGAACTACTTGTTTTAATTCAAGTAACGACTGCAAACTTTTGAATTTTTCAAATAGTTCCTACATTTGCCGCCAAAATCCACCGTCAACGACTATTAGTTCAGAACTTAGCTTCCAGACGCCACCGCAGTCGGCTCTTGACAACAAACGTAGGAACCTATGAGCATTATTTACATTCTTAACCTATACAATTTAGCTTCACACAGGTGTAAATAGTGGAAGATTCTTTAACATGCCATAAATCTATGACATTGGACCGCTAGCTTTACTTCCCCTCCGAAGGACGGCATCCTGAGGTATTTTTAACGCTCTTAAAAAATCGATGACTTCGGCCGGATATGAACCCGCGATCTTGGGCATAGAAGCTCAGCATGCTACCAACTACGCCACCCAAGCCGCTGTGTAACATTATGTAATGACCTAGTTACGCACATTGTTACTTTTACTAGACCAGTGGTGATTGTTAGCAAAGTGCCCACAAGTGAATTGTCTATTACTGAAGAAAACCGCAAAAAATTAGAATGTTTTCAGTATTCCTCATTAGTCATAAGATTAGTTCAGTGTTATACTATTGTTTAGCCTACTTTTCACATTTTGCAAAAATGAGGAAAAAGTAGTCTTATGAGATCGGGCAAATGTCTGTCTGTCTGTCTGTCTGTCTGTCTGTCCTTCTGTCTGTCTGTCTGGCTGTGTGTGTGTCCCCCCCCCCTATCAACTCCTAAACGGCTGCAGCAATCAAAACCAAATTTAGTATGAGTAAAGATGTGCACCGGAATGTCTCACGTCCATATTTGAAAATGATGTCAGTGCTACCAACTGCTGAAAAAACGCACTAAAAATTTGAGCTCCATGTTGGATATCTTGGAAAGTATGAATGGGAGCTATTTAAAAATTGGCACACGTACAGATCATAATATTTCAGTTTAATTTCCAGGAGGCCAAACATGGCAGTGTTGCCAAAATGATTATAAGCCTCCTGATAGGTCCAATTTTTAAATGCATATAACTTCTACACTATCAAGTGGAATTCAACCAAATTTCGTATGTTGTATGTGTACATAACCAGATATGACTGAGCGTATTCTTAAGACCTACCAGGGCTGCCAACTGTTAATAAATGCTCCTAATTTATTTTATCCAAATACCAATATATCAGAAAGTATGCAAGCCGACAGCTTTAAACTATGCACACGTATAGTACCTGACATTCTATATTAATTTGGAGTAACTTATATACGTCAGTGCTACCAACATGATTCTAAGCCTGCTGACAGGTCCAATTTTAAATACATGTAACTTCAATACTATCATTTGGATTTCAACCAAATTTCGTATGTGCTATGTGTACCATAACAGATATGACTATGCGTATTCTAAGGAGCAACCAGGGCTGCCAACTGTTAATATGTGTTGTCCCTACTTTTGTTACCCTAATATCAATATATCAGAAAGTATGCAAGCCAATAGCTCTAAACTTTGCACACGTATAGTACCGGGCATTCTAGACGAATTTGGAGTAACTAATATACGTCAGTGCTGCCAACATGATTCTAAGCCTGCTGATAGGTCCAATTTTAAAATGCATGTAACTTCTATACTAACTAATGGATTTCATTCAAAATTGGCACAACAATAGATCATATTATTTTAGATTATTTCTGACCAATACATGCATGACATTGTTGCCAACATGATTTTACGCGCGCTGTTAGATCCAATGTTTAACTGCATGTAACGTCCATGCTATCCAGTGGACTTCAACCAAATTTCGTATTTAGTACCGTAAGAGACGGAACTAAGAATATATTCAGTCATCAGGGCTGCCAACTGTAGTGCTCTATTAGGATACATTATGCCAGGTATACAGTATTTCGAACTAATTGGAAATTTCGATATTAGCAACTTAATTTCGTCATTATTCTAGATAGGTTCATATTCTGTAGAATAATCATTGGCATGAAAAGTAGGGTGTATAGTTCTTCACGGAACTTCTTGTTTATTGTAGTGTCGATTTCATGTTATAAAACAATGACGCAAATAGCTAAGAACATTCTTAATTAGTCTCTGATTCAATCCATGCATTCTATTTTGCAATATGTTGTAATTTTTTTATTTAGTATTCATTAAAATATTGGCGTCCGTCGTACCCCAGTGTGACTTTTGAGTTTCATTTGTGGAAGTGTGTCCATTAAGGTCATATATACAGCACAGAGTTTATATTCAGTAAAAGTAAGATGTTAAAACACTCGATTGTCCACTCGCGTCAGATTGTCTGTGTAGCCCGGCGTAGAAATTCTCTCTGTTTCTAGGCTGTTCACTTTCTATTCGGTGCTAGCATTACTGTCCTCTCTAGATATCTGTTTCCCAATTCACTTGCAAATTAAATTATTCGTAACTAGCTTCCTTCCTACTATGTTCAGAACGCTTGGCTAGTCATATCCACACTGTATTTGAACCCTTTATGTGAATTGGACTTCTTTTGAACAGGTCCTTTGTTGCCCAAAATCTGGGACAGCCCAGCACAGGCTCACGCCGCAACTCCCGACGTGTCACCGAAGGGTCTGCTCCTTCCGTTAGTCAGCAATGGACTCATAATGCCCACAAGCCTGGACAACATGTAAGTTATATAGTTATGAGCGCCGACCATGGAAGCCTTAGCTGTTGTATAAAGTTTTACACTTGTGATATAAACAAAAGAAATTTACTAGACGACCTTCAGACGATGTGATGTTTAAACAAGAGGTGTTATCTGATGGACAGGCGTCTAAACTGGTACCGGCTAATATGTGCCATAGGGATATTGGAATATTTAACCCTCGGATACTCGCGTGGGCTACAGGTGTAGCCCAGTGATTTATTTTGTTGTAGTGCAGAGTATAGTTTTTGCTAGGAATATTGAGAATCTCTGCAGCTGCCTGTTGATGCTGTATTTAACAGACGGATGTGATTCCAACTGAACCAATTGCACCAAACAGATACCAGATGCATTAGAAGTCGTCTGGACTACAATAGTAGCCCGCGCGAGCATCGCTGTTTCAGAATTGAACGTGCAAAGGAATCGTTGCCTCACAGGAGTCGGTCATGTAGATGACTTTCAAATCAGTCAGTGCTTAGATGAAAGTAATGATAGGTTGAGTGTAGTGGAAATAATGTAGGCTGTTGCTTCTTGTGTGGACGAGGAAGGGATAAATCAACAAGGAACAGATGCGCAAAGTGCAATAAAGATCTTCTCAGATCATTGTGTCCATTTGCAGAGAATGCTTGAGTGACCAATTTGTTTGAGCATGGTTATGGATTTCCTGGGCTATATATTGTAGCTAAAAGGGCAAAAATATACTTCAAAACTTCGAGAAAAATAAAAAAAAATTCTGCAATCGTTCATAACACGTGCTGATTTTCTAAGGAAATTATCTAACCTAGTTAGGTAGATTTCATTAGAAAGCTAACTATTGCAATGGGTCCCATGTTTCGACTTCCGGAAAATTTCGACATATCTTCGCGTTTCACATCCCCCAGACCCCAAAACCACCGTCAGTTCAAAAGTTTATATATAATTTATGTATGTATATATATATGTATATATATATGTATGTATGTATATATGTATAACAGTTTCTTGTGGACACGATAACTGCCGTAATTTTGCAACAATCACTTTGAATGTTTTACCGAATAAGTATCCCTATAAAATCTCGGTCGAGTTCGTACTTGGGTAAAATCGGTCAAAGGGGGTGAAAATGGGAGGCTTTTTTCGAAAAAGGGAAATATCGCTATAACTCTCTTAATATCTGAAATATTGAATCCATTCAAAGTTCATACTATGTGTCGGACAAGACCCTAAAATGTATGTTTGAAAAGTTTTTTGATAGCACCAACCATTGACCAAAGGGGTGGGAAAAAGTGGGTTTTTCGTGAAACATTAATCATATCTCTGTTAATAGGCAGAATATCAAAACCGTACAAAATGGACAATATTCCTCCAATAATTACCTAAAACTTTTGTCTGAAAGAATTTTTGATATGACCCACCATTACGCCACGGGGTGAGCAAAATGATTTAAATTATATGACAAGATGTTCAGTAAAGAACATATAGCCTACTTTCTCTTAATGCATGGGTATTGTTATAACTCTTTGTCCTTTTCAAGGAGTATGATTGAATGTTGGTTGTAGTAGCTTGTTGAAATACAACGTGCTATAGGGATATTAAACATGAATATGAGGTGCCCTTTGCTAGTGCAACCTCTGTACCAAATTTCGTTCAATTCGGTTTCACCGTGTTTGAATTGATAGGGGGAATCGATTTGCACACATACTTGGCCACCATCTGCAAACTATTGGGCTGATGTTCTTGCAGTTTGGTCAGAATATGTTTCCCACATAAAGATATGGTGTTGCAAAATTTGGTAGAGACTAGATTATTGGGTTGGTCGTAATTACATTTTAGCTTTTAACATTTGGGTGGCCGCGATTACGTTTCCGTCAAGATAGCGGTGATATAAAACATGACACTGGGGTGCCCTTTGCTAGTGCTACCTCTGTAACAAATTTCGTTCATTCGGTTCCACCGTGTTCGAATTAATAGGGGGAATCAATTTTGACATAAAGATGGCCGCCATCCGCAAACTATTAGGCTAATGACCTATTAGATTGGTCAAAGGATGCTCCCTCCATAAAGGTATGTTGTTGCAAAGTTTGGTAGAGATCGGATGGTTGTTAGTCGTAATTTGATTTAAGCTTTAAACATTTGTGTGGCCGCCATTACGTTTCTGTCAATATGGCGGCGATATGAATCATGACACTGAGATGCCCTTTGCTAGTGCTATCTCTGTACCAAATTTCGTTCCATTCGGTTTCACCGTGTTTGAATTAATAGGGGGAATCGATTCTGACACAAAGATGGCCGCCATCCGCAAACTATTAGGCGAATGACCTATTAGATTGGTCAAAGGATGCTCCTTCCATAAAGGTATGTAGTTGAAAAATTTGGTAGAGTTCGGATGATTAGGTTAATCGTAATTTGATTTAGGCTTTGAACATTCGTGTGGCCGCAATTACGTTTCAGTCAAGATGGCGGCGATATAAAACATGACACTGCTAGTGCTACCTCTGTACCAAATTTCGTTCCATTCGGTTCCACCGTGTTCGAATTAATAGGAGGAATCAATTTTGACATAAAGATGGCTGCCATACGCAAACTATTAGGCGAATGACCTATTAGATTGGTCAAAGGATGCTCCCTCCATAAAGGTATGTAGTTGCAAAATTTGGTAGAGATCGGATGATTAGGTTAATCGTAAATTGATTTAAGCTTTGAACATTCGTGTGGCCGCCATTACATTTCAGTCAAGATGGCGGCGATATAAAACATGACACAGAGGTGCCCTTTGCTAGTGCTACCTCTGTACCAAATTTCGTTCCATTCGGTTCCACCGTGTTCGAATTAATAGGGGGAATCAATTTTGACATAAAGATGGCCGTCATCCGCAAACTATTAGGCTAATAACCTATTAGATTGGTCAAAGGATGCTCACTCCATAAAGGTATGTTGTTGCAAAGTTTGGTAGAGATCGGATGGTTATGTTAGTCGTAATTTAACTTAAGCTTTGACCATTTTTGTGGCTGCCATTACGTTTTTGTCAATATGGCGGCGATATAAAACATGACACTGAGATGCCCTTTGCTAGTGCTACCTCTGTACCAAATTTCGTTCCATTCGGTTTCACCGTGTTTGAATTAATAGGGGGAATTGATTTTCACACAAAGATGGCCGCCATCCGCAAACAATTACGCTGATGACCTATTAGATTGGTCAAAGGATGCTCCCTCCATAATGGTATGTAGTTGCAAAGTTTGGTAGAGATCGGATGATTAGGCTAATCTTACTTTGATTTAAGCTTTGAACATTCGTGTGGCCGCCATTACGTTTCAGTCAAGATGGCGGCGATATAAGACATGACACTGAGGTGCCCTTTGCTAGTGCTACCTCTGTACCAAATTTTGTTCCATTCGGTTCCACCGTGTTCGAATTAATAGGGGGAATCAATTTTGACATAAAGATGGCCGCCATCCGCAAACTATTAGGCTAATAACCTATTAGATTGGTCAAAGGATGCTCCCTCCATAAAGGTATGTTGTTGCAAAGTTTGGTAGAGATCGGATGGTTATGTTAGTCGTAATTTAACTTAAGCTTTGAACATTTGTGTGGCCGCCATTACGTTTCTGTCAATATGGCGGCGATATAAAACATGACACTGAGATGCCCTTTGCTAGTGCTACCTCTGTACCAAATTTCGTTCCATTCGCTTTCACCGTGTTTGAATTAATAGGGGGAATTGATTTTCACACAAAGATGGCCGCCATCCGCAAACTATTAGGCTAATGACCTATTCATTTGGTCAAATGATGCTTCCTCTATAAGGGTATGTTGTTGCAAAATTTGGTAGAGTTCGGATGATTAGGTTAATCGTAATTTGATTTAAGCTTTGAACATTTGTGTGGCCGCCATTACGTTTCCGTCAAGATGGCGGCGATATAAAACATGACACTGAGGTGCCTTTCGCTAGAACTACCTCTGTACCAAATTTCGTTCCATTCGGTTGCACCGTGTTCGAATTAATAGGGGGAATCGATTTTCACACAAAGATGGCCGCCATCCGCAAACTATTACGCTGATGACCTATTGGTTTGGTCAAAGGATGCTCCCCCATAATGGTATGTTGTTGCAAAATTTGGTGGAGGTCGGATGATTAGGTTAGTCGTAATTTGATTTAAGCTTTGAACATTTGTGTGGCCGCCATTACGTTTCCGTCAAGATGGCGGCGACATAAAACATGACACTGAGGTGTCCTTTGCTAGTGCTACCTTTGTACCAAATTTCGTTCAATTCGCATTCACCGTGTTCGAATTGATAGGGGGGGGGGACAGACATTCAGAGTACACACACTCACACACACAGACACACACACACACACAGACTCACACACACACACATACACACACACACATACACACACAGACAGACACACTTTTTTCGCCCTGTGTTGATCTCATAAGTCTACTTTCATTTTTTGCAAAAATCGAAAGTAGGCTAATAATGCCAAGTGCCAAGAGAGGTTGCCATGACAACTTTACTTTTAATTAATAAGGGATGAGCCATCAGCAGTTGCTATGACAACGCCACTGCACGAGATAACATTCAGATTTCCATCTGTCTGTGGGAAGCGACTTCGGTATCGTAACTGGTAGCATGCTGAACTTCTATGCCCAAGGTCGCGGGTTCAAACCTGGCTAAAGTCGTCGGTTTTACTAAGAGCGCTAAAAAGCCTGAGTTTGCTTTCCTTCGGAGGGGAAGTTCCAACGTTCGTTGCGAGTTGATGGTTCCGGTGTCATCTAGTAGCCAAGTTCACAGCTAGGTGTCGTTGATGGTAGTATTTTTAGGTAGATTTTATTAGAAAGCTAACTATTGCAATAGGTACCATGTTTCGATTTCCGGAAAATTTCTACATATCTTCACGTTTCTCATCCCCCCGACCCCAAAACCACCGTCAGTTCAAAAGTTTATATATATGTATATATATATATATGTATACCAGTTTCTTGTGGATACGATAACCGCCGTAATTTTGCACCAATCACTTTGAATTTTTTACCGAATATGTATACCCATAAAATCTCGGTCGAGTTCGTTACTGGGCTAAATCGGTGGAAGGGGATGAAAATGGGGGATTTTTTTTCTCCAAAAAATGAAATATTGCTATAACTCTCTTAATATGTGAAATATCGAATCTGTTCAAAGTTCATACTATGTGTCGGATAAAACTCAAAAATGTATGTTTGAAACGTTTTTTGATAGCACCAACCATTGACCAAAGGGGTGGGAAAAATTGTTTTTTTCGGAAAACATTAATCATATCTCTGTTGATAGGCACAATATCAATACCGTACAAAATGGACAATATTCCCCTAATAATTACCTAAAACTTTTGGCTGAAAGAATTTTTGATATGAGCCACCATTACGCCAAGGGATGAGAAAAATGATTTCGGAATTATAAGAAAATGCCAAGAGCTATCAGTGGTTGCCATGGCAACACTACTAAATTGATGAGGGATGAGCCATCAGACGTTGCCATGACAACGCACTTGCGCGAGATCAGATTCAGATTTCCATCTGACTAAGTGTGAAGCGGCTTCGGTGACGTAACTGGTAGCATGCTGAACTTCTATGCCCAAGGTCGCGGGTTCAAAGCCGGCCAAAGTCGTCGGATTTTCTAAGAGCGCTAACAATCCCTCAGTATGCTTTCCTTTGAAGGGGAAGTTCCAACGTTCGTTGCGAGTTGCTGATTGCGGTGGCATCTAGTAGCCAAGTTCATAGCTAGGTGTCGTTGACGGTAGTATCTGGTAGCAACATTAGGAACTACTGCTTGAAATTGAGCGTCTGCATTCCTTACCTGAATTACAGACTAATACAGCCATCACAATTCACACCGTTTATCAGACAGATTCTACACTCACACAAAATACACGGGGTTACATGACCACGTTGTCGCAGCCCCTAAACTGAGGAACCAACCAACATCTCTGCGGGAGATATAATTTTGCGTGAAGAAGTAACAGACCGTTACATAGTTAAACATCAGTGTCGAAACCTTGCGTAAGGACAGTGTGACCACAAGTATAAAAATGGACTCCAAATGACAAGAAGGTTACCGTCATCATAAGACAATAGAATGTTTAAAATATGCATAAAATGACGAAAAACAAAGTAAATTAATCTCCAATTATAAAATACTTTCACGCAATAAATGTGGTCTGATCCTTCTACGAAAACCTGCATATTCTGCCTATTTTCGCCTATCCCCAAGTTTGTCAGGTGAAATCTACCTCCGCCTCCCGGCGTGCCTAGAGGACTTTTTTTATTTTTGTTTCATTCCAATTCAAATATGCACTAATGTAAGTATTTAGGTTTATATAAAAATAATTTAAGAGTTCTAGTTCGATGTTTTATTTTTGTTGCTGTTTTACCAAAGATGTACGATAAAATTAATTTTCTTATTAACTTTGTATTTTCTCTCCATATGAAGATAAATGCCTCCACAAAATCTTCAGATTTAGCTTAGAATACCTATCTAGACTACTATTTATCATATTATTGAAACTGAACACCGAAAATAACGTGTGTGAGTTCATCAGATTGAATAACTGTTTGGGCAACATAGGCTATGTAGCCCGCGCGAGTAACGCTGTATCTATTACTAGCGCGAGTGTCCGCGGGTTGCAAGTAAGATATCGAGCAGCCCTAAGACATGTGCGCATGGGGTCGGTTTAACTTATTTACAAACTACTTGCAGGTGGAAAATCGACATGAACTATATGCTATTTTGTAACAGACAGTTATGACTTCAATTTGCAATTAAACACCTAAAATTGTTTTTGTTTAAAAAAATCGTTAATACCGCAAAATTCAGAATTGTCAATTTATGATTTGGTGTTAGAAAATAGTGTGCAATTTCCTGGTTTGTTTGATATTTAAATCATATGGAATATTCTTTTGGAAACGTATCAAATTAATGATTGAACTAATGTCCAGAGGGGACTATTATTTATAGTGCCGTAATTAAGAGCAGACGGCCGCTGTGATCCATCCCAAGAAACCCCAAACCTCCATTGCTATAATGCTGCATCTTCTGCTTGCCTTCCGAGGTTTTGAGTGAGAAATGGTGCAAGTCTACTTCTGCAAAAACTTCATGAATGTTGACACATAACTGGAGTGTATTTTCCTTTCTGAAACACAGCACAACTTTATTCAGCAACTGTTGGTGATGGAGACAGTCAACACTTACCACTTATTATTAGAAGAGTCGTGTTCATTTTTTACTTTTGAATTCATTTTTTAAGGTTGTTTAGAAGTTAAACTTCATGACAGGAAAAAACATGCAAAATATGTAATTGAAAAATTGAAAGATTAAGATCACGTAGTTCTTTGCTGAAGTAAATAACCTGCTTTCATATATCCTAGTTATGTTAATTGCCTCTATCAACATACTAAATTTCAGTTTGATTGCTGTAATAGATTAGTACATATTGAGAACCGTCTAAATATTTCGGATGGTCGCCATGTAGGAATATTATATATGTAATATTCGCTGATTATTGTTTCGTAGGTTCATTTTTCAAACGTTAACTTTGATCGAATGATTAGGACACAAGAAATAATAACATAATTTTAAAATTTTAGGCAGCCGCCATCTTGAGGTTATGTAAACAATCGTACTAAAGTATATGTTAGTGCGTTACAATGTGTATAAACGTTTGCTGTATCATGTTTCACTGCACTCGGATGGTTTAATAGCGAGAAATGTCTATTTAAATGTTTCAACTTCGCTTGGCCACCATGTTCGTTTTGTACCTAAAAGGATTTTGGAAGTTACCTAGGTGAACTTGTAATTGTGCCCTATATCACCGTATAAAATTTCAGGGTGATATTGGTAATCATCGCATTGGTAATTAATGGTAGGTGACATGAGATGTCATACTTGTACATGGGTCTAGCCACCCATTTCATAGCTCAGCCGAGGTTGACAGATCTCTGCTCCCATATTTCCGTCACTTCGTTGCATATTAATACACACTCTTGCAATTTTCACTTGCAACACTAATCTAAAACTCATAAGTAAGTCCTCTTAAACCATCAAAACAATTCACAACACTTGTGTGTCCCCACGAGACTTATTGTAGGGGTTCTTAGTGAGTTGGTATGCCAGTGCATGCTCTATTTTTTTTATTCATTACATTGTGTTGTACTAAATTTTATGCACGTGCGGAATACCAGTGCTCATATGTAATTCACAAACCCTTAAAACAAAACAAACTTACATTTTAATGAGATTCAAATTGCGAATTTAAACATTAATTAAGTGCACTAGAATTTGTAGTTAGATAATATATATTGTGTAGACATTTAAACCTCAACATCTGATGATGACCGCTTGAAGGGCGAAAATGTAATCCTAAAGATTGCCCTCTTATAATAGTGATCATAAACTAACACAGTAATTGTTCCAGGAGTGTTATTAATATACAGTATTACACACATTGGGCAAATTAGTGTTGACCGACTGAATAGTTACAAATATCAACGTATTTTGGATAGTTTGAGGCAGGATTTAATTGGTCATGCTCATAACTTTCATGTCTGAGAGAAAACAATCACGTCTAATGTGTTATGAAAGGTGTTCTACACAGGTGGAAAAATTAATTGCATCGATGTTCATTATTCATTATTTTATCTTTGACAAGATATGTCTTAAAATATAACTATACCAATATTGTTTTTGTAGTCTCTGGATTATTCTATTCTTCTATTGCTTGGTATCCTCCATCGTAATAATAAATGCATGTCAATATTTTCACTTTACAGAGGAGCAGTCCTTATCATCTTATTTTCTGCTTGATGAACTGACGAGTGGAAATTAATTTAGAGAAACTTACTCGCCTTTTGGTCTCAGCACATTATGTTCTACTATTAATACCATATGCACGAAGCTATTTTCTTCAATAAACAATTTGTGATCATGAGCACGTTATAAATATTAGAAAGGGCACTCAGCTCTGTACCTATTTACCAAATATTCTGTTATTAAAATGGCATGAATATTTATCAGTCATAATAAATTAGCATTTTCTATATACACGTATCACTTGCTTTCTCAGGAGAATAATATTTCCACTCATTATCAAGAAAGAGATATTCTAGGTCTCCCTGAAAATAATCTTCCTATTAATAGAGAGGCAGTGGTTACATGGATACGTCCTCCAGAAACCGAATCAACTTGAGTGAAAATTCAATCAGTTCAATATTACGCTGTAGGAGCAATAATTCAACGTCAGGAGTCTACGCATAGAACTTATTCAAAATTGGTCCAGATTTCGTCGGATCTGCTGGATATTTTTGTTGCGTGACATGAATAAAACATGTCATCAGTTACGGCAGATGACGCTCGCACCATATTTTTCACAAAGCAAATGAATTAACTTCTTAAAGGATTTAAGTTCATGTCCCTGATATTAAGGAGAGCAGCATTCTCCTTCAATTTCTCGTGAATTGCGTTTATTGAACGTCCTTGTTCCACGTTGCGATGTTTTGCTACAATTCAAGTGATAGAAGCGATTTATCGGTGTTGCTACTATCATTAAAGAAAGCTTTCCAGTCGATCAACATGAGTCGCAATAATGTTTCTTTTCCTTTCGAATAGAGAACATCAATCGATACAGTCACTCAAGGCAGTTACACTTTCTTTACTGTACCGAATTAGCTATGGGGAGCTTTCGTATAATGAAAGCAGTACAATGTCTCGCCATTAGAGCGTGGGTTGTTGACAGCGTCATGCGTGAAGTTTACGCATGTACTATGATATTAATTACTGCATAACATACATTGAATATTGGCATGGACATTCTTACATGCACAGCACATCCATTTCAACAATTAATTGCAAGTCCCGTTGTTAATTGAACTTGAGAAAAGCCTAGTTGATCAACTCAATTCAATTTTTTGTTCAGTGAATTAACTTCACTTTATGTCCACTTCACTTGTATTATCAACTGAACGAGTTTATAAAACTGAATGCTCTGGCACTTCTTCTATAACATTGGAGCCTCTACTTGCAAATACATAAATAAATAGAATTCTGAAAGTTATTAATATTTACTAAGAAACTGGAAGATGTCTATTTCTGAATGTGATTTAGTTCATTAGTGCGTTAGAGACTTCCACCAACAAACTGAACACACACAACACATATCCTAGAAACAGCAAGTAGAAAGCTGTCTGCAGGTGGTCCAGTTTGTATTGTTCAGGCTCTGAAGATTCCTTACTTGACGATTCAAAACGTGTTCTCGGATACCAAAGTTCCCTCCATTTATCGTATAGTCCAAATTCAAGTGTATCCATAACAGTGGAAGAGAACGCTGAATAATAAGGAGAATATAACGGAGTTGAATATCTAAGATATAGTCCGTCAATCCTTTCCTTCATTACGTGAATGAGACTGCTATCCTTGTTGAAGTTTGGCAACTTCCTAAAGAACATATCCGCCTGATAACCACTCGTGATGACGCACACATTTCTATAGTGCAGTACATCATATTCGTACAGGATTACGCTTTTATCACGTTCCATTATTCTGTCGCGCAACTGTGGGTAGTTGATTTCCAGTGAAGGCGTTATGTAACGCAAATAACCGTATGGATACACAATGTTCAATCCAGACTCGTAAAGATCTTGGAAAGTGTCGATCTGCGGATAATATTTAGTGACGCTCAAGAAACTAGTTAGAGTGCCTTGAAACGCGCTGGTTATTATGAGGCTGAAAAGTACCCAGAACAGAACGACCAGCCTCTCAGACAACTCACTCGGGAGAGCTGGCAAAGAAACTGACAAAAATGTGGAAAATGTGAGGAGAAAATTGGTGGAGAAACTCACGCCTGTGCCTTTACAGCGTTGTATAATATGCCACGACACCGCTAATAATGGTATGCTGCAAATTATGAAAAACCAGCCCAAAACATCAAACGGAAGGAACAAGTTCATATATTGAGGGACGCGTTCAGATTTTGGCACCAGAAACACGAGATTATCATAAATGTGTGGATGAATTAACTCACGTTGATAGGAAGATGGGTAAGTTACCATCGATAGATCAAGCAAACCCTTTGTCATTGCTCCGTATTCATTTTGTTTTATATTTACATTGATTTGTGGCACTGCATTAATGCGAGAAAGAAATACAGCTATATTTCTTGCGTCAGGATGTTTAAGTAAATGTTTCTTGGTGTATGCACTTATCTTGACACCATTACCTTGTACGTTAAGATGTTTCCTAGAGTATGCGGTATTGATGGCTTCATTCGATATATCGTGAACATCAATAACAACATTCCTTCCAAAAGGATTGTAGGTGAATGTCTTTATTTGTTCTTTCACTCCTGTCGTTAAGGTAGATATTGCGACCAACACATTCAGTATCTTGTATCGCCACAATACTTGAAACACAGAGGACTCACAGCTGTCAATAGCAGTGGTAATGAACACGAGGAACCTTCCTCGGGGGTTCCAACCGCTCATTTGACTCAGATGGGCGACACTCTTATCTACAACGTCGCTGGAACATTGGGGAATGAAGAGGAGATATGAGCTACTCATGGAGAAGGTTTTCTTCTTCAGTTCACTATTTACCAACTGTACACCGGTGTAACATCGCTGGTGTATAAAGTGTAGTAATGTTGTGCAGACAGAGCTGCAGTTATGTCTGTCCATATACAGCGTTAAAGTGTTATTGACTTTATCATCATTGTTGTGAAGTAATGTGGAGATGAGTAGTGAGACATTTCCAATGGTATTGTTCGGATCATGCTCCTTCAGATCATTGATTACGATCGTTGAAGCTGGCTTCAGCACAATGAAGCTCAGAAGACAAAACGCTGCTAGACTCATCCTCAGAAGTTCGAGAGCAGCCCAGACAAATCTGTAACAGGAGAGAACAGATATGTAACGTATACTCTTAGAGATGGACTTGAGCAGAGTGTGTCTAGATAGGGACATTTTAAGTTTTCACACTGTGTTTATTCTCTTGCAAATGGCGGAAATTCAAACAAAGATATACAGTATACACAGTTTTACTGTTCGTTTGAATGTGAATAGGGGGGAAATGTGCCCGAGACATCACTTATCTATTATATAAAACTAAGTGTCCTGACTGACTGACTGACTGACTGACTCATCATCGCCCAGCCAAAACTATTAAAGCTAGAAACATGAAATTTTGGGAATATGTTCGTTGTAAGTCGAAAACGCCCAATAAGGAAGGGTTTTTGGATATTCAGTTTCTAAAGGGGTGTTAATGGAGTACACCTGCATTTCATTGAATAACAATATCTCCGGATTGCTTTCATTGGGGGATTTGATACTCGGCATATAAACTCATCATTAAAAATAAGAAGATACGTGTCTGAGGGTTTTTCGATGTGGTGTATATTATGAGGTGAAAGGGGGTGAAAAGTGGGGGTTGAAGGTTTCCTAACCGAGCGTGTATCTCTTAAACGACATAGGCGAGGAGTTTGGAACTCAGCGGAAAAAAATCAGCAAAACAAATAACAAAATAGGTGTTTGACCGTTTTTTCATAAATCCAATATAAGGGGCCCATGGGGGGGCGGGGACGTAATATGTCTGTGTGTAAAATTATACATAGCCTATGTTGTAGACAATAACACATTACATATTTTTTGTCTCTTGCTATTTCATCATACGACGAATACTTAGGGAGTTATTAATGATTTTGTACTTTTTGGCCGGATTTTTCTAAGTCCCAGATATGACATAAAAATTGATTCGAATGAAATTTCGAAAAATAGTTTTTTTTAATACTTTTATTATACACTAGCAGGTACCCGCGGCTTCGCTCGCGATCAAGACAATGGGGACGATGCATTAATTGGTCTATTCTATTACAGCAATCGCGGCTACAGATGGGTCAATTCTAATTCTGAAAATTCTGATACATACAGTACAGTATATTGATATGAGCTGAAAAGTGGGATTGTTTTAGAGTTGTCAAAATCTGCAGGGTACGATGTTACATTATATGAACACATTTTAAAATTACGTTTTTGGTTTTGCCATCTTCTGCTGAGACATAACGATTTTGTTGTCCCGATACTCGCGAGCACGCCACATACAGTTGCCCAAGGGAAAAAAAGGTTTTGTCTAAATGTACACCTGCTGCTGTTAAGTGTGTGTCATTGCGCTTTGTTAATATAAATTGCGAATATAGTTTGAAGAGGGAACTGCACTCTTGCACACTGGAATGGCAAATCTATCGGAATATGGGGGAAATAAAAGTATTTTTCCTTAAGCTATTCTGGGTGTAATTTTGCCACACTTTTGATGATTTGAACATCAACATGTCGCTATTAATAGACCTATAGTAAAATATATCTCACCTTGGCCGCTGATGTACTCGTACATTATGCAGTCTCTTCCAGTGTTACGTCCCAGGGATTGAAATTCTCCAAAAACCCTTTTGCCTCACATGCCTCTCTAAATAATTAAAATTCCTCATTGTTGTTGTTGTTGCTTGATTCTTCATTTTTTACTGGTTTGATGCAGCCCACCATGCCCCCTCTCCTGAGCTAATCGTTTCATCTCTACACAGCAACCACACCCTACATCCGAGGCAATCTGTTTAACCCTGGTCTATGCCTACAGTTCTTTTCCTCGACCCTCCCTTCCATAACTAAGCTTGCTATTCCTGGGTGTCTTATTTATGTGTCCTACCAACCTTATCTTCCCTTCATTAGCAGTCGCCAGAAACAACTCTCCTCTCCCACTCGTCTTAATACCTCTTCATTTGTTACCCTATCTACCCATCTGATCTTCATCATTCTCCTGTAACACCACATTTCAAACGCTTCAATTCTCCTCTTTTCTGCTGCACCATTAGTCCAAGTTTAACTTCCTTATAATGTCACGTTCCAGACAAAAGCTTTAAAAAATGACTTCCTAATACCTAAATGTATATTCGATGTCAACAGATTCCTTTTCTGTAGAAATGCTTTCCTTGCCTGAGCCAACCTGCTTTTTATATCCTCTTTGCTTCGTCCATCACTGGATATTTTGCTTCCTAAGTAACAGAAGTATCCTACTTCCTGTAGCGTTTCACCAGCCAATTTGAGGTCCATAGAGGTTTCTGATTTATTTCGGCTGCATTCCAATAATTTTGTTTTACATTTATTGATTTTCATCTTGAATTCATTCCTCAAGACTGAGTCCATACCATTCAAAAACTCGTTCAAATCCTCTGGCGTATCGGCCAAGACGACGATGTCATCAGCAAATCTCAAAGATGAAATTACTTATCCTTGAATCTTCGCTCCCCCTTTAAATTTTTCTCCAATTTCCTGATTATTGTGGTATTAGAGATCTTTGAAATGCGTTGTCCTCGCACATGGTGTAGATGCATTGTCCAAGGATAACATTCCATGTTACGAACATGGGCCGCATAACCTGCACCGAAAGCCTATTCTGGACAGCAGTTCCTTGAATTCAGATTTGCCAACATTTTATTGTATCTTTCCATGTGGTATATCTCTGTACCTCAACATACAGAAGAGTGCTTTAAAAATCATGTCTTGTGTACATTTTGGAAAAGGTGGTGAGTGTGGTTTTTGCCAGAGTGGATACACGCACGTAGAAATTCTTTTCTGTAAATAGAATGGTTCACAATTTTGTAAGTGCACATTGAGGTATGTGACGGCGAGATGCCTTAAGTGTTACGGAAACGGCAATAGCCGCCACACAGCTTCGTTGCTACTGAAATAACGACCAGACTGATATTTGTACTTAACTATACGGGATTTGTAAGCCCAGTGTTTATGAAATTGAACGCAGGTATATCGCTAACTTTATTGAATAGCCTCTAGTGTAGTGTTTAAAATTTAAAAGTGGTATTAGAAGGCGCTATCCCTAATTTTTTTACCCCTGGCACTACAGGCCACGAAGGGCCTAGGCCTGTCATTCGACCGCTTCCCAGCCATTTGACCTGCAGATATTGTGGTGACGCGTGGTCAGTGCATCGTGTTCGCTTGGCCGTTTATCTTGTTCTTCGTGACCGGGGCGCTGCCTCTTTATCAGACAGCTACTCAATTGTCCTCACGAAGCTGAGTGCACTCCGTTGCAGCCCTCACGCCAGTGTCTAAAATCTCTGACGGGGCCGGGAATCGAACCCGGGGCCTCCGGATGGGAGGCAGGCACGCTACCCTGTTCTTGTGTTTATATATCTCTTGAAAAAGATAATAAATGGATTGGCACTGCCTCCTACAGGGATATATAGAAAATCGGATGTCATACCTTGAGGTTCAGTTGCCATGGAAACGGACTTGCCATTAGTTCATCAGTTTACCAGAGTGAAGATAGTTTTCTGCGAATATCTTTGAAACTGTTGGTTTTAGGGCCTTAAAATGTGGTTTTCGGTGTCCCATAGGGACCTACCGAGTATTGTTTCTCGCATCGAGGGGCGTAAAATGAGCTTTGTCCGGTCCATATGCGACAACTTCGATATTTTGTCCCGGCTGAGTATTTTTGGTGACTTTTCAGTTATGTTGCCCGTTCGACGGGAACAATGATTTATTTCCGGATGAAAGGCAGCCTATATGTTATCCTAGGGTATAAGCTGTCTCCATTTCAAATTTCATCCAAATACGTCCAGCCGTTTTAGTGTCAAGAGGTAACAAACTAACACACACACGGACACACAGATTTTCACATTTATAATATATATAGGGATATAGGGATTTCACGTCTTTTAGGGACCGAAACTAACATGATATTTTGATGTTTTTTCGTCCCATGCATTTTTGTTTTCAGGTGATAGAATTATTTTCCACTAGGACCGATGCTTATCTATTATATAAAAACAAGTGTCCTGACTGACTGACTGACTGACTGACTGACTCATCATCACCCAGCCAAAACTATTGAAGTTAGAAACATGAAATTTTGGGGATATGTTCGTGGTAAGTCGAAAACGCGCACTAAGGAAGGATTTTTGGATGTTCAGGTTCTAAAGGGGTGTTAAGGGGATAGACCTGCATTTCATTGAATAACAATATCTCCCGATTGGTTTCATTGGGAGACGTGATACTCAGCATATACACTCATCATTAAAAATAAGAAGACACGTGTCTGAGGGTTTTTCGATGTGATGTATATTATGAGGTGAAAGGGGTGAAAAGTGGGGGTTGAAGGATTCCTAACGGAGCGTGTATCTCTTAAACGACATAGGCGAGGAGTTTGAAACTCAGTGGAAAATAATCAGCTTAAAAAATAAGTAAATAGGTGTTTGACCGTTTTTTCATAAATCCAATTTAAGGGGCCAATAGGGAGGGGTGAAATTCTGGGGGGGAAAAAACAGGAAAGAAAGTGTCCTAACTGGTTGACTGACAGACTCACTCATCAAACTCAGGGGAAACAAGATGTTCAGTAGAGAACATATAGCCTACTTTCTCCTAAATGCATGGGTATTGTTATAATTCTTTGTCCTTTTCAAGGAGTATGATTGAATGTTGGTTGTAGTAGCTTGTTGAAATACAACGTGCTATAGGGATATTAAACATGAATATGAGGTGCCCTTTGCTAGTGCTACCTCTGTACCAAATTTCGTTCCATTCGGTTTCACCGTGTTCGAATTGATAAGGGGAATCGATTTTCACACAAAGATGGCCGCCATCCGCAAAATATTAGGCTGATGACCTATTAGTTTGGTCAAAGGATGCTCCCTCCATAAAGGTATGTTGTTGCTAAATTTGCTAGAGATCGGATGATTAGGCTAATCGTAATTTGATTTAAGCTTTGAACATTTGTGTGGCCGCCATTACGTTTCTGTCAATATGGCGGCGATATAAATCATGACACTGAGATGCCCTTTGCTAGTGCTATCTCTGTACCAAATTTCGTTCCATTCGGTTTCACCGTGTTTGAATTAATAGGGAGAATCGATTTTGACACAAAGATGGCCGCCATCCGCAAACTATTAGGTGAATGACCTATTAGATTGGTCAAAGGATGCTCCCTCCATAATGGTATGTAGTTGCAAAATTTGGTAGAGATCGGATGATTAGGTTAATCGTAATTTGATTTAAGCTTTGAACATTCGTGTGGCCGCCATTACGTTTCAGTCAAGATGGTGGCGATATAAAACATGACACTGAGGTGCCCTTTGCTAGTGCTACCTCTGTACCAAATTTCGTTCCATTCGGTTCCACCGTGTTCGAATTAATAGGGGGAATCAATTTTGACATAAAGATGGCCGCCATCCGCAAACTATTAGGCTAATAACCTATTAGATTGGTCAAAGGATGCTCCCTCCATAAAGGTATGTAGTTGCAAAATTTGGTAGAGATCGGATGATTAGGTTAATCGTAATTTGATTTAAGCTTTGAACATTCGTGTGGTCGCCATTACGTTTCTGTCAAGATGGCGGCGATATAAAACATGACACTGAGGTGCCCTTTGCTAGTGCTACCTCTGTACCATATTTCGTTCCATTTGGTTTCACCGTGTTTGAATTAATAGGGGGAATTGATTTTCACACAAAGATGGCCGCCATCCGCAAACTATTAGGCTAATGACCTAGTTATTTGGTCAAAGGATGCTTCCTCTATAAAGGTATGTTGTTGCAAAATTTGGTAGAGATCGGATGATTAGGTTAATCGTAATTTGATTTAAGCTTTGAACATTTGTGTGGCCGCCATTACGTTTCCGTCAAGATGGCGGCGACATAAAACATGACACTGAGGTGTCCTTTGCTAGTGCTACCTTTGTACCAAATTTCGTTCAATTCGCATTCACCGTGTTCGAATTGATAGGGGGGGACAGACATTCAGAGTACACACACTCACACACACACAGACACACAGACACACACACACACAGACTCACACACACACAGACAGACACACTTTTTTCGCCCTGTGTTGATCTCATAAGTCTACTTTCATTTTTTGCAAAAATCGAAAGTAGGCTAAAAATGCTTAAAAATAAGTAAATAGGTGTTCGACAGTCTTTTTCATAAACCAAATTTAAGGGGTTCTTTGGGAGGGGTGAAGTTCTGAAAAAAGGATATTGAGAGAAAAAGTCCTGACTCACTCACCATTGCCCAGCCAAAATTATTGAAGTTAGACACATGACATTTCGGGGAATATGATCATTGTATGTCGGAACCGTCCACTAAGGGAGGATTTTCGTATATTCAGGGGGTCTTAAGGGGGTTAAACCTGCATTTCATTGAATAACAATAACTCCCGATTGGTTTCATTGGGGGATGTGTTACTCGGCATATGAACATATACAAAATAAGAAAACATATGTCTGAGGGTTTTTCGATGGGGTGTATATTATGAGGTGAAAGGGGTGAAAAGTGGGGGTTGAAGGATTCCTAACGGATTGTGTATCTCTTAAACAACATAGGCGAGGAGTTTTAAATTCAGCGGAAAAAATCAGCTTAAAAGATAAGTAAATAGATGTTCGATCGTTTTCTTTTTCTTAAATTCAATTTACGGGGCTCATGGGGAGGGATGAAATTCTGGGGGGGGGGGGGGCGGAAAGAAAGTGTCCTAACTGATTGACTCACTCACTCACTCTTCAAACTCAGGGAGAGAAAACTGCTTAAATATAAGTAAATAAGTGTTTGACAGTTTATTTTTCATAAATCAAATTTCAGGGGTTCATTGTGAGGGGACAAATTCTGAAAAAAAATGAAAGAAAATGTCCAGACTCACTCACTCACTCACTCACTCATCGTCCAGCCAAAATTATTGAAGTTAGAAACATGACATTTTTGGGATATGTTCGTTGTATGTCAAAACCGTACACTAAGGGAGGATTTTCGGATATTCAGGTTCTAAAGGTGTCTTAATGGGGTTAAACCTGCATTTTATTGAATAACAATATCTCATGAGTGGTTGCATTTGAGGATGTGATACTCGGCATATAAACTAATCATTAAAAATAAGCAGAAATGTGTCTAAGGGTTATTCGATGTGGTGTATATTATAAGGTGAAAGGGGTGAATCGTGAGGGTTGAAGGATTCCTAACGGAGCGTGTATCTCTTCAACGACATACGCGAGAAGTTTGAAACTCTGCGAAAAAAAAACAGCTTAAAATAAGTACATCGGTGTTCGACCGTTTTTTTCATAAATTCAATTTAAGGGGCCAATGGGGTGGGGTGAAATTCTAGAAAAAAAAGGGGGAGAAAGTGTCCTGACTGACTGACTGACTCACTCACTCATCAAACTCAGAGGAAAAAGACAGCTTCAAATATAAGTTAATAGGTGTTCGAGCGTTTCTTCATAAATCCAATTTAAGGGGCGCATTGGGAGGGCGTAAAATTCCGGTAAAATGATTGAAAGAAAATGACCTGACTGACTCACTCACTCATCATCGCCCAGCGAAAACTATTGAAGTAGGAAAAATTAAATTTTGGGAATATTTTCGCTCTATGTCGCAAACGTCAACTAGTGCAGGATTTTTGATTATTCGGGTTCTTAAGAGGTGTTAAGGGGGTAAACGTGCATTTCATTGATTAACGATATCTCACGAGTTGTTTCTTTGGGGATGTGATATTCGGCATATAAACTAATCATTAAAATTAAGCAGACATATGTCTAAGGGTTTATCGATGTGGTGTATATTATGAGGTGAAAGGGGTGAAAATTGGGGGTTGAAGGATTTTTAACGGAGCGTGTATCTCTTAAACGACATAGGCGAGAAGTTTGACATTCAGCGGAAAAAAAACAGCTTAAAATATAAGTAAATAGGTGTTCGACCGTTTTTTCATAAATCCAATTTAAGGGGCCCTTGGAGAGGGGTGAAATTCCGGGGGAAAAACAGGAAAGATAGTGTTCTAACTGATTAACTCACTCACTCATCAAGCTCAGTGGGGGGGGAAGAACAGCTTAAAAAGAAGTAAATAGGTCTTCGACCGTTTTTTTTATCATAAATCCAATATAAGGGGTTCATGAGAGGGGTGAAATTCTGAAAAATAAATGAAAGAAAATGTCCTGACTTACTCACTCACTCATCATCGCCCAGCCAAAATTATTGAAGTTAGAAACATGAAATTTTGGGGTTGTGTTCGTTATATGTCGAAAACGTCCACCAAGGGAGGATTTTTGGATATTCAGGTTCTAAAGGGGTGTTAAGGGGGGTAGACCTGCATTTAATTGAATAGCAATGTCTCCCGATTGGTTTCCTTGGGGGATGCGATACTCGGCATATAAACTCATCATTAAGAATAAGAAGACACATGTCTGAGGGTTTTTTGATGAACTGTATATTATGAGGTGTATGTGTGAAAAGTGGGGGTTGAAGGATTCCTAACGGAGCAAGCATCTCTTAAAAGACAGAGGCATAAAGTATGAAACTCAGGGGGAAGAATCAGCTTGAAAAATAAGTAAAAAGGTGGTCGATCGTTTGTTTCATGAATCCAATTTAAGGGGCCCATGGGGAGGGATGAAATTCTGGAAGAAAAAGTCCACTAAGGAAGGATTTTTGGATATTCACTCTCATCGACCAACCAAAACTATTAAAGTTAGAAGAATGATATTTTGGGGATATGTTTGTTGGGTGTCGAAAACGTCTACTAAGGAGGGATTTTTGGATATTCAGGTTCTAAAAGGGTGTTAACGGGGTTAAACCTGCATTTTATTGAATAAAAATATGACACGACTATGACGCGAGCGAAGCCGCGGGTACCTGCTAGTCTATTATATAAAACTAAGTGTCCTGACTGACTGACTGACTGACTGACTGACTCATCATCGCCCAGCCAAAACTATTAAAGCTAGAAACATGATATTTTGGGAATATGTTCGTTGTAAGTCTAAATCGCCCACTAAGGAAGGGTTTTTGGATATTCAGTTTCTAAAGGGGGTACACCTGTATTTCATTGAATAACAAGATCTCCGGATTGCTTTCATTGGGGGATTTGATACTCGGCATATAAACTCATCATTAAAAATAAGAAGATACGTGTCTGAGGGTTTTTCGATGTGGTGTATATTATGAGGTGAAAGGGGTGAAAAGTGGGGGTTGAAGGTTTCCTAACCGAGCGTTTATCTCTTAAACGACATAGGCGAGGAGTTTGGAACTCAGCGGAAAAAATCAGCATAAAAATAACAAAATAGGTGTTTGACCGTTTTTTCATAAATCCAATATAAGGGGCCCATGGGGAGGGGTGAAAATATGGGGGGGGGGAAACGTAGGTGTAAAATTATACATGGCCTATGTTGTAGACAATAAAACATTACATCTTTTTTGTCTCTTGCTATTTCATCATACGACGAATACTTAGGGAGTTATTAATGATTTTGTACTTTTTGGCCGGAATTTTCTAAGTCCCAGGAATGACATAAAAATTGATTCGAATGAAATTTCGAAAAATAGTTTTTTTTAATACTTTTATTATATTTTTCACGTCTTTTAGGGTCCGAAACCTGCATGATATATTGATGTTTTTTTTCGTCCCATGCATTTTTGGTTTCAGGTGATAGAATTATTTTCCACTAGGACCGATGCTTATCTCTTATATAAAAACAAGTGTCCTGACTGACTGACTGACTGACTGACTGACTGACTGACTGACTCATCATCGGCCAGCCAAAACTATTAAAGTTAGAAACATGAAATTTTGGGAATATGTTCGTTGTAAGTCGAAAACGCCCACTAAGGAAGGGTTTTTGGATATTCGGTTTCTAAAGGGGGTGTTAAGGGGGTACACCTGCATTTCATTGAATAACAATATCTCCAGATTGCTTTCATTGGGGGATTTGATACTCGGCATATAAACTCATCATTAAAAATAAGAAGATACGTGTATGAGGGTTTTTCGATGTGGTGTATATTTTGAGGTGAAAGGGGTGAAAAGTGGGGGTTGAAGGTTTCCTAACCGAGCGTGTATCTCTTAAACGACATAGGCGAGGAGTTTGGAACTCAGCGGAAAAAAATCAGCATAAAAAATAACAAAATAGGTGTTTGACCGTTTTTTCATAAATCCAATATAAGGGGCCCATGGGGAGGGGTGAAAATATGGGGGGGGGGAACGTAATATGTCTGAGTGTAAAATTTTGCATGGCCTATGTTGTAGACAATAACACATTACTTCTTTTTTGTCTCTTGCTATTTCATCATACGACGAATACTTAGGGAGTTATTAATGATTTTGTACTTTTTGGCCGGAATTTTCTAAGTCCCAGGAATGACATAAAAATTGATTCGAATGAAATTTCGAAAAATAGTTTTTTTAATACTTTTATTATATTTTTCACGTCTTTTAGGGTCCGAAACCTGCATGATATATTGATGTTTTTTTTCGTCCCATGCATTTTTGGTTTCAGGTGATAGAATTATTTTCCACTAGGACCGATGCTTATCTATTATATAAAACTAAGTGTCCTGACTGACTGACTAACTCATCATCGCCCAGCCAAAACTATTAAAGCTAGAAACATGAAATTTTGGGAATATGTTCGTTGTAAGTCGAAAACGTCCACTAAGGAAGGGTTTTTGGATATTCAGTTTCTAAAGGGGTGTTAAGGGGGTACACCTGTATTTCATTGAATAACAATATCTCCGGATTGCTTTCATTGGGGGATTTGATACTCGGCACATAAACTCATCATTAAAAATAAGAAGATACGTGTCTGAGGGTTTTTCGATGTGGTGTATATTTTGAGGTGAAAGGGGTGAAAAGTGGGGGTTGAAGGTTTCCTAACCGAGCGTGTATCTCTTAAACGACATAGGCGAGGAGTTTGGAACTCAGCGGAAAAAAATCAGCATAAAAAATAACAAAATTGGTGTTTGACCGTTTTTTCATAAATCCAATATAAGGGGCCCATGGGGAGGGGTGAAAATATGGGGGGGGAACGTAATATGTCTGAGTGTAAAATTTTGCATGGCCTATGTTGTAGACAATAACACATTACTTCTTTTTTGTCTCTTGCTATTTCATCATACGACGAATACTTAGGGAGTTATTAATGATTTTGTACTTTTTGGCCGGAATTTTCTAAGTCCCAGGAATGACATAAAAATTGATTCGAATGAAATTTCGAAAAATAGTTTTTTTAATACTTTTATTATATTTTTCACGTCTTTTAGGGTCCGAAACCTGCATGATATATTGATGTTTTTTTTCGTCCCATGCATTTTTGGTTTCAGGTGATAGAATTATTTTCCACTAGGACCGATGCTTATCTATTATATAAAACTAAGTGTCCTGACTGACTGACTGACTGACTCATCATCCCCCAGCCAAAACTATTAAAGCTAGAAACATGATATTTTGGGAATATGTTCGTTGTAAGTCGAAAACGCCCACTAAGGAAGGGTTTTTGGATATTCAGTTTCTAAAGGGGTGTTAAGGGGGTACACCTGTATTTCATTGAATAACAAGATCTCCGGATTGCTTTCATTGGGGGATTTGATACTCGGCATATAAACTCATCATTAAAAATAAGAAGATACGTGTCTGAGGGTTTTTCGATGTGGTGTATATTATGAGGTGAAAGGGGTGAAAAGTGGGGGTTGAAGGTTTCCTAACCGAGCGTGTATCTCTTAAACGACATAGGCGAAGAGTTTGGAACTCAGCGTAAAAAAATCAGCATAAAAATAACAAAATAGGTGTTTGACCGTTTTATCATAAATCCAATATAAGGGGCCCATGGGGAGGGTTGAAAATATGGGGGGGGGGGGGGAAACGTAAGTGTAAAATTATACATGGCCTATGTTGTAGACAATAACACATTACATATTTTTTGTCTCTTGCTATTTCATCATACGACGAATACTTAGGGAGTTATTAATGATTTTGTACTTTTTGGCCGGAATTTTCTAAGTCCCAGGAATGACATAAAAATTGATTCGAATGAAATTTCGAAAAATAGTTTTTTTTAATACTTTTATTATATTTTTCACGTCTTTTAGGGTCCGAAACCTACATGATATATTGATGTTTTTTTTCGTCCCATGCATTTTTGGTTTCAGGTTATAGAATTATTTTCCACTAGGACCGATGCTTATCTCTTATATAAAAACAAGTGTCCTGACTGACTGACTGACTGACTCATCATCGCCCAGCCAAAACTATTAAAGCTAGAAACATGAAATTTTGGGAATATGTTCGTTGTAAGTCGAAAACGCCCACTAAGGAAGGGTTTTTGGATATTCAGTTTCTAAAGGGGTGTTAAGGGGTACACCTGCATTTCATTGAATAACAATATGACACGACTATGACGCGAGCGAAGCCGCGGGTACCTGCTAGTCTTATATAAAATCAAGTGTCCTGACTGACTGACTGACTGACTCATCATCGCCCAGCCAAAACTATTAAAGTTAGAAACCTGAAATTTTGGGGATATGTTCGTTGTAAGTCGAAAACGCCCACTAAGGAAGGATTTTTGGACCTTCAGGTTCTAAAGGGGTGTTAAGGGGGTACACCTGCATTTCATTGAATAACAATATCTCCGGCTGGGTTTCATTGAGGGATGTGATACTTGGCTTATAAACTCATAATCAAAAATAAGAAGACACGTGTCTGAGGGTTTTTCGATGTGGTGTATATTATGAGGTGAAAGGGGTGAAAAGTGGGGGTTGAAGGATTCTTAACGGAGCGTGTATCTCTTAAATGACATAGGCGAGGAGTTTGAAACTCAGCGGAAAGAAATCAGAATAAAAAATAAGTAAATAGGTGTTTGACCGTTTTTTTTTCATAAATCCAATTTAAGGGGCCCATGGGGAGGGGTGAAGTTCTGGGGAGAAAAACAGGACAAAAGTGTCCTAACTGATTGACTGACAGACTCACTCATCAAACTCAGGGGGCAAAATGCTTAAAAATAAGAAAATAGCTGTTCGACAGTTTTTTTTGCATAAATCAAATTTAAGGGGTTCATGGGGAGGGGTGAAATTCTGAGAAAAAAAATTGGAGAAAAGTCCTGACTCACTCACTCACTCACTCATCATCGCCCAGCCAAAATTTTTGAAGTTTGAAACATGAGACTTTGGGGATATGTTCGTTGTATGTCATAACCGTACACTAAGGGAGGATTTTCGGATATTCAGGTTATAAAGGTATCTTTAGGGGGTTAAACCTGCATTTTATTGGATAACAATATCTCACGAGTGGTTTCATTTGTGGATGTGATACTCGGCATATAAACTAATCATAAAAAATAACCAGACATGTGTCTAAGCGTTTTTCGATGTGGTGTATATTATAAGGTGAAAGGGGTGAAAAGGGGGGTTGAAGGATTCCTAGCGGAGCGTGTATCCCTTAAACGACCTAGGCGTGAAGTTTGAAATTCATCGGAATAAAATCAGCTTAAAATAAGTAAATCGGTGTTCGACCGTTATTTCATAAATTCAATTTAAGGGGCCAATGGGGTGGGGTGAAATTCTGGAAAAAAAAAGTGAGAAAGTGTCCTAACTGACTGAATAACTCACTCACTCATCAAACTCAGGGGGAAAAGACAGCTTAAAAAATAAGTTAATAGGTGTTCGACCGTTTCTTCATAAATCAAATTTAAGGGGCCCATGGGGAGGGCGCACAATTCTGGTAAAAATAATTGAAAGAAAATGACCTGACTGACTCACTCACTCATCATTGCCCAGCGAAAACTATTGAAGTTGGAAACATTAAATTTTGGGAATATTTTCGCTGTATGTCGAAAACGTCAACTATGGAAGGATTTTTGTTTATTCGGGTTCTTAAGAGGTGTTAAGGGGATAAAAATGCATTTCATTGAATAACGATATCTCATGAGTTGTTTCTTTGGGGATGTGATATTCGTCAAATAAACTAAACATTAAAAATAAGCAGTCATATGTCTAAGGGCTTATCGATATGGTGCATATTATGAGGCGAAAGGGGTGAAAATTGGGGGTTGAAGGGTTCTTAACGGAGCGTGTATCTCTTAAATGACATAGGCGAGAAGTTTGAAATTCAGCGTAAAAAAACAGCTCAAAGTATGAGTAAATAGGTGTTCGACCGTTTTTTCATAAATCCAATTTAAGGGCCCCTTGGAGAGGGGTGAAATTCTGGGAGAAAAAAACAGGAGAGAAAGTGTTCTAACTGTTTAACTCACTCACTCATCAAACTCAGGGGGGAAGAACAGCTTAAAAAATAAGTAAATAGGTGTTCGACCGTTGTTTTTTTTCATAAATCTCTTATATAAGGGGTTCATGACAGGGGTGAAATTCTGAAAAATAAATGAAAGAAAATGTCCTGACTTACTCATCATCGCCCACCCAAAATAATTGAAGTTAGAAACATGAAATTTTAGGGTTATGTTCGTTGCATGTCGAAAACGTCCACTAAGGAAGGATTTTTGGATGATCAGGTTCTAAAGAGGTGTTAAGGGGGTAGACCTGCATTTAATTGAATAACAATATCTCCCGATTGGTTTCCTTGGGGGATGCGATACTCGGCATTAAGAATAAGAAGACACATGTCTGAGGGGTTTTCGATGTAGTGTATATTATGAGGTGTATGTGTGAAAGTGGGGGATGAAGGATTCCTAACGGAGCAAGTAACTCTTAAAAGACACAGGCATAAAGTATGAAACTCAGGGGGAAAGAAACGGCTTGAAAAAATAAGTAAATAGGTGGTCGACCGTTTTTTCATAAATCCATTTTAGGGGGCCCATGGGGAGGGGTGAAATTCTGGGCAAAGAGTTCCACTAAGGAAGGATTTTTGAATATTCACTCATCATTCGCCAGCCAAACCTATTGCAGTTAGAAGCTTGAAATGTTTAGGATATGTTCGTTGTATGTCCAAAACGTCCACTATGGATGGATTTTTGGATATTCATGTTCTGAAGGAGTGTTCATTGATTAGCAATATCTCACGAGTTGTTTCATTTGTGGATGTGATATTCGGCATATAAATTAATCAATAAAGATACGCAGACTTGTCTCTACGGGTTTTTCGATATGGTGTATATTATCAGGTGAAAGGGGTGAAAATTGGGGGTTGAAGAATTCTTAGCAGAGCGTGTATCATTTAAAAATCCGCTTAAAAAATAAGTAAGTAGGTGTTCGACAGTTTTTTTTATAAATCGCATTAAAGAGGTTCACGGGGAGGGGTAAAATTCTCAAAAATAAATGAAAGAAAATGTCCTGACTGACTCACTCACTCACCATCGCCCAGCCAAAATTATTGAAGTTAGAAACATGAAATGTTGGGGTCATGTTCGTTGTATGCCGAAAACGTCCACTAAGGAAATATTTTTGGATATTGAGGTTCTGAAGGGGTGTGAAGGGGTTAAACGAGCATTTCATTGAATAACAATATCTCACGAGTGGTTACATTTGGGGATGTGAAACTTGGCATATAAACTAATCATTAAAAATAAGTTGACACATGTCTAATGGTTTTTCGATGTGGTGTATATTATGAGTAAAATGGGTGAAAAGTGGGGGTTGAAGGATTCCTAACGGAGCGTGCATCTCTTAAACGACTCAGAGGAAAACAATCAGCTTAATAAAACATAAATAATTAAATAAATAGGTGTTCGACCGTTTTTTCATAAATCCAATTTAAGGGGCCCATCGCGAGGGGTGGAAGAAAACGTCCACTACGGAAGGATTTTTAGATATTCATTCTCATTGACCAGCCAAAACTATTAAAGTTAGAAGAATGATATTTTGGGGATATGTTTGTTGTCTGTCGGAAACGTCTACTAAGGAAGGATTTTTGAATATTCAGGTTCTAAAGGGGTGTTAACGGGGTTAAATCGGCATTTCATTGAATAACAATATGACACTACTATGACGCGAGCGAAGCCGCGGGTACCTGCTAGTTGATACATATTCCTTCTCCATGTTAGTCCTAATGTGAATCGTGTAGACAAAAATTCCGAAATTTCCACCTTCGCTCGAAAATTATTTACTCACTCTCTGTGATGGATACCTGCATTAGAATATCCATTTAGACCCATACGGTGACATTTCCCTATGAGTTCGCAATATCCAAGGCAGGGATTAAAGTCCATTGTCGACCTACTCTCAATTGTTGAGAGTTAAGCCTTTGAATTCAGGTTCTGATAGTAACGTGCACACAGAAAAATTATGTGTCGATCCACATGGTTGTATTTTATTTCCTTTGTAGCTCGTGACTTGTGATGCATCCTGTAGATAACGTTTAACTTGCGTATACGAGTCATTTTTGAAAGCCTTTGTCTGAAGCGTGGCGCTATGTGAAAGTGAAACTTGGACTAATTGTGCAGCAGAAAAGAAGAGAATTGAAGCGTTTGAAATGTGATGTTACTGGAGAATGATGAAGATCAGATGGGTAGATAGTGTTACGAATGAAATGGTATTAAAACGAGTGGTAAGGGAGAGATGTTTTCGTAACTGCTAATCAAGAGAAGAGAGAGGTTGGTAGGACTCATACTAAGACACCCACGAATAGCAAACTTAGTTATAGAAGGAAGGGTCGAGGATGAGAACAGTAGGGGTAGACCAAGGTTAGAATATGTTAAATAGATTGCCTCGGATGTATGGTGTGGTAGCTATGTAGAGATGAAACGATTAGCTCAGGACAGGGAAGCATGGAGATCTGCATCAAACCAGTTGAAAGACTGAAGACTCAAACGACGATACGAGTATGACTCCAACTGACATCATAGCGTGTATGTTTATAATATTTGACAAATAGATATGATTTCTGTTCTTCCAGCGTAACAGCTCACGCGCTTGAATAAACGTCAACGGTTTTAGAGTAACCCCTGAACTTTTGAATATTTGGCTACATTTTCCTATAAAAATTTAATTATTCTTGGCAAGGAACCTTCAAATAATATTAATGATTTCCCCTAAAGAATCTGACAGAAAGATGATAAATAAAGAGTCAAGGATTATTCGAGTAAGCCTATTCGCTTTTGCAAAATAGACTGAGTTGTACTTAACTTTCGTATTTGCCCGTTTGTGTTTGATATTATTTAGTTACGTAGAATCCCTCACGTTATATTTGTGTTGCTAGTTCACATGCATGTTCCTGTTCAAAGTTGGTGTAAAATGGAAATTATCACGGTATTTAGTCTGCAAATTAGGTCTGTTTTAGACCAACGTCTGTCTCTCCTGTAAGCTCCCAGTATACTGAGCCATTCTCTGGATTATCTACGTCTGTGACCAGATGGTTTAAGCTCGTTATTGCTTGCTGGTGTCAATCTCCCTCGTCATAGTTTACGTCAGCTTAGAAAATGTTCTGGCTTCTCGCTGGTGTGTATTGTTACGTTCCGAGGGTAAAATTAAAAATTACTTTATCTCTTCCTAATTCTGAAATTTATTCACCACAACTTCTAATACAATCGCTATATTCCCGTGTTCCTACAATCACAAAACACCACAGCCGACTCGACCCGTCTCTTCCCTTCTTCTTCCACTGCTTTGACAATCTCGTCTTTGGTGAATTAATAAACAGTTTCCTCACCCCAGCGCATAAAGCGCCGCCTAATGCCTGTACAGACACGTGGCACTGCCCCCTCCTTAAGTCTACACGTAGCACTGCCCTCTCCTTAAGACTGTTCCGTCAAGACTGTTCCGTCCCGGAACAGTCAAAGTCATTACGGAACCGTTGTCAACCGTCGGATTAGCTCCCTCATAAGATGCTAGTCGGTTGAAATGGACCACCTTAGGCTTCCGTTTGGATGTCTTCGTATCCGGTAAAGCCTCCTCCTCGTGCCCGTGCATCATGGCGTGCTTCATCAGGTCACTAGCATTTCCGAGGTTCCTTCGGACGAGATTGTGGATCTGGTTAAATCTTTTCCTTCAGGCAGATGATGTAATCTTCTCCTGACACCAGTTTTTCGCCGGGCCTACAGCCGAATTTCAAATCACAGAGTAATCGCAGTTCCTAACCGAAACGTACACAAGCTGGTGCATGCATCGTTGTCTCGTGGACCAATGATCGGTATGCCATCAAGAACAGGGGGAGATGTTCGTCCCAATCGTGGTGGTTCTCTGCCACAACATGGATAGATGCTTCCCGATTGTCCGATACATACGCTCGACCATTACATCCGACTGTGGGTGTAGTGGCGTCGTTCTGGTCTTCCGAAGTCCCATGATTTGACAGACTTGCTGGAACACTGCCGACCCGAAATTCCTCCCTTGGTCCGAGTATAATTCCAAAGGAGCACCAAACCGTGAGAAAAGCTCGTTCACTAGGATCTTGGCGACGATGACCGATTCATGGTTGGGGATTACGTAAGCTTCCAGCCATTTTGAAAAGTAATCCATGGCCACCAAAATGTATCTTTTCCCGGCGTCTGTGTCGGGGAATGGTCCCGTCACGTCGATCGCAATCCTTTGGAATGGGCTTCCAACATTGTACAGGCGCATTGGTGCCTTTATCCTTCCTCTCGGACCATTTCCAGCAGCACAGACCTGACATTTCCTACATCAATTTTTGACGCCTTCCTTGCAACCTACCCAGTATAATCTTACTCTGACTTTCGCATGGGTCCTGTTCACGCCAGGATGTCCTCCAGAACTCTCGTTGTGCAGATGATGCAATACATCCGATGTCTTCTTCTGAGAAATGACGATCTGCGTCCTGGTTGAAGTCCCATTCGAGTTTTCGACGATGTGCTTCAGTACTCCATCTCCCAGAAGTTACGAGTCCCATTGGGCCGAATATGATTTAGTCTTGGGGCTATGGGGAGAGGCTACTTCCCACGTAGGCCGGCCTCTTCTCTTGAGCTACTGGATGATGTGGCCAAGATCTCCGTCTTCTATCTGAGCCTTCTGGAGTTCCGCAGGTTGCCATGAGTCGCTAATGACTCTCAGTCGTCTGACCCGACCAGGCTTCGGTTTTTGCCGTGCACAGTGGCTGCAATCTGCAGGTAATGGTCTTCTCGAGAGTGCGAACGCTTTCTTGTGGCTGGTCCCAGCCCGATGCTCAATGTGAAAGTCGTACTCCTGTAGGCATTCAATCCATCGAGCAATCTGTCCCTCGGGGTTCTTTTGAGCCGCATAAGCCATTTCAGGGCTCCATGATCCGTTCTCAGTAGAAAGCGTTGTCCTTATAGGTACTTACAGAAGTGTTCCACAGATTTAACCACAGCCAGTAACTCCCGTCGAGTGACGCAGTAGTTCCTCTCGGGCTTGGAGAGTACCTTGCTGAAGTAGGTGATTACTTTTTACCGGCCATCCTGTATCATTGACAGACCTCCAACAGTGCGTTTGTTGCTAGCATCAGTGTCTAGTGTAAACATGCCAACGGTGCACGGGTAACTAAAGATAGGTGCAGGAATGTCTTCAGCTGTTTGAAGGATACATGGCAGTGTTCGTACCAACAGTAGTCTCGTCCTTCCTCGGTGAGCGTCGTGAACGGCTTGGCTATGCTGGTTAATCCGGGTACGAAACGCCTGTAGTGGAATCATAACCCCAAGAAGCTTCGAGGTTCATGTACGTCATTGGGGATTGGCAATTCTCTCACCGCGCTGACCTCCTCAGGAACTACGGCTACACCATTCCTAGATACGACGTGTTCCAGGTACATGACGTCCTCCTGAAAGAGCTGGCATTTATTCGGGTTCAACTTCAAGTTGGCACTATGCAGTCGCTTAAAAACCTCCTTCAGGTAGAACAGGTATTCGTCAAAGGTCTTCCCAATAACTATGACGTCGTCCAGGTAGATCAGACAAGTCTTCCATGAATGGCCTCGTAGCACCGTCTCCATCAACCTCTCGAAAGTTGCTGGCGCATTACATAATCCAAAGGGCATAGCAGTGAAGTCCCAGAGCCCCAACCCAATGGAGAAAGCCGTCTTCTCTTTATCCTGGGGTTCCATTTCAACCTGCCAGTATACACTCTTCAGCACCGAAGTGGAGAACACTTGGGACCCAGATAAGGTATCCAAAGTGTCATCATCCTGGGCCTTGGATATCTGTCCTTGACGGTCTTGCTCTTGAGCTGTCGGTAGTCCGCACAGATCCTTGTTGAGCCATCCTTTTCCTTTTTCAAGCACAACTGGTGAAATACAAGGCTTGTAGAAGGCTCGATGTCCCCCTGTAGGCGCATGTTGGAGATTATCTTCTTGGCTTCTTCCCTCTTGGGCAGTGGGAAACGTCGAGGGCGCTGTCGGATTGGCTGAGCATCTCCGATGTTAATCCGATTCTTCACCGCATTCGTCCTGCCGGGCTGGTTCTTTTCAATGGCGAAGACATCCAGATATTTCGTCAGAAGTGTCTTGATCCGGGTTCTTTGATCCTTGGTTAGCCTTGCTCGTTCAAGTTGTACAGCTTCCGTCAGCTTCCCCACGCCTCTGATGTCTCGACGGACGTCATTTGGAGTTTACCCATGCACAATCGTTGATACCGGCTACACCAAGCGACCTGAGTGCCTTTCTTCAGGGTGACTGGGTACTCCTTCAGATTCATCATTCGAACCGGCACCGGCCCGTGGCGTTGACAGCAGCTCTTCCCAGTAAAATCCCTCGACAAATCTCTTCTCATCTTACAGCTTCGGTGATCCCAGTAGCCTCCTGGTTATCGCTGTCCGGTCGAACCATGGTCACGTTGTCGCTTCTGGGAGGAAGAACTTCATCCGTGTTCAGGACCATTCGCACCGCTCCATCGCCTCGTCCATGAAGGATGATTTCCTCATCAGTGAATCTGAGGCTTCTATGATTTACATCCAGGGTTAGTCCTAATTTAATCATCAGGTCCATACCAAGGATGACATCTTCAGTGATATCGGCCACTATCACTCGGTGGTTGATCTTCTTGCTGCCCAGTCCGATGTTGACGTTGATTTCGCCGTAGGTGTTCGCCGACTCACACGTCGCTGTCTTCAGTGCAACTCTCGTCGGCTGGAGGGCTCCTTTAATAGTGCCTTTCCACACGATCGTGATAGTAGCCCCTGTATCCAGGAGCATGTCACGTTCCATACCATTGATGTTTCCATCCACGAAGAAACTCTGTGTCTGACGCGTTAGGGAGATAACCTCCACATGCCCATTAGGGACCATAGGGCCGTTCCTCGATGCTGGCCCCTCAGCGCCGGCCCAATCTAGTTTTCCTAGTTCTTGGTTTCATTCTGGCATCGGTTTCTCACATGACCTAACTCGCCACAGTTCCAGCAGCGTATCTCCCTTCTCCGGCGCGGACCGTCGTTGCTCGGCAGAAGTTTCGAGACGATCTGTTCAACCTTCTCGTCCAGGGACTTTTCCTCGATGATGCATCGTAGCCGTGCGTTCGTCCTTGACGTCTGCGTGGCAGACATGAACTCCAATGCACGTGCCAACGCGTCCACTAGCATCTGAGGATAAGTCAGACGGAGGTCTCGTTGCAGTTCCGGGTCTTTCACGCCCATGAGGAAGGTTCCCGCAGACAGCCACTCGACGAAATCATTCGGCACAGAAGGGTATGCCACGCGAACAAGACGTGCGATATCCGCCTCGAATTCCTGCAGTGTCTCTCCGCTTTTCTCTTGTCTGTTAATCGGCTGGCTATGATAGACTTGCTGAAGATGTTTGTCCCCATACCTCATATCCAATCTTGCCACCAGGGATGTGTAATCCTTTTGCTCGTTGTCTGGAATGGTCTGTAGAATGTTCAGACCGCCTCCTTGGAGAGTAGTTACCAGGCTAATGGCTTTATCTGCTTCTGTCCATCTGTTGGAAGTAGTTGCGGCCTCAAACTGCTTCAGGTGCGTGGACCATCGGGCTTTCCCGTCATACGTGGGTGGCTTTACATGGACGCTCCTAACATTGGCTCCTGTTGTTGGTATAATTTCGTTGGTACTATTTGTCTTTTAGATTTTTACAAAAAGTTTCTAATTTGGAAAGTAGGCTATATACAGTATTTAGTACCGTAGTAGTGTGACACTACCGATTTTGCTTAGCGTCATGGCCACCGCGGGCACGTCACTAGTGCTGGGAACCTGGAGGTAGGACACCCGATATCTCGCGAACCAATAATCGGAGGAAGCCATATGACGGCTCATTTTACTCGCGATGAAGTCTCCTTTACTGTAGACCATTGATTTACCCAATGAACCCATATCTACTAGGATATTAACTTCTTCATATATTTCCCGAACCCTTAATTTTAGAAAGGCGTGCGATAGCTTATTTTTTACGAGATGAAGCCCCCTTTACCGTGGATTATCTACTTTTACAAATTCGTCCAAAGGCATGACTACTGGATTATTATTATTAGGTTAACTATTGATTGATCTGTCGTGATAGCTATGTTGACACAGATATTTGCTCCAAGCGAGAAGAATTGTGAGATGAATATTTGTAATGAGTGGATTTAGGAGTGGCAACCGCTAATTATTAATATTATTGGAATCTCAGGTAGATGGTTAAGTGAGAGTGACACGTGAGTAGGTTCTCTCCAGGAATAACTGTAAAGACGAAGGTGTAAAATACAGGTGATTGTGGCAAACTATTTTTGAAAGTTTTAACTAGTGGCTGGGAACTGCTTGCAAAAAGAAAAATTATCGTAAGTGCAGTAGTTTCTCCTACGAATTGAATTTTCGCAATGGGTGGTTCGAGTAAGAAGACGCAGCAAGGTACGGAGCAGCCACGGAGTCCCAGTAGTGCCAACTCAAATGAGGAGACTGTAAGGAAGGTACTTATGGAATCACTTCGATCGAAGGAGTTCATCAACTTAATTGCCAGCAATATAGTGGTCAAAATCGCGGAGTGTGTCATCTAAGAGCTGGAGCTGTCCGTGAAGTTCAATAACGAACTATGCCCCGATCTAAAGAGGAAACTAGAACAGAGAAAGCGTCAACTTGACGAGCTGAACCAGACAATAATTGACAGACTGGACGAAATAGAACAGTCTGGACGTAGACTAAATGTCAGGCTATTTGGTATTAATGAGAATGATGCAGAGGACACGGACGACCATCGGGTCCAAGTTCCAAGAATCATTAATTCAGATGTCAACAAGAATGGCATTGATAGGAGCCACCGAGTGGGAATGATGTCCACAAACACGCCACGACCTATGAATTATAGTGAGGTTTACCTCATATTGTGCTAGGAGTGATTTTTTTTTGAAGAAGAAGAGACATCTCAAGGGGACGAGGACAACTATATAGGAAGACCTCATCGCGAATAGACTTGCTATTCTGAAGACTGCTGTGTCTCGATTCCAATTGAAGAACCTTTGGAGTCAAGACGGTGTCATTTTTGTAAGAAACACCGACGGAAGAAAAGTCCGAGTGCCGAAAATGAAGGTGTTACCAGCCCATTAGGAAACCAGGTGAGTAAATGACACTTTTTAATTCCTGAATCCATCACATATTATAATAAAACTTTTTTTTAAATTTAATTTTTAATTCATTTAAAATCACTAATTTTATACGCATTTTCTTTCATGAATTTCACTTCATTCATTCATTTATTACATTATTCATTCTGATCTTTTTACTTAGTTTCAAGTATAACAACAGCTGCTATTTACTTTAGGACGTATACGTTGTTATGGACTTCAGCTTCCTTTGTCATTTGGAATTCCAAGCGCACGGCAAAGGTCACATACCGCTCCCCTCTCACTTACTACTCCCCTCTTACAGCCCCACAGCTAAACAATCCTACCTGCTGGTTTGTCCTTTCACTTCTGACGAAACATCCAATACTGTTATTAGTATGCCGTACTGTACCCGAAATTCACATAACCACAACCGGAGGTTGGAAAGGATCGCAAGGGACGCTGATCCCCAGCTAGAAAAACTAACAATTCCCTGCCAGAGGGCGAGTTAGGAATCTCTCGATACATAGATATCAAAAATACGAGTGTACTAAGCTACATACAACAAAGTATTGGAGGACGAGATTCACGGAATCTCGAGAGTGAACGGTTAAGCTAATAGAGTGGGCGCCAGTATCTAACCAGTAGTACCACCGTAGCGAATTATTATAGTTGATCATACTGTGTTAACATCATTTTCAATAAATTTGTAGAACGATTGATTCTATTTACATTTCCTTCGTTACTATATACATAAATCTCCTTAATTCCCACTCCTATAAAATATATTAACTTACAGATTATTTAATCCTATCACTTATTATTATTTAAATATTTAGAATGTTATTAATTTTATCGTTGTCAGAACGATACTTCGTTCCACTTTCGACGATCATATTTTGTATCACATTACTTGTTACATTCTTCACATTTATTGCTTTATGCTTGTCACATCCACGAACTGTGTAACAAACAACTAAGTTAAATACAATTCCAAATATTGTCATAATCTTGATAAAATTCGATAATGATGATATTATATCAGACTATCTTCTCTACACTCCAATTATGTTTAAATAGAGGTTTTGCAATCTCATATTTACTTTCATATTCGCTGTTTGCTTGTAGTGTAAGAAGAATAGGGTAAAGTGTGGAAAATTAGTTTATCAAGCTAAAAATTGGTGGAGAGGTTCCTTGAATAGCCTGGATCAAAATACTTAAAGTCCCAAAAAATCCCTCATGGGGAACATACGCCATCTTGGAAAAATGGCCGCCATCCTGGATTTCCTATCCAGCATCGGATTGAACGTCATAACTCTGTACCTAAAGGTGTTAGGAACATGCGGTTTGGTCAGGATAACTTACCAGAATGCAGGCTATCATTTTGACACTACTTAACCTAAATAATAATCGAAATAGTTATTATAAATTTCTTAAACAAACTCTCATAGGGTTCAATGTTCAATGTAGATTTTTCACATTTTACAGTCATGGGATTGAAAAAAGTACTGAAATAAATGTTGTTAAGCACAACAAAACGCACAAAAATATGTAATCAGCACTTTCGTAAACCAAAAATTACGGGTGTGAGAAGTTGTCAAACATGCGCATGCAACTCGAGGAGCGGCGCGTCGAGGAGAGGGACTTCACAAAGCCGGTGCAACTGGTGACGTAAACATATTCTGTAGGCGCAACTATGCCCCTTTTTAATGATAAGTAAAAATTTGACACTTTTATATGGAAGTATAGCATCAACCTAATAAATAATAAAAAGCGATAATTAATTTGTTAATACAGTAACGTTGCGCTTTAAAACTCTCTTTCTTAGCTACGTATATTATATTTATATAGAAAATGAAAGATAAACGTTACTATTAGAAAATAAATTAAGCAGCTATTTGCTTTTTTGCTATATTATACCACACCATAAACACATTAACGTTTAAGCACATTACAATTTCTTTTGTACAAACACGACAAACATGGAAAAGAGGAGATTCTGCTGCCGCGGGACGCTGTAGTGCGGTGTGCCTATAAAGGAATAAGGTCAACTATTAATTATATAGTGTAACGTTAATTAGTGCCCCATCTGTTGGTAGCGACAAATGTAGCAGTTTGGCTGCCCCTAACTGTTGGGTGAAAATGTAACTGTTTACCTTTGCCTAAGCTATGTTGTTTTAATGGGCGCCAAGACCTCAATGCAATGCTGAAATCTAAATTTGTATTTAACAATGTCTAGCTCTGGTAGAACACCTTCAAGAATCTATTCACTCAGATCGTGGTATGATTTGATCATTAACCCAACAAACAATTGTATCAGGAGAAGGAATTGGTCTATATCTAATGCTACCTACTGAAAGCAAAGATTGCATTGTAAAAGAAATGAATTTATTATATAAAACAAGTATAGCAAAATTAATAATAATAATAAGTATAAAATTTAAATTGGAGCGTTGCGATTTTAATATTACCGATAGAAAATTACGTGAAAACGGAGTCTGATAAATTATTGATTTTACTCTTATTCCCAAGCTATGAAGTTACTGAAATATGAAATATAAAAAAAGAGAAATGAGAGATTGCGTATTTCTGCGTCATTCGCGCTTACCACTGGAAATTGCCAAAGCACTTCCCTCGTACTGGATGATGCTGTGTGCTTCCCACAGACTCCTGCACGTCGTCATCACCGTCGATATTTGATGATATACTTGTAGATTTGGTGGCTTTATGGTCCTAACAACGGAGCCATACCCTCGTACAACCATGTTTTAAACAGATAGTTCTCCACTCCACGGAACATCGGAGCGACTCCCGCGTGCAACATACTCGGCAAGTTCTACACAGATTGTCCTCGTTCCACGGCGCGCTGAACGATATATCCACTCGCTTCATCCCCACTCTGGTGCCGACTTCCAGCTTACGTGGTTTCCACTGATTGGCTGAGCACCCCGCTACTTCCCCTTCTCTGGCTCATTACACACGGCGCGCGAATGATGAAGTCGAGTTCCGTTCCAACCATCCGCCTTTTCTTGACGCTGCAACCCCGCTTGCGTAATACTTCGTGACAAGAATCATCCTGTATCTGAATTTCCAGTGAGTCATGTCTCCCATAATATCCTAACTGACGAAACTCCGTAAAATTCCTTAATCACATAATTTTCTATGATATTGTCGTTCGTAATAACTTGCTTGATAGGTTTTCTATGTCTTAGAAAACGCTATCTGTATGCTTATAATTTTTATAAAATGCTCCGAAAATATCTTAATAATAATTATAATAAATTAATAATAATAATAAATTAACATGAAAAATTCTCTTGGCTGAACAATTTGCCGCGTAAATAAATATAGAATGGCTTCCTACTGACTTAAGCCAGTAGCATAAAAACCCCACGAAAAACACATTACATATTCGCCTCGGATCATCGGATGATTTACCGTGACGACGGTCCATTATCCGATTATCCCAGACACGTTAATAAACCCCATCCAAAATACATATTACATAAATGAAATCACCCTAAATTACAGATATATACACTCATAATTTTTCTTCACGCACTTTGCGTCAAAGTTTGTTGTCACTATGGATTGCACTTTGCAACCAGTCCAATGTTTTACATATAGAATAGTGTTCCACGGATATTTCCGCCTCTCAAATTTCTCTATGTTGGAAAAATAGACATAATTAATGTGTGAGCACTATGTATTTATGATGTCATATCACACGCATTGAAGGTGTTCTGATGTATTTATATCACCATAGAACTTCCTAATTTCACTGGAGGTTCCTTCCTTATTGTGAAATTAATCCCATTTATCACTGAGCACAACATCACACTATTGTGGCAGCGCCTCGTGACCATAATACTTGATCTCTCTTTATAAAAGATGAAATTATTATTGACTTCTGAAAAAAAAAACAGTAAATGCGCATTACATATAACACCAAATATTTCTGTGCTGTAATCGCCCTGTCTTGTTAAGTTCCCGTAGACCATATTCTACTTAATTCTAGTTCTCAACACAGACCAGTTCTCCTCACACAAATAATACCATTGTACAAATTACCTTAAATTACACACTTACAAATCTTACATGGCGAGGCCGTAAACAGAAATCACGTGTGCTGTTATGTATGAGTTTCATGAAGAACTGTCTCGCATTCTGATGGCCCATCTTTTGTCCCGTGGACGCCTTAAGCAAAAATACCCTGTACAAGCGCTCACCCATCTCTTGGGGACAAATGGGAATTCACCAGCGCTACCAAATTCTGGCCTTGGTGTATCGAGACATTTTAGTGCTCAAGAGCATCCGACAATCCCGTCATATTTCCCTGTACCTTGAAAACTCTCATTTACTTACATACTACCCCCCTATGTGACTTCTGATACGCCTGCCTGGAAGACCATCTCCTCCCACGCACCAAATACCACACTTACTCATTTGATAGGCTGGCTCACCAGCTAAACATCCTCACTTTATGACACATACTTTCGGAGACTATGTATATTATACGTCCCGTATAATCTGTTTCCCTCACTATTCTCCAGCACATATGCTGTTTTCCCAATACGTTTGGAAACTATAAATGGGCCCTCGTAGAGATAAAAGAACTTGGACATGACTTTCTCTAGCTTATTTGACTGTTTCGGCACTCTAAGTAAAACTCTGTCTCCCGGCTCGAATAGGTCAAATTTAGTTTCTTTTTGTTGGCGAATTCTCTTTTGTGCTGACTTAGATAAATTCTGTTTCGCCAACTGGACAATGTAATCCATCCCCGGTTGCTTACCCTCATTTAATCCCAACACCCTCGCTAGTTCATTTTGTGGTCTTTTTCCGAAGTGAACTTCGTATGGCGTCAATTTCGTGCTCTCATGCTGGACAGAATTCAGCCAAGTCTCGACTTTGGGAAGATGTCCAACCCAGGCCACATGCTTGTCATGCACTAGAGTCCGAAAAAGACGAGCCACTTCCCTTAATGGTCGCTCTGCAGAATTACCCTGAGGGTACCTTACAGAGGAATGAACGTGTGTTATACCAGCTTCCTGCATACTGGTTCTCCATTTCTTTGCAGTAAACTGTGGTCCACTGTCAGATAGTATCCTGAGAGGAATGCCAAACTCAGGTACATACTTATTAATGATCAGACGGCTACACGCTAGTCCCGTGGCTTTCCTTAGCGGATATAGCTTGACATACTTACTAAAAGCGTCAATAACTATAAAAATGTACTCGTAGCCGTACTGTCCTTTAACGATCGGGCCAAATAAATCCACACACAGTAGTTCGCCGGGACTACTGGTGAGAACTGCAGATCTCTCCCCCACTAAATATTTAACTGGATATTTACTCCTTTGACAGGTGTCACACTTAGCTAAAATCCTCCTCACATCCCTTCCCATTTTACTCCAAATGAAGTCACGACCAATTTCATAGAAGACCTTGGCAGCACCAAAGTGTCCTAATTCCCTATGAATGAACCAAATTAGCTCCTCCCGCAAAGTGGCAGGAACACATATTGCCCACCGATTATTCCTACATTTCCTTGCAAGAAGCCCATCCTGCATCTTGTACGTGAACCGTCCGACTTTCACATACTCTTCTTCACCTATTTCCAACCTAGCCAGTGGCTCCTTTAACTTAACGTCATCACGTTGCTCCACTAGCATATTTCTCAGTGTCTGTAACGATTCCCTGTTGCTACTGTCCACACATGCACATATTAAAATACCGTCCTCTGCTTTAACCACAGGATAATCCCTACATAAATTAGTGTCCCTCGATAGCATGTCTGCAAGAATGTTATCTTTACCTTTAATATATTTTACTGTGAATTCGTATTCCTGCAGAGCAAGAATCCACCTACTAACTCTGTTAGAACTGAGTTTACAAGTTCTCATATTCAGTAATGCATGGTGATCTGTGTGGATCTCAAATTTCCCCCCTACTAAATACATTCTAAATTTCCCTAAATTGAAAACAATACCTAAAAGCTCTAACTCAGTAATCGTGTATCTTTTCTCTGCTGCTGTCAGTCCTCGCGAGGCTAAAGATACAATGCACAGATTACCCTCATCATCTTTCTGACATAATACTCCAGCAATGCCTATATGTGAAGCATCTGTCATAACCACATATTCCTTATCTTTTAACGGATATTTCAGCACTACACCTTTCTCAAAACCTTCCTTCAGCGCTCTAAAAGCCTGATCATGCTTGGACTCCCATCTCCAACGAGTCCCACTTTTAAGCAATTCCCTGAATGCTTCTACCAACCCTGAGTATTTAAGAACGAACCTCCTGAAAAAGTTGCAAATTCCCATGTATGTTTTTAACTGTTTAACATTCTGTGGAAACTCTGCGTTAAGTATCTTATTAACCCTACTTTCTTCTGGTGTTACACCTCTACTCGACACTCTATGACCTAAAAATGTCACTTCAGACTGACATAATGACGACTTAGACATCTTCAAAGTGAGCCCTGCCTGTTCTAACTTCTGAAAAACTATATCTAAATGACGTAGATGCTCCTCAAAACTGCGTGAACTAATTACCATATCATCTATGTAAATGGTTACAAACTCTCCTGTGTCATCCCCTAATGCGATGTTTAAAGCCCTAATTAAAGCTGCTGAACTACTCTTTAACCCATAAGGTGTTCTACAAAATTGATAAAGATTATATTTATGACTAAAAGCTGTAAATGGTCTATCTTCGTACATAAGTGGCACTTGCCAAAAACTGGAACTCAAATCTACACATGTGAAATACTTTTTACCTTCAAATGTTTGCATTAATTCCTCTATTGCCATAGATTTCAGCTGATGTGAACTAATTCTACTGTTAACCAAACGAGCGTCTAAACAAATACGAACCGTGCCGTCGGTCTTGGGTACCGTGATCAAAGAATTAACATATGGACTGTTAGAGTGCTCAATAATCCCATCTTCAAGCATCTGGTTAATTTGTGCCTCAACTGCACTCTGATAAGCGAAAGGTACAGGATATCTATGACCTGTGAATACTGACCTATCAATAACGTTCAATGAATGTGTATAGCAATTGGCCATACCAATGCGATCCTCAAAAACTCTCCTATTACACAATAAAACATCATAGAGCCGAACACATTGTTCCACCTCTATATTTCCCTGAAATGCAGCCTCACGTAACGAGTCCTCTAGACTTCCGTTCGTAATCACACTGCCCACAAAACATGGAGAACCCCGCTCTACGGCTGGCGATATCTCATTTAAAGTACAAATCACACCTACAATACTACTCCTCTGAATATGGTCATTGAACGCTACTTCTACTTCAGAATCTCCCCATTTAAATTTCAAACTCCCTACATCATAACATAAGTTACCAGACACTCTACTTAGCCACTCTCAACCCAAGATAACACTGAATACTAAATTTGGAATTACAAGACAAATCTGCTTCTCTACATGATTATTAATTTTAATGTCTACTAAAACTTGCTTAGAAATTACTTAAGACCTCTTCCCAACAGCTGTGATAACAAAAGTGCTTTTAATTGGCATCTCCTCAAAATTTACTCCAGTTCCTTTCATTTTATCATAAAATGCACTACTTATGCAACTCTTCATACAACCACTATCAATTAAAACATCTGTGTACGCCTCGGATACGTTAAATTTAACTATGGGGCTCTTACTAACCACTTCCTGAATAATACCTTCATCATTTAGTTCATGTAATAATTCATTTCTTACATTTAGGTCATAGGGTTCCTGTATAATTGTATGGACAGGGCATGCTACAGACTGAGATTCTGACCTTACTTCGCAGCCTGGTTCGCGTTTAAAGAACCGCTACAGCTGGCCGTAATACTACTAACTACTGGACTGGTCTGGTTGTTCTGGGCTGTGTTGTCATTGTTTGGCTGTATATTACATCCACTAGGCTGTCCTCTTCCTTGACCCCTATTCTGGTTGTAATTATTGTCATTATAATTTCTTCCTTGATTTCCCCTGAAATCATTGTTTCTCCCTTGATTTCCCCTGTAATCATTGTTCCTCCCTTGATTTCCCATGAAATCATTGCTCCTCCCTTGATACTGATTACCATAGCCATTTCCTCTGTTCTGATTTAGCTGATTATTATTATTTCTATTTTGAGCGTTGGCCCCTTCGCCACCGTTCCCTTGAACTTCTTGATGCCTGGCTTCATTAGGTCTATTATTATTATTACCCTGGTTCCGATTGAAATTGTCCTCATAATCCCCTCTCCCTAGTGCATCAAATGTGCTTAACAAATTTTCTACTTGTGATATAGTCTTTACATTCTGGATACAAGCAGCCTCCTTGATCCTATAGGGAAAGTGCCTAAGTAGCAACCTCACCACATCACTTTCCTCCTTCAAGCCATCCAGATATTTACACACTAATACCTGCCCTAAAAAGTATTCGGTCATTGTGGAGCTTCCTTTAGAGTTATATTTACCACACACTACTCCCTCACGATGCTGCGACTGAATAACTTCATTCCAGAACTTTTCACAGAATTTCATTTTAAAATCATTAATATCAGTAAACTTGTCTCTGTAGACAGCAAACCAATTCCTTGTTTCCCCCACAAACACTTGTTCTAAAATTTCAACTACCAGGCACCACTCAATACTACCATTTTCCAACCTCTCCCCGAATTTATTTTCTATAGTGTTCATGAACTCCATTGGGCACCCCTGTCGATTGCTGAACTTACCCAGTTCTACCTCCCTGTGTGTGCTATTCACAAAAACTGGCCTATTCTGACTATTTTCTTGCCTGATCCTAGCTTTTAATTTTAACTCTAATTCTGCGATTTTCTCCTCAGCCTTCCTCTCAATACTGTTTACTGTTAATTTAATGTTTCCTTCTGATTCTTCTACTTTATCATATAGCTTTGCTTGTTTCTCCTCAATCTTGCTAATGCTCTCTCTATTACTCTCTCTTAAATCATTTACTTCTGCAACTATTTGTGAGTGGACTTTCTCAATTCTACCCCCCAGCTGTTCCTTAACCTCTTTAGTAGCTACCTGAATTTTGTCAATTTCTCCCCCCAATTGCTTTTAGACCTGCTGTGTTTCCAGTTGCACTAGTTCTTTTAAATTTTCAGCCTGCGTACTGATTCTAATTTCCAACTCCTCCTGTACTTTTCCTAATTTTCTGTCTACATCTGCAATAATCTCTTTAGCCTTTTCTTCCATCACCCCCCTGATCTCACCTCTAATCAGTTCGAATTTGTCATTCATTTCCCTACTGTTTTGTTCTAATTTAGCATTTAAAGTTTCAGTACTCTTTCTATTTTCCTTACTGTTTTGTTCTGATCTAGCGTTTAAAGTTTCATTACTCTCTCTATTTTCCCTACTGTTTTGTTCTAATTTAGCGTTGTTTTGTTCCAGTTTAGCATTTAAAGCGTCTGTACTTTCTTTATTTTCCCTACTGTTTTGCTCTAACCTTGCATTATTCTGTTCTAACTTTGCATTTAAGGCATCACTACTACCTTTGTTCTGATACATAAACTCGAGAAGTAAAGTTTTTAATTCTGGTTGGCCGCCTACACTCCCTGTTTCAGTATCGGGATTTACCTCCGCTACCCCGGTACTACCATCACTCGACATACTGCTCGTATCATCACTCTCCCGTTGATGACCACTACGTAACATCATCTGTCTTTCTTTCTCATCCCCCATAATGATATACACTGATACAGACAAATAACCCCCAAAATACAGGCACAGAAATATATACCCTTCTCCTTCCACAAATGTTATTAGGTTTTCAGCCCCAAGTTGTCGGCGACAATTGCAACGTTAATTAGTACCCCATCTGTTGGTAGCGACAAATGTAGCAGTTTGGCTGCCCCTAACTGTTGGGTGAAAATGTAACTGTTTACCTTTGCCTAAGCTATGTTGTTTTAATGGGCGCCAAGACCTCAATGCAATGCTGAAATCTAAATTTGTAGTTAACAACGTCTAGCTCTGGTAGAACACCTTCAAGAATCTATTCACTCAGATCGTGGTATGATTTGATCATTAACCCAACAAACAATTGTATCAGGAGAAGGAATTGGTCTATATCTAATGCTACCTACTGAAAGCAAAGATTGCATTGTAAAAGAAATGAATTTATTATATAAAACAATTATAGCAAAATGAATAATAATAATAAGTATAAAATTTAAATTGGAGCGTTGCGAGTTTAATATTACCGATAGAAAATTACGTGAAAACGGAGTCTGATAAATTATTGATTTTACTCTGATTCCCAAGCTATGAAGTTACTGAAATATGAAATATAAAAAAAGAGAAATGAGAGATTGCGTATTTCTGCGTCATTCGCGCTTACCACTGGAAATTGCCAAAGCACTTCCCTCGTACTGGATGATGCTGTGTGCTTCCCACAGACTCCTGCACGTCGTCATCACCGTCGATATTTGATGATATACTTGTAGATTTGGTGGCTTTATGGTCCTAACAACGGAGCCATACCCTCGTACAACCAAGTTTTAAACAGATAGTTCTCCACTCCACGGAACATCGGAGCGACACACACTTGCAACCGAACTAGTCAAGTCTTTCACAGATTGTCCCCCACTCCACGGAACATCGGAGCGACTCCCGCGTGCAACATACTCGGCAAGTTCTACACAGATTGTCCTCGTTCCACGGCGCGCTGAACGATATATCCACTCGCCTCATCCCCACTCTGGTGCCGACTTCCAGCTTACGTGGTCTCCACTGATTGGCTGAGCACCCCGCTACTTCCCCTTCTCTGGCTCATTACACACGGCGCGCGAATGATGAGGTCGAGTTCCGTTCCAACCATCCGCCTTTTCTTGACGCTGCAACCCCGCTTGCGTAATACTTCGTGACAAGAATCATCCTGTATCTGAATTTCCAGTGAGTCATATCTCCCATAATATCCTAACTGACGAAACTCCGTAAAATTCCTTAATCACATAATTTTCTATGATATTGTCGTTCGTAATAACTTGCTTGATAGGTTTTCTATGTCTTAGAAAACGCTATCTGTATGCTTATAATTTTTATAAAATGCTCCGAAAATATCTTAATAATAATTATAATAAATTAATAATAATAATAAATTAACATGAAAAATTCTCTTGGCTGAACAATTTGCCGCGTAAATAAATATAGAATGGCTTCCTACTGACTTATGCCAGTGGCATAAAAACCCCACGAAATACACGTTACAATAGTACGCGTTTAATATTGGTCATGTGTTGGTAAAAAAAACGTGACACTTGCCTTAATTTTGACGCCTTTCTTTGGTAAGGTTGAACTTTCAGAAGAGTTGACTCTGCGGCGAAGAGGTGGCGAGGATCTGCATGGCAATTCTTCGGGGTTGTCCTCATGCTCCTCACTCGCCATATCGACAAGAGTATCTGGCTCTGCTTGTCAGAACAATCATCACCAGTGAAATTGCTGCTTATTGCTGGACAGGAGAGACCTGGTCTTCAGCAACCGCAAGATCTGCTGCCGCATCCTGTCTTGCACTCACAGCTGATGAGGTTTAGGAGGAAGTCTGGTGCGGGAGGAGATTCTGTTGGAATCGGTAAAAATTTGCCTATTCTGTTCTTCTTCCATCCCCACTCTGTAGGTGGAAGAGAGATTCAGCGTCATTCCTGCACTTGGTGGTAAACTCTTAGGCTATGCTGTCGAGAAGCTGCTGATGTTGGTGGAAGACTTGAGAGGTCGAAGTCTGCATGGAGACATTGTTTGGAAATGGTCTTAAGGTACTGACTATACCTTGTCTTGATTAGGCTATCTGTAGCTCTACCTCCGTATAACGCTACGAAGAATTCTTCCCCTGCCTTCACGATCTCTTCCACTGTAGCGTCTGCGCTGTTAAAACAGCAACTTTTTGGCGAAGACCTGGGTTATTGTATAAAGTCTTGAACGCGTGTACTTTCCCCTTCCTGTAGGGAGCCGAAGTTTTGTCGCAACCGGACATGGCATGGAGGGAGAGAAAATTGTCGGTCATGTCCCCAAGAGCCTTCTGCAATTCCCTACAGCCAAAGAGTTTCTTCGGGTGGGATTTTGATGGTGACACCAGCATATAGACGTTTCTATCACGTTCTGCAAGCCTCGAAAGAAGTACCAAAAAATCGGTATCATCTCCATCAATTGCCACTGCTTCCATGATCGCTGTTGTCACGATGAGACGATCAGCATCACAGTTGGCATGAATAGCTGAAATCCCCCTTTTTTCGAAACAACGACCTAAATGTGCGATGAATCTTGATTTATTTGAAGTGTTGGCTAAGAACGGATGCTGCGACGAGACTATTTGCATTTCCAAATCCACCAAAACTTCAGAAGATGACGTCTCGGCACGTCGTGTCTTGTATTCCACGTCTTTCGTGATACTTTCAAAATAGCCGTCGAACACTACAACAGCTTTCCCTTGATAGTTCGCCTTGATGTACGAAATGTAGTTCTTACAAACATCATCGGAGGTTCCCAATTTCGTCCATACCACCCGGTGTAGGAGATCTCCACCATCAAACACGTAGGTAACGGCTTCGGGAAGACAGGTCATTGGTGCACACAACATCTCTATCACTGTCCGTCAAATTGATTTTGTACCTTTTCTGATAGTTGAAGCATCGAACAGCGCTGGCAGCAATAAAGCCAACTCGTATTAAAAGCAAGATTCAAGGTCCTCTTCATTGTGAGCGACACACGCAATCCGATGAAACAGCTGGTTCGGATTTACAGGTAAGGTCTCACCTCGGACAACAACGACATTGCTCATTGCTGCAAGAGTGACAACTTTGTCCTTTCGTTGGAGTTTAACTTCGGCGAACGATTTCCCTTCCAGTTTCTTCAAAGTCGCGGTTCCTATCTCCCAAGCTGAGTCGCAGGTCACCGTTTCGTCACCTATAACACCGGTTGATACGGACAACAAAATATCTTGAGGTTTGTTGAAAGGAGCTTGTATACGTAGCCATTCTGTGAAATTTTCGAGATGCTTGAAGTCTCGCCTTTGGCAAGCTTGCCCAAGTTCCACGTGTTGCTGAGACGTGCTCGTGTTCACGCCAGCAAAGGATTCCAAAGCTTCCACCATCTTCATTGAAGCTGGCATTGCATGTATCCAGCGTGCAAGCATAACATCAGATATACCATACCCTCGAGTCAACCCTCCTGTTGTCTTAAAATTCTTCATCAGGACTTGTTCGATGGTCATATTCCACTCCAGAATTTCGATAAACTACGCACGGTAAATAATCCTCTTCCCACAAACTTCTCGAAATCTCTGGTTGCCATGGTCATCTCCGGGTTCGCCATTTGCTGGAGATAGACGTGGGCAGACTTCGCATAGTTCATATGCCCCCAGCGTGCAGGAAAGGCAGCATCTTCTGAACACAATGCAAATGCAGTTATTGCTTTTTTATTATTATTTATTAGGTTATAAGATGCTGTCATTCTATATAAAAGTGTCCAAATTGTACTTATCATTAAAAAAGTGGCATAGTTGCGCCTACAGAATATGTTTACATCAACAGTTGCACCGGCTTTGTGAAGCCCCCCTCCGCGGCGCGCCGCTCCTTGAGTTGCATGCGCATGTTTGAAAACTTCTCACACCCGTAATTTTTGGTTTACGAAAGTGCTGATTACACATTTTTGTGCGTTTTGATGTGGTTAACAACATTTATTTCAGTACTTCTTTCAATCCCATGACTGTAAAAGGTGAAAAACCTACATTGAACATCAAGACGGCTTTCAATGCTACCCTATGAGAGTTTGTTTAAGTGATTTGTAATAACTATTTCGATCGTTATTTAGGTTAAGTAGTGTCAAAATGATAGCCTGCATTCTGGTAAGTTATCCTGACCAAACCGCATGTCCCTATCACCCTTAGGTACCGAGGTATGACGTTCAATGTGATGCTGGATAGGAAATCCATGATGGCAGCCATTTTTCCAAGATGGCGGCATGTTCCCCATGAGGGATTTTTTAGGACTTTTAGTATTTTGATCCAGGCTATTCAAGGAACCTCTCCGCCAATTTTTAGCTTGATAAACAAATTTTCCTCACTTTGCCCAAATTCTGTCTAATATTCCTGCACTATTAATACATCGCTATCATCGACTAAACTGGCGCTAATATCATTAAAAACATCGCTATCCTCCATTATAGCCTTGCTGAAATGCTCATATTGACATACTATACAACATAACAAGTCTTACATAACGTCATGTTACACGCATAATTCTTCCTACATAGAATCCTCTCCTCGTCGACTTAAAATAATATCTCAACGTGTTACTCACATTTACGTAACAATACAACACGTCAATAACTTCATCTCCTTCCTCATAATTATTTCCACAATATTACTCCTTTCGATTATACATTAATATACATTTCATCGTGATCGAATTATTTATGACTTGTTATATTTTCGATTCCATAATGCTTGTTAAATACTTCACTTTAAATACATTTAATTAGCGATTCCTTTCAAATTACTGTGTCCTATATGGCAGTACAATATTATTATTATTATTAATTAACCACTATCATGCTTGTTTAACTTTAAAATAATTGTCTGAATTTAAATACCATATTAATAACAATACGTTTATTTTCCTCTCCTTTCAGTGTTACAAATTACGGAATAATAATTCCATCATACTTTTCCTTTATCTCTCTACATTCTTTTAACGCAAATACGCGACGATACATTCCAATTAAAATTCTGTGTTACTTTTATTTATCGCTGGTTTAGAGTTGTCAAGAGTTCTGTGTTGCATAAATAACTAGAATTCTCTAAGAATGATTTTACTATCGTTACCAAAAAAGGGCCAGGTAAAAAATATCCACACTACTGTTAAAACAAACTAAGAAATATAAGTCAGATCGCTGTATCCACCTTCAGCTCGAAACATCTTTATCAAAACCTGGATCTTCTGGAATGTTGGGAATGATTTACTGCTCCCGCTCAAAACAGCTGACTCAGCGTGTTCGGGTGAACAGCTGATCCTCGCCTCCCGCAGCTGGCTCTGCTCTGGTAGACTGAGATCGGTTGACCTCGCCTTCGCGGCCCCTGCTTGGACTCGAATCTGCCATCACTCGTTTGCTTCTGACCCAGATGAGTCTGTTGTCCATGCTTCTTACGGCACCTCCTTTGAAGTTCTCTGGTAGATATCGCTGATCGGAAATATATCATCAATGAAGTTTCCAGAATAGAGTTGGAAATTCATTTCATTAGTCGTTTATGTAGTGACTCTCGTAGATGTAGATGTTGGATGTCCACCATACCATCCTTGACTTCCTCGTCGATTAATATTTCTCCGGGAATCCACATATTGTCGTAGGCTAGTTTCCGTCTCGATGCTTAGTGTGCCATCACACGGTAGCCTTCAAATATTTTGCAGGAAACATCCTCATCGACTCAATTTTAGAACCCATCTAAAATTATGTTTCAGAATCGTTGTGTTATCTGTCGAAATGTTACAAGTCGTTTTTCATAGAATTTTATTTTACTTATTTTTCCAAAAACCCACGTAATTTTAACATATTGATTATACTTCAATACAGTTTGTGTAAACTCTCGTAGACTCTGTTTCCACACTGTTCGTTTATACCCTGACCGGCAAAAAAAAGTGGAACACTTTAATTTTTTAATAATTTCTTAATTTATTCCACTAAAATGTATCAGTTTTCCAATATTTGCGTTATCCATGTATATTTTAGATGGTTGGCTACAGAAAATACCGAAACATGTTTTACAACACGCTTTAACTCACAAATTTCGTTATATTTTGCAAATCATACAATTCTCTATTTTTAGTATTGTTAATTTGGGCTGGTTTTTATCAAAACGTATTGCCAAACAAGACGGTGTTAATGTTTGCACTGCACTGAACGAGAACACTGGTCACTAAAGACGAGTATTTCCACCCTTAGCGTCTATGACAGCTTGTAAACGCTCAGGTATACTGTTCACAACTCGTCGAATGTCATCTGTCAGGATTCGATCCCATTCCTCCAGCAGCGATGTTCTCAGTTCTGCCAAGGTGGTGTGGTCACGCTGTCTGACGTTCCTTCCAAGCATATCCCATACATGTTCGATGGGGTTCAAGTCAGGACTAGAATCTGGCCAGTCCAGGGTTTGAATCCCCACTTCCTGCAAATATTGTACAACGCAGCGAGCAGTATGAGGGTGGGCTTTATTCTGCATCAGCATGAGTTTCTGACCAATGAAAGGCGCAAAGGGCATCACGTGGTTCATCACGATGTACCTTTGGGAATTGAGCGTCCCGTGATCGATGCACACCAACTCAGTGTGGGCCATAACGTTGATGCCACTCCACACCATAACCGAGCCACCTCCAAATCGAGTCCTGGACGAGAAAGCAACAGGGCTGTACCTCTCCCCGCGCTTTATCCACATTCTTTCTCTTCCATCAGGTGATCTAAGATTAAAGCGACTCTCGTCAGTGAAGAGAACAGAGACCCACTGCTCGTGGGTCCATTACAGATGCTGCCTTGCGAAGCAAAGACGCGCATCTCTGTGATGTAGTTCGAGTGCGGGTCCACGTGCATATCTCCTGGACGAAATATGAGCTTCTTCAAAACTTCTTCTTACTGTTCGCTCACTCACTCTCACATTTCTGACGTTTTCCAGTTGATTTCGTGCCTGGACTGCTGTGGTATGGCGATCACTCAGAACTTGCAGGGTGAGAAATCTGCCATCCCTGGCGCTCGTGATTTTTCTACGGCCTGACCCTCGTCTCCTGTCGTATGTTGGAGTTCTCTGTAACGTTGCACTGCACGGTGAATGCTACCTTGAGATGATACAATGACCTCAGCAACACAGCGGAGGCTGCAGCTATCCTCCACCAATGAAAGTGCCTGTGCAGCTCCTATACGGCTAAGAGGCATGTTTTAGTGTGAACTGCACATGGATAACTTACTAGAATGTATGACAATGGTTCACAGGTGTTCAACAAAAGCCAGTTGTTATCCCTAGATCAAAAATAAGGGAGCGGCAACACTCATAAACCTTAAACGTTTAGACTGCGCTTCCCGCCATAAAACCATTATGATAGGCCCATCGAAGATTGGGGGTAATTAGTGGTAATAAACCACCCTAAGAAATGTCATATTATCAATTTCTATTCATGGATGTTTCAGATGTTTGTTGTAATGCGTGAAAAGTTTTTAAAGTGTGATAACATCTTTTTGATGGCTAATTTTATACTATTTATATTACATTTTTACTGTTCCACTTTTTTGCCGTCTTTAGTTTAATGTTAACGTACTAGTTCTAGCTCCATTGTTTGTACGGCTGTTGACCTGATCCTGGTTAGCGTTCGTATATTCATTTCTGTTACTATTATTACTATTACCTTGGTCACTCCTGTTGTAACCTTTATTATTCTGATTAGAGTTGGAATTGTTATAATTCCCTGTCCTTTGGTTCGTGTTCTGACCGTTACCTTGTACTGAGTAATTGTTTCTGTTTTGGTAATTAGGGTTATTACCTCCGTTACCCCTATTCTGGTAGTTCTGGTTACCATTATAATTCCTATCTGGTAATTAGGGTTATTACCACCGTTACCCCTAATCTGGAAATGCTGGTAACTGCCACTGCTCCTGTTTTAGAAAGCCTGGCCCCTATTGTCCTGTACTTGATTGCCGTTCCCAGTATTGTTATTGTTATAATTACTAGCCAGCTGTTCTTCGCCGCTAACCTTGCCTAATTTCTCAATTATACCTAACAGCTTTTCCATCTCAGGTATAGTATTCACCCTCTGAATACATGTCACTTCTTGATTCGGTATGGGAAATGCCTGAGCAATTGTCCCACTTCACCTTTTTCCTGCGTAAGCCCATCCAAATACTTACCGATTAATACCTGTCCCAAGAAGTAGTCTGTCATGCTGTGGTTTCCCTTGGGATTATATTTCCCACACACTGCTGCCTCGCGAAGCCGTGCCTGAATCTCTTCACTCCAGAATTTCTCACAGAACCTATCTCTAAATTCGTTTAAGTTCTCCAACGTATTCTGATACACAGCAAACCAACTCTTAGTTTCCCCTACAAATGCCTGGTCTAATATCTCCAGTACGTTGCACCATTCAATTAACACTTCTTCCAGTTGCTCTTTAAATTTACTCTCTACCTCCCCCAGAAATTCCATAGAACAACCTTGCCGATTGTTGAATTTTCCCAATTCAACTTCCTTGTAAGTGAAACCACTCATGCTTCCTACCCTGTTTTGACCTGCCTCGTATCTTATCTTAGCTTGCAATTTCGCTTCCAACTCAACTATTCTCTTCTCTGCGCGTTTCTCGGCGCTATCTACTTTCTCCTGCAAATTACCTTCCCTTGCCTCTAATCTATCCCTCAAGACCCCTTGCTTCTCTTGAATCTCCTGTATATTTTCTAAATTCTGAGCAGTACATTCCTCTACCTTCTTATTAAATTTTCTCATTCGATTTATCAATCTCACCACCTAGCTGATCCTTGATTTGTTTAGTCACCACCTGCACTAATCATTCTATCTTCTAAGTTCCCCTGTACTTCCTTCAATCTATTACCTACTTCTGCTCTTATTTATTTATTTATTTATTTATACTTTCAACAGAGCTTAGGCTCCAATTACAGAAGGCGTATATTGAATTGTTACAGATTTAACGAACGAAAAAAGTACATACTAGGTCTATATTACAAACAAAATGGAAAGAAATTATATAAAAACATTTGACAATGATACATAAGTCGCACTATAGCTCAGTTATAACATAAGTATTATGCATATTTACACACACAGACAAAATTAGAAATTTCATTCCATACCAGTAGTTGCTAACATTTACAATTTATTCATTGACAATGTAAGAATTGTAGGTCTTAAAACCTTAATATATGCTGGTAATGCACAGGTAAAGTCTAAACTATTGTTGATTTTGGCAAGTTTATTGTACACCAGTCACATTCTTACTAATGGTGAATTTTTATAATATTACTTTTTTTTTTGAATTTTGCAAACTAAGAGATCTCGATTTCGCAAATTTCCTGCTCGGGCATTGAAATGAATCTGCTGCAAGAAGCCACTGTTATCCAACATTCCATTAACTGTTTTATACAAAAACACCTGCTGTAAGTTTCCGCGCCTTGCTGCCAAGCTAATGTAGTTGAATTCATCCAGTATTTGAGTATACGATTTATTTACTTTAAATGCAAATATATTGTTGTCTTTTACGGATGCCAAATAACTGAAGCATATTCTAACTTGCTACGGACCAAGATTTTGAATAGATGATCGATGTTTTTAATGCGCGTAAACTCTTTAGTTGTCCTAATAACAAATCCCAGAGTTTTGAATGCCGAATTGACACAGAAATAGATGTGCTATTTAAAACACATGTTATGTGTTAAAATAACTCCCAGGTCCTTGATAGACATAACTGGTTTTAAGTTTGTTCCATTAATTGTGTATGTATAATCGGATGTACATTTTGCTGATGAAAATTTAAGGTAAAACCATTTGTTTATATTCAGTGCTAGCTGATTTTTAATGCTCCAGATAAAAATACGGCCAATGTCTTCTTGTAACTTTACTGCGTCTTCTAATTTTTTTTAAACTTTGTATATTTTAAAATCGTCTGCATATAATTGACATTCTGAATGTTTTATTCTTTGTGGTAGATCATTGATGAATATTATAAAAATTAATGGGCCTAAATTTGATCCTTGTGGAACTCCTGAGTTGGCTATGAATTCATAGGATTCATACCGATTATTAAAAAAATCTATTGCCGTCTACAGTTCAAGTATGAGGCAATCAGGTTTAATAGCAGTTCACAGATGCCAAAATCAGAGAGTTTTTCAATTAATACATCATGATTTAATCTATCGAAAGCTTTTGCAAAGTCTGTAAAGATACAATAAACACCGCTACGATCATGAAATGCATTAATTACGTACTGCAAAAAATTAATTAAGTTAGTAGTGGTCGAGCGATTAGGGAAGAATCCATGCTGTTTATCCGTTATGTAGTTCTGAACGTGTTTAAATATTCTATTGTACAGAATAAATTCAAATATATTTGCGGGTGCGCATACAATTGATACAGGCCTAAAATTTTCAATTGTGGTCCTATCCAGATTTGAAAATTGGGCAGATCCTGGTAGTTTTCCATAATAAGGGATAAGTTTGAGTACGCAGTATGAGGTTAAATATTAGACACAGTGGTTCTCTGAGCACATCTGAACACCCCTTTACTATATATGGCGGAACACCATCAGGACCAACTGAATGCTTGGGCTTTAGATGTTTGGCAGCCATTTTGTATTCATTTTCAGTCACATCATTCAAAAATTGAGAATAACTTTTAGGACCAGCTCCTTCTGCTTGAATGACGTATTTTGCAGCTTATGGCAAATACATACTATGGAAACATGCAGCGAAATCATCTGCTATATATCTTGAATTATTCCGCTGATTACCTTTGTATCTCCTTATTTGATTGCTATGATTTGTGCTACCCTTCTTATTTTTAAGAAAATTCCAGAAAGATTTTTCGTTATCGCCTAAGTTTTCCTGTACTTGTTTTATGTAATTTCGGTAACTCCTGCTTATCATAGTTTTAACATTTTTTGAGCTCTTTGTAAGATTCAAGACTTGATTCACTGTACGTCATCCTTTTCCGGTGATAATCTTTAAGTCTTAAAGCATTAATAATTTCTGTATTGAACCAACAAGGATACATTCTTTTTGACTGAAACATGGACATGATAATTGAGGAATTGAGGATTAAGGAATTGTGATTAGTTTGTATTCTATTTCCTTTTGTCAATCCCTATGGTTAAGAAATAAAAACAAAGGTTTACCAGAGCACGTTGTTTTTTATTTATTTTTATTTAAAAAAATCATAATGTTGATGGGCTGATTTTTTATTTTCACATTTCAAACATGGTCAATGCACACATTGCCATTTGTCATTTAAAAATACAGTATTTTAAAAATGTTCGTTTGAATTATTTACGTTTCTAATGATATGGATTTTTCAATTTTGTTGATTACACGTTTTTAAATGAACGTTTGACGTTTTTTGAAATTTTTCATATTTCACACATTGCCATTTCCAGGTTTTAAAATGACAGTTTTCCGATTTTTGAATTTTTGCTGATATTGAAACATGGATTTTTCCATTTTGTTGTTTTTACATTTTTCCATTTGGTGTCGAAAGTTCATTTGTTGTCAATGATGTTCATGTGAGTGCTCGACCATGATGATAATGCAGTGTGTTTATGAGGATTGCAAAAACGTGGAGGTCTACGACTACTGTAGGTGAGACTGTTTTTACAAAAATAATGTATTTTGACCGCTACCTTTCAAAGAAAACAAAACTATTGAAAACAAAATAACTATTGACCATTTGATATATAAATGACAATTTACCCCCTCTCACTCACTCTACCTCACCGTGTTTGCTCTGGTCATACATATACACCAGTTTTCTGTCTCTACTCATACATTCACACACAACCATACCTGTCTTTGGGAACAAACACAACCACTTTATTTATTCACAAAAGCAGATTCTCTACATGCACACTCATCCCAAAATAACATTTTAGTTTACCATTTACATTACAAAATATAATTAAAATACTAGTCATTAAAGTTACTAAAAAATACTATTACTCATTGAATTTTTACACAACAAAACAAATAACACTTTTGTACAGTGTGAGGTTTGAAGCCATTTTTCAGTGTTGCCTAAGTAAACAAAAGTTTGGTGCTTTTCAGTCGGTCAACACGAATGTACCCAAATAGAGCTGGGTTATGCAATCGAGATTCACCTAGCCAAACAAAACAATCCCAACAATCTAAATGAACACACTTTTATGGAGAGTTCACCCCTTTTCGCTCTACTAAAAACACACCCTGTCGAAAACAAGACACAACTTAGCGATACAGCCAAGCTAGATAAAAAAGGGGGAAAATAGCGGTGTTTATAGATAAATGATATTTGGATCAGGTGTACTATGTACATTTTTTCTGCAATAAACCTAGGCCGATATGCCCGGCAGTATTAAAGGTGCTGGGACGTCTTCAATAGACCGTGTACCGCTTAGTGAGAAATGGCTTTTTAGCCCATGCGTGGCGAAGATAGTTCCACGGTCTTTACTAGTTGCAGACTCCTGCATTCAATAGCATACACTTTTATCTAGACTTGGCAAAGTCACACAAATATACATGGCACTGACCTATGGAAGAACATAGCTACTAAAGGGGGAGGAAGGGGAAAACCAGTTCCACCCAGCGAACACTCGGGGTTAGTCGACTACAACTGGTGTCTATAACAACACGCAACTGCTTCAAGTTCCAGTTAAAGAGTCAACTCGATAAGTATAAGCTTGCATTATTTCAGTATAACCATAGTTGATTTTGTAAAACCATATAATCACCCCTAACAGACAAATTCCGGATTTTCATCACTATTTTAGAAGTTTACCTAACATTAGATATACCACATTTAACATACACCGACTGTTGCATTACCACACTGCAACTAAATAATTGTACATATTGTATATATTTTTCACCTGTACTCTCAAACATAGATTTTATAGCCTAAGTGTAATGGATCTGATGATGATCGCTTGACGATCGAAACTGGTCATCCTAGTGTATTTATTAATCTTATGTAATTTATTTCAGGATCAGGGCATAACCCAGCTCTATTTGGGTCCATTCGTGTTGACCGACTGAAAAGCACCAAACATTTGTTTACTTTTGTACAGCTTAAAAAATTCAAACTGTTTATGACTTACCATGAGGGATTTTCAAATTTCTAACCCTAATTTTTTAAAATGAATGAACAACTGCATGTATGGCAAGTCCATGGAAAATGTCCGCAAATACCGTGACATTAAATTGATGAATGTCTGGGACGGGCGCTTGGGTGCCCGGCGGTACATTGTCAAGCCAAATTTTGAATCGATCAACATTATCGGTGAGAATTTGGCTACTATTGAATTGAATAAGACCAGCGTGACCATGGATAAGCCCATTTATTTGGGGCAAATCATTTTTTACTTTTCCAAATCGGTCATGTATCGATTCCACTATGAGTTTGCCAAACGCCATTTTGAGGACGTCTCTCTTTTGTATATGGATACGGACTCATTCATTTACCACATTTGCCACTGCAACCCTTATGACGTCATGAGGCAGCATAGTGACTGGTTCAACACCTCTTCGTATAGCACTGACAACGTGTTTGAGCTGCCCATAAAAACAAGAAGGAAATAGGCGTTTTAAAAGATGAATGCGGTAATTCCATCATGACGGATTTTGTGGGTTTGGCCCCAAAAATGTATGTTTATCGCACACTAGACTGTAAGGAAGCCAAAAGAGCAAAAGGTGTAGGCAGGGCAGTGGTAAAATCGCTACGTGTAGACGATTACTTAGCGGTTTTACGCACTGGCAAAGCTATGTCCCACACCCAGTACAGGATACAATTAAGCAACCATCATTTGTACCTTGTGGAACAGAGAAAACGCACCCTCTACTCCATGGATAACCAACGTGTGTGGGCTGATGACCTGCTTACCAGCCTGCCCTGGAGTTATCACCGCAAGGAGGAGGAGGTGTGATTTTTCGGTTTGTTCGCTTAGGGACAAGGCTTTTTGTAACTCGTAGATTTAGTATTTTGTAAATATTGGTTTTTGACATTGTAAATAGTAGATTTTGTAAATAGTGGCAACCCACTTAGACCTTTTGCTCTTTAAAAGTTATATGCAACCCATTTTTTAAAATTTTATAGAGTTGGGAATTGGAAAATAGTATATAGTTTAATTCTTTAAAACTGTACAAAAATGTTGTTTTTGTAGATATGAAATGAGCAATAGTATTTTTTACTAACGTTAATGACTAGTATTTAATTTTTTTGTAATGTAAATTATAAATGGTAAGTGAAAAAGTTATTTCTGGATAAGTGTGCATGTGCTTTTGGGAATAAATAAAGTGGTTGTGTTTGTTCCCAAAGGCAGGTATGGTTGTGTGTGAATGTATGAGTAGAGAGAAAGCTGGTGTGTATGTAAGACCAGAGCAAACACGGTGAGGTAGGGTGGGTGGGAATGGGGAAATTGTCACTTATACAGTCATTAGCCTATTTTCAATTTTGAAAAAATAGGCTTATGAGCTCACCTTTTGTCCATGTGTGTTTGCGTGTGTGTGTGTGTGTGAGGAGTGTGTGTGATGGTGTGTGTCCCCCCTAATAACTTCGAAATGGCTGGAGCGATTTCATTGAAACTCGCTAAGTTCATAGCACTAATCCGGGCGACCCCGACCGTGACCTTCAAATTTTGTTATGTCTCACAAATCCAACATGGCGGCTGGGCGAAATATTTCACCAGCATTCAATATCTCCCATACTATTACCGATATCACCCTTGAATTTATTACGATGATAAAGGAATCTACTAAAAGTTCACCTATGTGACTTTTCAAAAACTGGTAACTACAAAACCAACATGGTGGCCTCGCGAATTTGCGACTTTTAAATACACGTTTCTCGCGATTTAACCAACCAAACGCAATAAAACTTGGTACAGTATATGTTTGTACATATTTTAATGCACCGACATCTAACTTCGTTCAATTGTTTACATAACCACAAGATGGCAGATGTGCGAAATATTTCACCGGCATTCTATATCTCTGAAAATATTAGCGGTATCATCTTGAAATTTTATACGGAGATAAAGGACACTACTGGAAGTTCATCTAAAAGACTTTCAAAAACCGGTTAACTACAAAACGAACATGGCGGCCAAGCGAATTTGAAAAGTTTAAATACAACTTTCTCGCGATTTAATGTTCCAAACGCATTGAATTCTCGTACAGGAAATGTTTATACACATTGTAATGCACTGGTATCTAATTTAGTTCAATTGTTTACATAACCTCAAGATGGCGACTGTGCGAATTTTAAAATTAAGTTTATATTTCTTGTGTCGTAATCATGCGATCGAAGTGAAAGTTTGAATAATGAACCTACGCAATGATTTTCCTTTAATTGTACATGACTCTATGGCCTATACATTTAACAATCCAACTTGGTGACCATCCGAAATATTTAGACGGCTCTGAATATCTACGAATCTATTATAGCAATCAACCCGAATTTTTTAATGTTCATAGGGGCTATGAACTTAAGTTCACCTATAGGACTTTAAATAACCTGTTGATCACAAATCCAACATGGCGGCGACGCGAAATATAATTATTCACAGGAACGTTTCTCGCAATTTAACCTTCCGTGTGCAGTGAAACTTGGCACAGTAAATCCTTACACAAATGTTAATCCACTGGCATCTAATTTATTTCAATTGTTTCCATAAACACAAGATGGCAGATGAGCGAAATTTTAAAATCTCGTTGTTACTTCTTGTGTCCTAATCATGCGATTGAAGTTTGAATGCTACACGTACACAATAATCTTCATGTAACAGTACATAACTCTAGGACCTACATATATAAAATCCAACATGGCGACCATCCGAAATATTTAGTCGGTTCTCAATATCTACGAATCTATTACAGCAATCAAACTGAAATGTAGTATGTTGATAGTGGCAGTTAACATAAGTAGGATATATGAAAATAGGCTGTATAGTTCTTCACGGAACTACTTGTTTTGTTTTGTCAATAGTTCTGTTTGCTTTAAAATGTAGCGGTAAATATACATTATTTTTGTAAAAAAAACAGTCTTACCTGCAGTAGTCGTAGACCTGCACGTTCCGCAATCCCATAAACGCACTGTAGCATTATCATGGTCAAGCACTCGCATGAACATCATTGACAAAGTTGAACTTTCAACATACACCAAATGAAAAATCCATGTTTCGATATCACCAAAATTCCAAAACACAAAACTTGAAACGGACATTTAGCCTACTTTTCACATTATGCAAAAATGAGGAAAAAGTAGACTTATGAGATCGATCCGGGAAAATGTGTGTCTGTCTGTCTATCTGTCCTTCTGTCTGTCTGTCTGGCTGTTTGTGTGTGTCCCACTATCAACTCCTAAACGGCAGCAGCAATCGGAACCAAATTTAGTATGAGTAAAGATGTATACAGGAATATCTCAAGCCCATATTTGAAAATGATGTCAGTGCTACCAACTGATGAAAAAACGCACTAGAAATTTGAGCTCCATGTTGGATATCTTGGAAGGTATGCATGGGAGCTATTCCAAAATTGGCACACGTGTAGATAATACTATTTCAGTTTAATTTCCAGGAGGCCATACATGACAGTGTTGCCGAAATTATTTTAAGCCTTCTGATAGGTACAATTTTTAAATGCATATTACTTCTAAACTATGAATTGGATTTCAACCAAATATTGTATGTAATTTTTGTAGATAAACACATATGACTGAGCGCATTCTTAGGAGCCACCAGGGCCGCCAACTGTTAACAATTGCTCTCTCTATTTTTTATCCAAATACAAATATATCAGAAAGTATGCAAGCCGACAGCTTTAAACTATGCACACGTATAGTACCTGACATTTTAGATTAATTTGGAGTAATTCATATAAGTCAGTGCTGCCAACATATGTCTATGCCTACTGATATGTCCAATTTTAAAATACATGTAACTTCTCTATTAACAAACGGATTTCATCAATAATTGGCACAACAAGATATCATAATATTCCAGATTAGGCTATTTCTGACCAGCACACGCATGACATTGTTGCCAACATGCTTTTACGCGTGCTGATAGATCCAATGTCTAACTGCATGTAACGTCCATTGGACTTCAACCAAATTCTGTATTCTTCGCCTTAAGAGATGGAACTAAGAATATATTCAGTCACCAGGGCTGCCAACTGTAGTGCTCTATTAGGCTACATTTTACCAGGTATATTTATAACTAATTAAACATTTCGATATTACCAACTTAATTTCGTCATTATTCTAGATAGGTTCATACTATAGATTAATCATTGGCATGAATCTTAATTTTAAGAAAAGTAGGCTCTTTAGTTCGTTACGGAACTTCTTGTTAAAAACTGGAAATGGCCATGTGTGAAATATGAAGATTCAAAAAATTCGAACGAACATTTTTAAAAAGTTTAATCAACAAAATGGAAAATCCATATCATCAAAAACGCAAAACTTGAAACAGAATTTTTTTTAAATCTTTAAATTGCAAATTGTCAAATGGCAATGTGTGAAAAAGTGAAAATGAGAAATCAGCCCATCAACATCATGATTTTTTTAATGAAAAAAAAAACATTGTTCTCTGGAAAACCTTTGGTTTTTATTTCATAACCATACGGATTGACAAAAGAAAATAGAATACGAACAAATTCCAATTCCTCACTCTTCAGTTCCTCAATGTTCATGTCCATGCAGTATCAACTTTCCTTTCATAGCACTCATGAAAATCAGGGCTGCCATCCTCTCACCCACTGAGGCATCACAGGATGTGAAACGTTGTTTAGCTTTTTTTCAATAACAATTTAACTGCCACATGTCTTAAACCAGGATGACTATGGCGATAAGAAGGATCGTATTCTTTGCATGCTTGATCCAAAAGATTAATGGGTACATCACCACGCTGCAAACGTTTTTCGAGACGAGTTCCAGGGCCACAAAAACGATACGCTGGGAGAAGGATTTCAAAAGGTAAGTATTGAATCACTTTGTCAATGACGCCATTGCCAGTACAAGTCTGGCATTTCCTTTTCCATGGATGGTGAAAAGGTTTGATCTTCTTCCTCCTCTGTGGACGATGTTTGTTTTTGTTGTTGTTGCTTTTCCTCGCCATGACACCCGTGGAATGATTCACCAAAGTCTTTACACGGACTTTTATGACCGTGATACAGTTTCACGAACAGGCAAGTCGCGCACTGTCGCATTGTGGGTATTTTTGCCATGGCCACTTGCTTATGGTGATCGTAATTCGTACAGGGTTGCAATTCACTCAACACGGGGTCTTGAGTCCATGATTTTGGTACATGTTGCCGGATTTTTCACCGCGTTGGCGGCCACATAATAAATGAACGACTTGGGGAGCGCCAATAATTCCTCTTTGGTAAAACTGTCTAGTTTCTTTTTTCACACAAAGAACTTGCCGATGGCTTTGTATGTAGCATTTCTTTTCTCCATGGTAACACGTGCTCTAGATGTTTACACATCGCTTGTAGAAATCTCACTGGCGTCATTCACAGGTAAATCTTGAGTTTTAATTTTGTTCAACAACTCCCAGCAGGCATGGGTGGTTAACCAATGAAAGACATGCCACGCATGCGCGAGTTTGTATGGGTAATGTTGCCACAGGGACAAGTATCCATGAGCGTTTGCAGGGATGGGCAGCCCAAGTCCATCAGGTCAGTACATTGACAGTAAGACGTCAAAAATGGTTGCAACCATTCAAGTTTTTCATTACCTTTTACAAATACCACATTGGCCGAGGACAAGGGCGCTTTCATGACCACGTCCAAATATTTATAAGAAATGGTTCCTTGATTTCAGCCTAGTTGCCTATGATTTTCAATCCACTGTGTTTGTTTACGGTCTTTTTCACACAACAAATCAAAAGCATGGAGCGGTTTAAATATTTAATGCGTAGCTTGCGATATCCAAAACGTGGTACAATCGATAATGGCCACTTGTCTAAATATAAGTTTGTTGTCACCAATTTTAAACCCTTGGCAATCCACAATGAGTGTGCGCAACATGTTGACTCTTGCATATAGGTAATGTTGCCACAGGGACAAGTATCCATGAGCGTTTGCAGGGATGGGCAGCCCAAGACCATTAGGTCAATACATTGACAGTAAGACGCCGAAAATGGTTGCAACTGACGACTGACGAACGATCGACCTCTAAAATTTGACCATGACATGGACTTACCTGCCATGCTAGTTTCAAAAATAATTGAGGTTAGGCTAGGACAGGGGAACATGAGAAATAATATTAACAACCACTTATATTTTTTATACATCATTTTATTGTCATAACACGTCTTACAGGATTTAGTCATTTTGGGATAGGGACGATACCAACTCATACAACAATACATTATTTTGTGTTTGTAACGTCCATAACACCGATGATGTCCCAATGTCTCTAAACTGGGTGTTTTTGACGGTAAGCTGCTCACTGAAACTTCGTTGACACCATACCGTCCACATGTATCGTAACTTGTATTTTCATCACTCAGAGGCATGAGTGAGGGGTGGATTGATTGGCAGGGTATATTTCCCACCTCCATTCTGCACATGAAGGGGCAGGCGGGTGACCAGCGCTGATGTTCCTGCATGGGTTCATCGCTCTCTTGCCATTGGTCTATGGCAATGGCTCAAAAGGCACATTTCACTTCATCTCTTGTTTTTAAATAATAGAAGCCAGCGGCCACCAGGGCTTGAGGCTTTATGAAAGGTACCGGTCACGTTGCAAAGATCTTGAAACGTTGTTCCTCAGAGTTTAAATTCATGGGTGTGACACCTCTTGAGGCTTTAAAGCAACACATGACTGAGCGGCTTGACATGGATTGACCTGTTATTTATACACTCGTCACTTGGTTGGAGAGTGGATAATAGTTGACTTGTTTGAGATGAATAATCAAACAGTAGGCCGTGGTATAGGCTGGTACATTATCATGCGTTTCAAAATTTAGTCGAATGTCAATACTGGATGGCTTGACAGACTCTTCCAGGTAAGAACAGTCAAAGACAATCAGTGGCGCCCTTGCCTTAAACGCTTGGGGTAGAAGCATGGGGCTGTTCTCTTTTCGATAATACGACCATCGAAATTTAGAATACAAGTCGTACAGGGGACCAAACTTACTTTTTGAAAAGTCCAAATCCAGTCCTTTATAGGGAAACACAGCTCCGTCGAGGAAAAGACGTGCATTTCTCAATTGCAGGTGATCAATTGGCGTTGATACTTGAGATTCGTTTGAAAACCCACGATGAAGTAGAGAGGTCTCTCTGTATAGCGGGCTGTTTTGCAGACCAACTGTGTGTGTTGGTGGTGGGCAATAGCGGGTAATCATGGAGTCCCCAGCTTCTAAACTCCATGGGTAGAGGCATATCTCTTTTTACCATTTTGAGTATGTCCAGTTTTTTGCTATCGTCAAGGGTCACATGAGAAAATTTCCATAGTATGCGTTGTAGTTGAATTTTTGAATCTATGGGGGCATTGTCGGCTCCCTTGAGTGAGTTATTATCACTCCTGTCTCTCACCAGATAAAGCACTTGCCTTGCGTTCATCAAAACGCGCTGGTGATCTTCGGAAAAGCCTAAAATCAGTTTAATAGGTACATATACAGTAAAGGTGCCATCGGTGTGCACCATCCAGTCATTGGTCGAGTCAGGACATCAACCCGCCATGCAACCTTCTTGCTCACTATAAGAGGGATATAGTTTCATGACACTGCAAATACCCACATTTCGAGTGCTATCCACCACGATATCGATCGTTAATGACATACCGCACCTCAGAAAACAGAAAGGCAAATCATGGTTGGCTAACTTGGATGTGGTGGGTGTAGAGCCATCGGCTTTGGTGAGCCGACCTTCAATCTGAATGACACTTTCATGCGGTAGGGTGTAAATATCTTGGTTGTTGATAACAAATTGAATTTCATCATTGTTATTGAGTCCAGGTGTTTGAGCTTGATAGGAATGGAGATCACTTCTTACCACTCCGGGTTGCTCCTCGATGTGGTCGCAACCTCTAGGATAGAATTCATCATGGGGGTTGACGTGGTAACCGAAATGTTGTAAAATCTGCTTGTCCTTAGATGTTAACGTGTATTCACGTGGCAAACGATTAACACCATTCCTAGACGTTGTTGTTGCTTTATAAACAAATTTCATAGAGGCTTTAGCACCAACTTGTAAGTCACTGGAGTGGTAAAATCTAGTTGAATGAGTTGTTGATCTCTATTGATAAGTCTTAATGTGATATTACTAATAACAACGACAGCCACAGAATGAAAAAGCACCACTGGAGGGTTTTCACGAATAATATAGTCATTTTGCGATGTCACAATAAAGTCAAAAAGCGAATGCTATGGTTCTTGATTGGTGTACACTTCGTAATAATATTACACGTCACCGACACATGATGGTCCTCAATGAATTTCACTTCATGGTCTGATTCATGTTTTTGTTGGGCTCCAACACACGTGGTTTAAATCCTAGTAATGGACCAATGGAATCGGGGCGTGTTTTAAAGTCAATTTTGAATATAGAGAAAATAATGCAGCGATGAGTGTTGGTTTTTCCTACAAGTTCAAACTTGCACGTTCCATCGAGAAATGACATTAGACCATATTCATTGATCAACACCACATAAATGTGTTCATAAATGTCATCTATCGTGTATCCACCAGAGTTCAGAGTGAGCACAGAATCATCATACTAAAACTTGTTGCTCACATTTTCACGTATGTTGTATATTCTATTGTACGTTTCAAGTGAAACAATTCCTAAACCATAAGGTCTTTCATTCAATTCGATAGGCGGGTAAATGTCTAGGCTGACTTCAGGTCCACGTCCATGCAGTGTAAACTTTTTACTTTCTGCCGATATACTGTTGACGTTTTTGCTTATGCTGCGCCTTATATTAAAAAAATTAACACAAACGTCCACACTGTTGGCTGTTAAACGTTTGCTCACGTTTCACATTATAATATATATTGATCATGTTTCCAAAATAGGTCACTAGTTCCATGGGAGGGAGTAAATTCCCAAAACTCTCAAAGTACCATACAGTGGATCCCTCTTTGACATAAGCTACATAATGCGTTCCTGGTCCTTGATGATAAAAGGCCGGCTTTAAATTGGCATTTCTAGCCCCCATAGCAATAGCTTCCATGGTTTCATTGTGTCGCTGACTTTCTTTTGGTTGTTGCTTGCCCTGCTGTGCCGCTTTAATGGTTTTCGCCACCGCACTGGCACCATCCAAAGGTGAACCCAGAGCAGCCAAACCGGAAAATAAAGCAGGTAAAAATCCCGCTCTTTTGGGAACGGGAATCACTCGCCCTTGTTTTGAACCCTGTCGCTGACGTTTTGGAATAACACGTCTCTGAGCTGCTCAAAGGCCTTTCTTATGGTTAACACATAATTTTTTACTTTTTTATATCGCAAGGGCTTGTCCACGAATGTCTTAAGCCCAGACTTAGTCAAGGACAGTTTTAATTTTTAGTCTTGTTAGTCTTTCTCACCACATATCTTTGTTTCACCATGATGATGATGACCAACAACCTTTCACAAGAAAGTTTAAGTCACAACTAACGTCAGATGGTTATTTCATGGCTGTATATTCCAATTCCACATAAAGTGGGAAATCGTTTATGGTTTTTCCCGCTTGCTTTTCATCCCATGTCAACATGAGATGAATGGATAATTCGTCAACTTCATTGACCATTTCATTGTTATGGACCATCATCCAATGACCATTTATCTCTACATGTAGATGGTTCTCATCTTGCAAGGCTTGTTTGATGTGAATGGTTCCATCATAGTGTAATCGATAGTGGTTTAAACCCGAAGCAAGCACATAGGTCAGGTGCTGGTCATGGACTAGCGGTAAATGGTTTCTGTCATTCACAGGTTTTTCATTTGTCAGATACACTAAAAATATGGATGGGATAAATTTGTAAAGCCTTTTCATTTCGTAGGTCATGTAACGTTTGTTACAAACATCGTCTTCGTCTTGCGGTTCTTCCACATGAATAATGCGGTGATGATTAGCGCTATAGCCATTCACCGTGATCACTTTCGTGATACTTTCAATGTTTAGCTTGGCCCATTTGTCGGTCAAATTTTGTTTCTTGTTACCGAGATCCCCGAATGGTAATTATTTCTTTGTAAATGTATTAATTGCTTAAACCAAATGGATAATCTTGTTATCAATCACCTATTCATAGATATCATAGTTCTCACCTTGAGTGTTCCAGTCGCTCGCTACCTCAAGCTTCCTCACTCCCGGCATACACGGCATCTACTGGTTCATCTGCTGTCTGCTGAGCAGGGTCGAATGACGTCACCCTGACTTTCGTTCGACCAATGGCAGGTCTTTGTCTGGTCGGGCAATCTCCAGCTTCGAGATTGTTCCATGATCACTATTTAAGACGCCACTTGCTGGCGTTCTCCACCACTTCTGATCAATCATCACTTCTGATCACTTCAACCTGCTGGTCACCGCTACTGCATCTCATGACACCATCGCTAGTCTCTACGCTACCTAACAGTTACGTCACTAGATCTGCACCCTGACGTATTGCTCAAGATGACAAGAATAATTGCCAGCTGTCGTACTCTTCAAGCCGTACCTTAGATGGGGTACTTTGATTCGTCTTTCGAAGTAGCTGCAGTCCTTTCGGCCGCCAACGAATTTTCAAAATGCTACTGGATCACCACTTGGACGCTATAAGTGTCATTCCTTCGCAAGAGAAGAAGAGAGAGTTGACCTTTTTATCAATTGTGTACTTATCTCTAGGCCATGTACGCCTCCTTTAGAAGAAACTGTGAGGACTTCTTAATCAACGCTTATGCTAGCTGGAACTTTTAAGGAGCTGGCTCTTCAACCCTTTGAGAAGATAAGTTCAATTTTATGAAGAATTTAAATCATACTAGTTATCTTACACTCTTAATCAGTTTTATGGTTCTTTTTTATAAGGTGCATTTTTTAAAATGTTAAGCTCAACTTTTCTCGAATTAAGCAAGCTTGTTTCATTGGCATTTCCTTAGTCTGGGTTTCTGTCATCAGGCCCTCACACTTTGTTCCATTTATAATTATTCATTTCTGTGATAAGCACTTAAGTGCAATTTGTTTATTGGTTATAAATTTGTTATTAGAAATAAACATTGTTAATGTGTGGTTACCTACATTGGGTTTCTAGTGCTGTATTTCATGCCCACTACCCCGCACCGCTTCAGTCTAATTTTCTTGACCAATTGTAGTTATTTTGTCCAGGTTCTCGCCTGATGCGTTCTCCCGTATGGGGAAGTTTTAGGGCAGAACTTTACTCCATATATTTTTGGTGCCTCACCCCCGGGAAACATATCTGTTGCACCCTGGGAATGTTACACGTTTCATATCTTGAATTTCACATAAACAATTTTTGTTCATTGTGTTTCAACACGAATTCACATTGTAAGTTTCAGCCTGAGGCGCATGTTCAGCAGAGGAGGAGAGAAACGTAAGCTAAGCCGGTTTCTTCCGCATCAGACTAAACCTTACTACCTAGCAAGCTGTCATCCTCTGGCTTCCAGTACTCGAAGTCACAATATTGACGTGAGTAACAAACAACTTTTAACATGCCTAACCTTGATGAAAAACTTAGCAACGCCAGAGCCTCTTGTAAGGGCAAGCTCACACGGTTTCGTACTTTCTTAACGGAGCTTGCACCCCAAGAGCGTAATCTTGACATAATTTTACAGAGGCTTAAGGATTATGAACAAGCCTTTGAGAAATATGATGAGATACAATGCAGTATAGAAACTCAGCATCCGGACCAGCAAAGTGATAGGTTGGAAGTTGAAAAATTATACTATCTGGGATTTGCTGAAGCTAAACAGCTTATTAGGGCTTTAACTTTAAAAGAAAAACAAGAAGATCAAACTTCTGCAGCATCTTCTACATCTTCTTCACGCATTATACTACCCAAATTAGAAATACCCAAATTCACTGGTAAGGACATAGAATGGGAGCCATTTTTTGAATTATTCAATTCTTTAATACATGAAAATACTTCTATACCAGTAATTCAAAAATTTCTCTACTTGCGTCTGGCAGTTCAAGGCAACACACTTAACCTGATTCAAGCACTTTCTTTGACCAGTGATAATTATGAAGTTGCTCTGAATCTTCTTAAGGATAGATATGGGAACATTCGTTTATCTATTCAACGCCATATACAAAGCTTATTCGAGTTACCTAACGTGCAAGCAGATAACAGTTTATCACTTCGTATGTTGATTGACACTGCAGAGCTACACGTCAGAGCATTGTCCAATTTAAACCAACCTGTAAATCACTGGGATTTATTTCTAGTTCACCTCATTTCTGCAAGATTGGATGCAAAGACATTAAAAGCCTGGGAAAAAGAACTTTCCCAGAATTTGCAATGCACTTATGAGGCGATCATCAACTTTTTGAAGGCTAGAAGCCAAGTCTTTTTCGCCATAGCTAATCAAAAAACTAGTAGTTCAGATCCAAAAGCCTTCTCAAAAGATAAGGTTAGCAGTTCTAATCAAATAATTTTAAGATCACAGGCTCTTCCTCTTGATGCTCGGTCACCTAACCAAATGCAAACGTGCGGTCTGTGTCAGCAATCGCATAATTTATACAATTGTGATGAATTTAAATCTTTATCAGTAGATGAAAGACGAAAGTTCATTACGAACAAAATACATTGTTTCAACTGTTTGTCATGAACGCATATGTTAAACAATTGCCGTTCACAACGTTTATGCTTTCATTGTAAGGCTAGACACCATTCCCTTTTGCACAGACATGAAAGATCACGGTTATCAGGACCAAGCAGTTCCAATACCAAGTCTAATTCTGAAACTTCTCAAAATAGTGCGCAGTCGTATGCTCAAAGTTCTACCTCGCTTGGCAAAGTCCAGGTTTTATTATCTACCGTGCAGGTTCTATTGAAAAATTCTCACGGGAAATGGGTATCTGTCAGGGGATTATTAGACAATGCCGCTACCAACAATTTTATTAATGAATCTTTGGTACAAAAGTTAGGCCTTCCAAAACATCCTACCTCAATAGAGGTTACAGGAATAAACTGCTTTGCTAAAGTGGATCTGAAGGACTCTAATAATCTTGGTACGCAGTTGCAATTAGATTGTTTGATTATCAAGTCTATAGGCAACAATATTCCTGGCACTTCTTATCCTATTCAAAGTTGGAATATCCCGAATTTTGTCCAGCTAGCTGACCCTCATTTCAACAGAGCTTCGCCCGTAGAGCTTCTTTTCAGCTCAAGCGTATTTTGGCAATGTCTTCATTCCAATAAAGTAAAAATTGCTCCTAATGTTTTCTTCCGCGAAACTGATTTTGGTTGGATCGCTACTGGCCAAATATACCGTAATCCTATTCAAACTGTATCGAATTGTTATTTTATTGGTACCGATTTGAGTCAAGAGCTAACCAAGTTTTGGGATCTTGAGAATGTTCAGGCTACTTCTTCTTCTTCTAACGAAATTTGTGAAAAGTTATACAAGGAAACCACTGTCCGTACTGCTAAAGGCAGATTTATAGTAACTCTTCCACGTATTACTAATCCTCCCGCCATTACGGGCTCGCATTCCAGAGCACTTAGGGCACTATTTGCTATTGAAAATCGGTTCAAACAAGATGCTTCTGTTAAAACTCAGTATGCTTCCTTTATGGAGGAATACAAACCATCCAATCACATGGAGGTAATTTCTAAATCAGAAGAAATTGACCATCCTTTAAATGAAATAGTTTATCTAAATCATCACCCGGTATGGAAAAATTCCTTAACACAAGACAATATAAGAGTAGTTTTCAATGGCTCATCACCAGATTCCAATGGAGTCTCTTTAAATGATACCTTGCAATGTGGTCCCGCGATTCAAACAGATCTCACCTCTGTTTTGCTTAATTTTCGACGGTTTCCTATTGCTGTAATCTCAGATATTAAGCAGATGTACCGGCAGATTCTCGTAAATTCTGAGCAGCAAGATCTGCAAAGTATACTGTGGCGCGATGAGAGTTCCAAACCCATAAAGATATTTAGATTGAAGACTGTGACATATGGCCTGAAGCCTTCAGCCTTTCTTGCGATTCGGTCTCTCCACATATTAGCCGTGCAAGATGGTCATCTGTATCATCCTTTGGCCTCTGAGTCATTAAAAACGGCATTTTATGTTGACGATTTCTTGTGCTCTTTCCCTAATATTTCTGAAGCACTCCTTGTGTGCGAAGATTTGAAATCCCTGCTCCTAGGAGGTGGTTTTCCGCTCCATAAATGGACTTCAAATTCTACTGAATTTATATCAAAATTTTCATCAGAGGTCCCAGTTGATGAATTTGTTGCTATTCCTACTGATGAAGCAGCCGTAAAAGCATTGGGTGTTTATTGGTGTCCTTCTTCTGATACCTTCTCTTATCAGGTACATTTCTCAGAATCTCCCCCTGTAACTAAGAGACAAGTTCTGTCAGAAATCGCAAAGATCTTTGATCCTTTGCAATATATTGCTCCTATAGTTATTGTTGCAAAAATGTTCTTGCAAAAGCTTTGGTCATTACAATCAAACAGGGATGAAAATCTCCCCCTTCCTCTTGTAGAAGAATGGTTAGAGTATCGCAGCAGTTTTCTGGATCTCTCCAAGGTTTCTATACCCCGCCTTTTAATTTCTAATCCCTTATACCAGCAGTATGACCTGCATGTATTTTCTGATAGTTCAGAACGGGCTTATGGCTGTTGTGCATACATAGTAGGACGTTCCTCAGCCACTTTCCCTGGATTTTCTAATTTAGTGTGCGCTAAATCAAAAGTTGCTCCACTTAAAACGGTATAATTGCCGAGATTAGAATTATGCTCTGCTTTAATGGCAACAGAATTAGCTACTTAACTAAATGTCAGTTTAAAGTTAAAATTTTCCCGCACATTTTTTGGAGCGATTCTTCTATTGTATTAGCTTGGATTTCCAAGCCTTCTTCTCATTGGAATACCTTTGTGGCAAATCGCGTTTCTAAGATTCATGAAGTCTCTCATTCTGAACAATGGAGACATGTTCCTAGCCGTGAAAACCCCGCGGATATAATATCACGTGGTTGCACGCCTAAAAAATTGATTTCCTCAGACCTGTACTGGAATGGTCCTCCTTGGCTAAGTCAGGAATCATCTTGCTGGCCTCGCTTAGCTAATCAATTTGCAGAAGAAATACCTGATGCCCGTAATGACCCTGTCACGTCGCATCTTACTTCTACTTCTACTAGTCTTTTTCATAGATACTCTTCATTTGATAAATTGATTCGTGTAGTGTCTTATATCTTCCGATGGAAATATTTAGTAATTGATCAACCATTGAAGCCTCAACCCTTTCTCACCAGAGTAGAGTTAGAATTTGCTACTTGCAAGATTTTGTTACTTGTTCAGCAGGAAGTATTTGCTCCTGAAAAGCAAGCTCTTATAAGTGGTAAAGATTTGCCCAAGTCTAGCAGGCTTTCACCACTCACTCCTTTTCTAGACCAGGACGGCATAATACGTGTGGGTGGAAGATTAGCTATGTCTAGTTGTGAGGATGGGAAAAAGCATCCCATCATCCTTCCTTCAAAGCATCCTATCACTACCCTCATAATAAACAAGTTTCATTATAAACACCTTCATGCTGGCACTCGCACCTTGCTCTGTCTAATTCGTGAACTCTACTGGATCATCAATGGCGTTCATGAGGTTTCTTCTGTTGTCAAAAAGTGTATACCTTGCTTTAAGGTTAAACCACGGCCCGCCACGCAGATTATGGGCAATTTACCTCCATTTCGTTCAGAACCTAGTAAGCTCTTCGCTCTTACTGGGATCGATTACGCTGGTCCTTACGTATATCAGACCAATCCCTCTTCATCTAAGCGCAAAATCTTAGGTAAACTTTACATCTCGTTATTTGTATGTATGGTGACGGGAGCTATCCACCTTGAGTTGGTTACGAACGCTTCTGTATCCTACTTTTTGGCTGCCTTTTCTAGATTTGCTGCTAGAAGGGGTGTCCCATCTGAAGTCTTTTCAGATAATGCAAAAATTTTTGCAAGCGCTTCTGATCTCTGGAAAAAAGTGTTAAGCTCCCCTTCTGCTAAAGAAAAAATTTCCAACTTTTCCTATTCTAAAGGTTTCAAATGGCATTTCACCCCGCCTTACGCTCCCCATCATGGGGGCCGATGGGAGTCCTGCATCAAACTTACTAAAAGACAGCTTAAGAAAACTTTTGGTCCTACCATACTTTCTTATGAGGAATTCAACTCTTTAATTATTCAAGTCGAAGGTATTGTAAATTCCAGACCTCTGACTCCTCTTTCAAACGATCCTAAGGATCTTTTACCTTTAACACCCAGTCACTTCCTGATTGGCTGTTCGCTTGCTGCTACTCCGCCTTTGCTGGTTCAACGCTGTGATCCTAACCTACCTATCTTTTGGAGAAAAGTAGAATCTTTGCGCTGTTCTTTTTGGCACCGATGGAAGTTAGAATATCTCAGCTTGCTAAATAGGCGTGAGAAATGGCGGCTTCCTCAACCAGATGTACGAGTGGGGGACATGGTTCTTCTTCGAGACCCATCTCCGCCTCTCGTGTGGAACCTAGGCAGAGTTATTCACTGCCACTTTGGCCGTGATAAACGCGTCAGAGTTGTTGATGTTTTAACTAGTAAAGGTCTTTATACCAGACCCATCTCTGCTATCTCTGTTTTGCCTTTCGAGTCTTAGTTTCTCCTCGTCTGTTATCCATGTTTTGCTTTGACTGATTCTTTTGTTTGTTTTCATTCGGAGTTCTCGGAGCATGATCACTTTCGTGATACTTTCAATGTTTAGCTTGGCCCATTTGTCGGTCAAATTTTGTTTCTTGTTACCGAGATCCCCGAATGGTAATTATTTCTTTGTAAATGTATTAATTGCTTAAACCAAATGCATAATCTTGTTATCAGTCACCTATTCATAGATATCATAGTTCTCACCTTGAGTGTTCCAGTCGCTCGCTACCTCAAGCTTCCTCACTCCCGGCATACACGGCATCTACTGGTTCATCTGCTGTCTGCTGAGCAGGGTCGACTGACGTCACCCTGACTTTCGTTCGACCAATGGCAGGTCTTTGTCTGGTCGGGCAATCTCCAGCTTCGAGATTGTTCCATGATCACTATTTAAGACGCCACTTGCTGGCGTTCTCCACCACTTCTGATCAATCATCACTTCTGATCCCTTCAACCTGCTGGTCACCGCTACTGCATCTCATGACACCATCGCTAGTCTCTACGCTACCTAGCAGTTACGTCACTAGATCTGCACCCTGACGTATTGCTCAAGATGACAAGAAAAATTGCCAGCTGTCGTACTCTTCAAGCCGTACCTTAGATGGGGTACTTTGATTCGTCTTTCGAAGTAGCTGCAGTCCTTTCGGCCGCCAACGAATTTTCAAAATGCTACTGGATCACCACTTGGACGCTATAAGTGTCATTCCTTCGCAAGAGAAGAAGAGAGAGTTGACCTTTTTATCAATTGTGTACTTATCTCTAGGCCATGTACGCCTCCTTCAGAAGAAACTGTGAGGACTTCTTAATCAACGCTTATGCTAGCTGGAACTTTTAAGGAGCTGGCTCTTCAACCCTTTGAGTAGATAAGTTCAATTTTATGAAGAATTTAAATCATACTAGTTATCTTACACTCTTAATCAGTTTTATGGTTCTTTTTTATAAGGTGCATTTTTTTGATGTTAAGCTCAACTTTTCTCGAATTAAGCAAGCTTGTTTCATTGGCATTTCCTTAGTCTGGGTTTCTGTCATCAGGCCCTCACACTTTGTTCCATTTATAATTATTCATTTCTGTGATAAGCACGTAAGTGCAATTTGTTTATTGGTTATAAATTTATTATTAGAAATAAACATTGTTAATGTGTGGTTACCTACATTGGGTTTCTAGTGCTGTATTTCGTGCCCACTACCCCGCACCGCTTCAGTCTAATTTTCTTGACCAATTGTAGTTATTTTGTCCAGGCTCTCACCTGATGCGTTCTCCCGTATGGGGAAGTTTTAGGGCAGAACTTTACTCCACACCGTAAGCTGAGGCACTTTGTCATAAAACTCATACACCTTTTTTATCCACATACTTTTTGTAGTAACTTCTGTAGACACTTGAGGATGTTTCACATGGGTTAACTGCTTTCCCTTAAAGTCATAATCTCCTTGTTCCGTGCGCCGCACTACAGACCTATCCACATAGTGTTTATTAGCAGGATCTGTTTCTTGTTTAGGATCATGTATGGGGACAGACTTAGCTTTGGCCATCAACGCACGTCCAAAGACATCCATCGTCAACCTGTAGTACGAGTCTACTGTTTCTATGACAAGGCGCGGTTCCATGGACATAGACAGCCCGCTAGCATGTCTAAGCCTTAGTTATTATGAAGATTATTAAGCAGCAAGAGTCATTGCCCGTGGGGAACATGGTTTCCCATCTCTGTCCCACATCACGTGAACAATGCCATGGTTCACTGTTTCCATCTTCCATTCGCTGCATCATTGTGGGACCTTCCGGCTGTGGAAAGACCAATCTTTTGCTAACACTCATCACAGCGCCCAATGGTCTGCGTTTTCAAAATATTTATATTTTTGCAAAATCTTTCTACCAACCCCTCTACGTGTTTCTGGATCAAGTCATGTCTGGATTACAAAAAGAGAATATGGGTTATTTCACATTTACCATGCCAGAAAATGTTATTTCACCGAATGAGGTAAAGCCTGATTCACACATGATTTTCGATTATGTATCCACTGAACGTCAAGGCATAATTCAAAGCTATTTCAGCATGGGTCGACACAAACATATAGATTGCTTCTATCTTGGACAAACGTATTCAAAATGTCCAGACAGTGGATTCGTGACAATGTCAATGTCATTGATTTATTTCGCCAGGACGAGAGGAACAGTCGTCACATTTATAATAAACATGTGAATCCGGAAATGACCTTTCAAATGTTTACTGAATTGTGTGTCAAGTGTTGGAACACTCAACGTCATGCCTGTTTGGTCATTGACAATGTGAACTCAACCAAGGACGGTATCGCTTAGGGTTTGATCATTTTATTGCTATTTAAGGCACTGTCCTATTTCCTATCAAGTTATTTGTCAAGACACCATGGCGTTAGCAGAGAGTCAATTGAAAAAGCATATTATTAAAACAAAAATATTATTCGCCAAAAGTGTCGTCAATTGAAACGATCACGTGCAAATCATGCTTTGTTTATTCAACAACACTTAGCACCTCCGCTAAAAGCCATGTTGAAACGCTCTTTCAATGCTACCCACCGTTTCACAAGCCTCTCAGACGCTACACGAGGACCCAGAGGAAGAGGAACAGGAACAGGAAGATTTGACTAGTGTTAGCGAGGTTGAGGATGACGAGGAACAAGTGTTTACGCCTCAAAAATGGCCTCACCCCTCGCAGAGGTTTTAAGAAAAAAGAAATCCTTGGTCATGGTCGAAACACCTTGCCATTCCAGATCGTCTCCGTTTTCACAACTCTTGGCCACCCCTCAACATAGAGCTCAACTGATAAACATTTTAATAAAATATTATGGATCAACACTAGAACCCTATTTCACCGATCTATTTATTGGAAACACAGATACCACGTATGGTGTTTGCTATGAGAATAATAGTTTTAAAATTGGTGATTCATCCATTAAATTTGCTCGTACTAAAGCTGTCATTAAGAACATCAATTATAAATTAACGCCAGGACTGTTAAAGCTGCTTTTCTCCCGAACACCCACTCTCCATGATTATACACCAGAAGACCTTGGCAAATATAAATCCATTTTATTTGACACTCATGCCCACAAAAGAAAGAATGTTCCCACTCAACAAGTGAATGCCAATATATCTCATAAATATAAAATCATCATTACAAAAATGATCCCCACCAGTCATAGTGATCGTCGTAAAGTGTCCGCTTCGGGAATGACATTTAAACCATTAAAAAGTCCTCTCGGCACGCCGGAAGGCGGAGGTAGATTTCACCGGACAAACTTGGGGATAGGCGAAAATAGGCAGAATATGCAGGTTTTCGTAGAAGGATCAGACCTCATTTATTGCGAGAAGGTATTTTATAATTGGAGCTTAATTAACTTTGTTTTTCGTCATTTTATGCTTATTTTAAACATTTTATTGTCTTATGGGAACGGTAACCTTCTTGTCATTTGTGGTCCATTTTCATACTTGTGGTCACACTGTCCTTATGCAAGGTTTCGACACTGATGTGTAACTATGTAACGGTCTGTTACTTCTTCACGAAAAATTATATCTCCCGCAGAGATTTTGGTTGGTTCCTCAGTTTAGGGGCTGCGACAACGTGGTCATGTAACCCCGTGTACTTAGGGATGGCTGTATTAGTCTGTAATTCAGGTAAGGACTGCAGACGGTCAATTTCAAGCAGTAGTTCCTAATGTTGCTACCAGGTACTACCGTCAACGACACCTACCTGTGAACTTGGCTACTAGATGCCACCGCAGCCAGCAACTCGCAACGAACGTTGGTACTTCCCCTCCAAAGGAAAGCATACTGAGGGATTTTTAGCGCTCTTAGAAAATCCGACGACTTCGGCCGGCTTTGAACTCGCGAACTTGGGCATAGACATTCAGCATGCTTGCTACCAGTTAAGTCACCGAAGCCGCTTCACACTTAGTCAGATGGAATTCTGAATATGATCTCGTGCAAGTGCGTTATCTTGGCAACGTCTGATGGCTCATCCCTCATCAATTTAGTAGTATTGCCATGGCAACCACTGATAGCTCTTGGCATTTTCTTATAATTCCGAAATCATTTTTCTCATCCCTTGGCATAATGGTGGGTCATATCAAAAATTCTTTCAGACAAAATTTTAGGTAATTATTAGGGGAATATTATCCATTTTGTACGGTTTTGATATAGTGCCTATTAAGAGAGATATGATTAATGTTTCCCGAAAAACCAATTTTTTCCCGCCCCTTTGGTCAATGGTTGGTGCTATAAAAAGAACTCTTCTAACATAAATGTTTGGTCTTTATCCGACACATAGTATGAACGTTGAACGGATTCGATATTTCACATATTAAGAGAGTTATAGCAATAATTCACTTTGTCGAAAAAATGCCCCCCATTTTCTCCCCCTTCGACCGATTTAGCCCAGTAACGAACTCGACCGAGATTTTATAGGTATACATATTCGGTAAAATATTCAAAGTGATTGGTGCAAAATTACGGCAGTTATCGTGTCCACAAGAAACTGATATGCATATATATATATACATATACATACATAAATTATATATAAACTTTTGAACTGACGGTGGTTTGGGGGTCTGGGGGATGTGAAACGCGAAGATATGTCGAAATTTTCCGGAAGTCGAAACATGGTACCCATTGCAATAGTTAGCTTTCTAATGAAATCTACCTCTGGTTGGTTCCTCAGTTTAGGGGCTGCGACAACGCGGTCATCTAACCCCGTGTACTTTGGGTGATTGTAGAATCTGTCTGATAAACGGTGTGAATTGTAATGGCTGTAGTAGTCTTTATTCAGGTAAGGACTGCAGACGGTCAATTTCAAGCAGTAGTTCCTAATGTTGCTACCAGGTACTACCGTCAACGACACCTAGCTGTGAACTTGGCTACTAGATGCCTTCCCAACCAGCAACTCGCAACGAACGTTGGAACTTCCCCTCCAAAGAAAAGCATACTGAGGGATTTTAGCTCTCTTAGAAAATCCGACGACTTCGGCCGGCTTTGAAACCGCGACCTTGGGCATAGACATTCTGCATGTTACCAGTTACGTCACCGAAGCCGCTTCCCACTTAGTCAGATGTCAAAGTCAACCCCTGGCACCATCCAGCCCATGACGGGCTAAGGCCGACCAAGCGACCGCTGCCCAGCCATTTGGCCTGCAGATATTGGGGTGACGCGTGATCAGCGCGTCGGGTCCCCTCGGCCGTTAATATTGGTATTCGTGATCGGGGTGCTGTCTCACTGTCAGACAGCTACTCAATTGTCCTCACGAGGCTGAGTGCACCCCGTTCCAACCCTCACGTCAGTTTTAAAATCCCTGACGGAGCCGGGGATCGAACCCGGGGCCTCCGGGTGAGAGGCAGGCGCGCTACCCCAACACCACGGGGCCGGCTTAGTCAGATGGAAATACTGAATCTGATCTCGTGCAAGTGCGTTGTCATGGCAACGGCTCATCCCTCATCAATTTAGTAGTGTTGCCATGGCAACCTCTGATAGCTCTTGGCATTTTCTTATAATTCCGAAATCATTTTTCGCATCCCTTGGCGTAATGGTGGGTCATATCAAAAATTCTTTCAGACAAAAGTTTTAGGTAATTATTAGGGGAATATTGTCCATTTTGTACGGTTTTGATATTGTGCCTATTAAGAGAGATATTATTAATGTTTCCCGAAAAACCCACTTTTTTCCACCCCTTTGGTCAATGGTTGGTGCTATCAAAAAACTTATTGGACATAAATTGTTGGCACTTATCCGACACATATTATGAACTTTGAATGGATTTGATATTTCACGTATTAAGAGAGTTATAGCGAAATTTCAATTTTTCGAAAAAAGCCCCCCAATTTCACCCCCTTCGACTGATTTTGCCCATTAACGAACTCAACCGAGATTTTATAGGGATACATATTATGTAAAAAAATCAAAGTGATTGGTGCAAAATTACGGCAGTTATCGTGTCCACAAGAAACTGATATACATATATATATATATATATATATATATATACATATATATATATATATACATAAATTATATATAAACTTTTGAACTGACGGTGGTTTTGGGGTGTAGGGGATGTGAAACGCGAAGATATGTCGAAATTTTCCGGAAGTCGAAACATGGGACCCATTGCAATAGTAAGCTTTCTAATGAAATCTACCTAAAACCGCTTGTGGATGTTACCTACTGGCACAATCCCAATAAGCTTGTCCAGCGACTACAGCTGTTGCATGCTTCACGTCAAGCTGGCCATACCGGTCACGATTGGAAAATTCAAGAAATTGAACAAGAACTCGAAATGCCAAAATTATTGTTTAAGCCCTCACCCATTAAAATGGGTCTTGCCCATGAGTTGCATCGTCCAGCTAGGCGTCACTATCCGCGTCTCAAGGTGATTTCACGAGATGTGGATGAACTTTGGCAGGCTGACTTGGCTGAAATTATCCCCTATGCTAGCGTTAACAATGGTATACGCTGTATGTTGACCGTCATTGATGTGTATTCCAAAATGGCATTTGTTGAACCTGTGCGTCCCAAGTCTGGTCCACTAGTCACCAAGGATTTTCAACATATTATTCAACAATCCAAACGTGAACCTTAGTTGCTACAAACCGACCAGGGGAAAGAATTTTTCAAAAAGATGTCTCTAGTTTCCTCAAATCTTTGGATATTCACCATTACACCATGTACAGCAATCTCAAAGCTAGCATGGTCGAGTGGTTTAACAGAACATTGAGAACGCAATTGTGGAAAGCGTTTACCGCTCAGGGCACTTATCGCTGGTTGGACATGTTACCAGAGTTAGTTCGTTAGTAGTTTGTTCATGTGAGCAAATTCAAGTCTGCCTTCAATAAGGGCTACATGCCTCAGTGGGGGAATGAACTATTTCGAAATCGTCAAGTCAACTTGGACAGCCCAGTCACCTATTTACTCGAGGACCTCAATCATTAACCCATAAAAGGTAGATTTTATATCCATGAACATCAGAAAACAGCGTTACCAAACATTATTTTGTAGAAAAAGTTTTGAAACACAAAGGGAATAAACTGTATGTGAAATGGTTGGGATTTAATTCTACCTTTAATTCTTGGATCAATAAATTACATGTTGTGTGAATCTGTGCACTTTTTATTTATTTATTTATTTATTTATTTATTTATTTATTTTATTGAATCATGTTGTACAAGAACCTTGTGTACGGCGCTCAACACTGTATGCATGTCCACACATGTTTATTTCTCTCTCTCTCTTCACCTATGTCTCACTCCTTGACTCCATGTTGATATACAACTCGTTCAGCTATTGTCTGCCATGGGATCTCTAGTCGTCCCCCCACCTCTCCCCAGTCCTCTGGCCCCACCCCTCTCCGCTCTGCAGTGGTCACGTGATTTCCAGTTGTGTGAAGGTTTCCCTGCTCTCCCCTTTTACCGCTTCTGTCGACTCATGCAAGCTGCTCTGCTCGGCTGGCTGACAAGATGTGAAATGTTATCTCAGTTACAGAGTTGCCACATTGTTCCAACCTGTTATCACCTGACAGCAGTGATGTCAGCTCTCACCCACGTTCCATTCTCCTAGCCGGCTCCCAGCCAGGCCCTCAAGCAGATATTCTGTTTTCCATTCTGGTTGCCAGTTAGACATACAAAAAGCAAGTTCTGTTGTTGTTGACTATAAAAGCCTTGTTTTTATTCGTCTCTTTACATTATGAATTTGACAGGTCACTGGTCAGTGTTTACTAACATGTTTTAAAGATCGCCATGAGGAATTTTGAAATATTCACCTTCATTCATATGTCATAAGAAAATATCGAAAAGCGACCCCTCGTTCTGTCGTTCTGCCAAAGATTGCCCCGTCGAAATAGACAATTGCTCTATTGGAATACCACCACCGTGGCCAGTGATAGCCTCGTTGTAACACACGACCAGCACTACTGGTTCTCTGTCTACAAACACTCCTATTTAAATTTAAAAAATTAAAAATAACAGGTTAAAAAAAGTTTGAAAATGCATAGTTTATGCCCTAGAAACTTGAAATTTATGTTTGCGGTAGGGGGGGGGTCAGGACCATTCATAGACGTCAAACAAACTTTTTTGTAAACTTGTTAGTTTCCAAAATATTTGAATTAAAAAATTTAAGTGTTTTCAAAAAATGTAAAAAATAAGAAAAGTTTTAGTATGAAAATAAAGGTCATAAAGATCGTTCGTATAAACCATAGCACAACGTTCTATCATGTTTGGTTTTCAAACTATCGCCTACTTTCAAAAACAAAATATTTGAAAAAAAAATGAAAAATTGTACTTAGTCATCCATTGCAATGCCCTCGTCAGCTCGAGTCCAACAACGCCTCATTAGTTAAAATCCTACCAGGCTTTCGCGAATTATCATCAATGTTCGCGAGAAAGTAGGCTATCATTTTTTTTAGTCGTACACACCTGAAACATGCTTCCCCTCTAGAGGGCATAGCCACCCTTCATTAACGTTAAACAAACGTTTTTCCAAAATTCACCGTTTCCAAAATAGCGCCAATTTCAAAAACAGAAATATTCAAAATTTTCTTTTATGAATACCAACGCACATTCTTAGGAAAGAGGACATCATACCAACGCCAACAATACCTCGTTCGTTAAAATCCGATCGTGAGTTCTGGAGATATCGGCAATGTTCGTAGGAAAGTAGGCTGTGGAGGAGCTCTCTCCTTACCCCACTAATATTTTGACTTAGAGACTTAAAATTTAATTTAGGGGTAGAGGGAGTAGGGACCTTTCATTTACGTCAAACAAACTTTTTGAAAAAATCCTAGTTTCCAAAATATAAAAATTTCAAAATTGGACTGTTTTCAAAAAACATGATATTTTTTATAAATAATTAAGGGAAAAGAGATCATTCGTTTGAACTATGACACAACGTTCTATCATGTTTGGTTTTCAAACAGTAGGTAATATAAGCCGAAGCTGGCGCAGGGGCTAATGGGCAAGATGGCCGCCGCGCGCAATCACTCTATGTTATTCTTATGGAGGGGTCATTCAGAGCTGGCGCAGTGGCTAATGGGCAATATGGCCGCTGCGCCCTGAGACCGTGAATGACGTCACAGGGAGAGGTCGGCCGTGTAGTTGCTAAATGGAATATTCATAATTATAATTATTATTATTATTATTATTATTTTATTATAAGTTAATTATTGATTTATCTTGTGCTATTCAGACCAGCTTTATATTGTCAACCACTTAGTGTAGTGGCTAGCATTCTTGGCTGTTACTGCCAAGGCCCGGGTTCGATTCCTGGCTCTGCCAAGAAATTTAATTTCTGGTCTCACGAGTGGAACGGGGTACACTCAGTCTTGTAAGGCAAAAGTGAGAAAAGGCGGGTTTTAATTCATACCTCTGCCATTCAGCTTAACCCAACTTCATTTAACCTCACCTAACCTAACCAAACCTAACCTAACTTCACCTAACCTAACTTTACCTAACCTAACCTAACCCAACTTAACCTAACCTAACCTAACCTAACCTATCCTAACCTAACTTCAAAGTCAAAGCAAATATGAGAGCAAATGTGAGAGCACACATAATAAACTAAGTTATAACCTAACCTAACTTCACCTAACCTAACCTCACCTAACCTATCCTAACCTAACCTAACATAACCTTCCTAATTTAAAATTGCAAGCGAAAAAAAATTAGAAAAAAGTATGAGAAAAAAGTGAGAGCAAATGTAAGAGCACAAATAATAAACTTTGTTATAACCTAACCACACCTAACCTAACCTAACCTAACCTAACATAACCAAACTTTAAAGTGAGAGCAAAAATGTAAGAGCAAATAAGAGAGCACAAATAATAAACTTAGTTATAACCTAACCTAACCTAACCTAACATAACCAAACTTCAAAGTGAGAGCAAAAATGTAAGAGCAAATGTGAGAGCACAAATAATAAACTTAGTTATAACCTAACCTAACCTAACCCACAGAAACCTCATTTAAAAATTTTAGATTTTATATTTTAACATTTTAGATTTTTAATTTTTTCCATTTTACATTTTTTAGATTTTACATTTTACATTTTTGATTTTTTGTATTTTAAATGTTAGTTTTTTTTAGATTTTACATTTTAAATTTAAGAATTTTTGATTTTAGATTTTACTTTTTACATTTTCCGAAAAGAGTAAACTACAAGGTCACATACTTAACCTCACCAAACCTAACTTTGCCAAACCTAACTTAAGCTAATTCAAAGGCTAATGCACATACACAAAGTATATAAGGGTACAAGCAACTATCCTTATGCTAGTTTTATAGGTTACTGTACAATATGATAACTACCCCCAACTGTTTTTTTTCATTTTGTTGTTTACACATATGACAATTTTCCAATTTCCCATTTTCAGTTTTTTTTTAATGTTAGTTTTAAGGTTTTTTAATTTCATAACATGGAAACATGGATTTTGCATTATGTTGTTTACACATTTATCAATTTCGCAATTTCCCATTTACAGTTCTTAAAATGTCAGTTTAAAGTTTTTCAATTTCATGATATAGAAACATGGATTTTCCAATTTGTTGTTTACACATTTGTCAATTTACCAAATTCCAATTTACAGTTTTTAAAATTTCAGTTTAATGTTTTTTTTTATTTTGTCAATATGGAAACATGGATTTTCCAATTTGTGTTTTACATGTTCATTTTGCATTAGGAGTGGAGAGAGGTGGGTAGTAATAAAAAATGTACAAGCAGTTTCCATACGGTACAATATTTTTTTAATTTTAAATACATGTACACTATTTACAAATAATACATTTTTATATATATTCCTTATTGTTATAAATTATACACTTGTTTTTATTTTGTTTTTTATTTTATTTATTTTTGATTATGAATGCCATTTTTTATTTTTGTTTTTTTACTTTTGTAGTGCTATTGTTTTATTTCCTAAATTGTTTTGTTTTATGTATTTGCTAGTTGCAGGCAGAATATTTAGATATTCATAACTTAACTCTTTAAGCATGGTTAATGATTGAGTAATGACCATAGGCATGTGTACCTATACCATCAGCATCAATCACTCTTTTATCATCACCAGGACACAAAGCAATTTTGTTTAGTCTTATAGATGATATGTCATGTTGTTTAGAAGCGATAATGTTCATGGGTATTCTTTTTACATTGTTTTTCATGACACAATCCTTATAATCTTGAAAGCTTATACAATTTTTGACAACACCACTGTTAATACCTTTAATCTTTTTGATTTCTTTACCATTAATGTCTAAAGCGTACATTTTAGCTCTAAGTCCAACAAATGCTTTTATAATTTGTCCACAAGCCTCGTCTTTAAATTTCCCCAACGTTTTCTTGTTTGATGTAGAGTAACATATGTGATTAGTAGGATAATCTGATGTGTCCAGGTGTTCTAGGAAATCCAATTTGTCTTGATATACATCTGGGGTGTTAACCAAATAAATGAACGAGTCGGTATCCATATACATGAGTTTAAGATTGTTCATTCCATAATAGGGTAGCAGGACATCATAGTGGTGGGAATACATGAGAGTTTTTGAAATATCCAGTATACACATTCCAATATATATAGGCTTATTGAATACAATGTTACGTTTAGCCATGTGGAAAGCAGCTAGGTTAGGACCATAAATTGTTCTGTCAATAAATGTCGGCTTTGCTATTAGCTTTTCTGCCTTTTTGCTGTCAGTCACAAGACGTATGTCTATTCTTTTACGGATATTTTCCATTGTTTTTCCAAAAATGGCATTGTTGAATAATTTGTACAGATTTTTCTCAAAATCATTTTTGGCTTGTTTTCGAAGGTTGTTATTAAAATCAACGTATGCCTTTAACCAAGGTCTTTGCTTAAACTTTAACAAACGGTGAATTTTTATCAATTTTATTCCATGATCTAAAGCCTGTTTTAGTGCCATGTAGTGAACAACATATCGCCTTCGATTTCCAAGATGAGGAATTAGTTTTTTCAGAGACGAATCCTTGGGTTGTGTACACTCTGGTAGGAAAGGTAAATCGTTGTGTAGATCATGAAGGTCAGATGGGTAATCAACATCAACGTCTAGAATGTATCCCACAGGATCGTCTTCCTTTAGTTTTTCTAGATCAACAGTGTCTGGAGAAACCCACTGAAATCCACCATAAGGAAGGGAGTGGCACATAGCCCACCCGTATTGGTTGTTGGCATCATCATAGGTTATAAACTGCGATGGTTTCTCAGAATCATAGGTTTCCATGTATTTATTGTTAGCTTCAGCATACCGATGAGACACCTGGCATATGCCTCCACGTATTCCAGACTCGATTAGAAGAATCTGATCGTAATCCTGTAGCAATTCCAGTTCAATTCCTGTGTAAAAGAGCATTGCCTCGAAACTTAAACCAGGCGAAGTAAAAAAGTGTGCAGCATCCACTCGGTGTGTTTCCAGTGTTTTGTTTCTAAACGTTTCAAAGCTGTCTGCAAGAAGGAGTACATCTGAAGTTAGGTAGAGGTCACTATATTCCCCTAGAGTTTTAATGTTGAACTGATTCCACACATTTTTGGCATGTTCATAGTCTTCTTGACTAACATCTTCTTGACTTAATTTGTTAAAGAATAGCTCTTTTGGAGGTAAACACGTTTCACTTAACTTTTCCCATGAATCAATGTAATCATAACAAAATACCCCTTTACGAGTCATGAGCGTTGCATTTTCTTTTCCAAAGTACTTGCTTGTTTCAGGGTGTGATGTTAAGTTGGAAACTAAGTTTTCCAAACTACTCGGCATTAACCGAAACGTGTCCACAAATCTAAGCTTAACATTTCCTACATATTTGGTGAAGGAAATGTATTTTTCCTTGGAGTTAGCGATAACATCCACTCTCTCAGTAGTACATCCTAATTGCTTTACAATGAAATTTACGTCGTAGCCACTCATATTATGTAAAAACACAGGAACGGGGTTACGTGTTTTACACCTCAAATTACAGTTATTGTGAGCACTTCCACGGTATTCCCCTGTAATATGGCAGTGGTCTCGAACTTTCCAGTCCTCTTTGGTGAATGGTTTTCGACACAAATAACAGGTTTCAGAACATTGGAACTCTGCTTCTTGATCCTGAGTTAAGGCCTTTGGAACATTTAAGCTGTAAAGGCGATCAATTTCATTAGCTATTGAGATCAAACAGTCCATAAACTTTTCTGCAGCGTCAGGTCCACGATAAATAACAGGTTGGCTTGGAAGATTTGTCTTTATGTGTTCCACAGCGGGTGATGGTTTAACGTATATACCAAAGCTCATAGGAACATGACTCTGGTATGGCACTGTATAACTTGCTTCAGGATTGGGCAAACATGTTTGATATGGTAAGAGTATACTTTCGAAATCTGCATAGATAACGTAAGGTATTCTTAGCATTTTTTCCACGTTTAAAAATTTGACAATGGGGTTTTTAATAGGCATTTCAACCCTAGCAATGTCATGCTGGACACACAAAGCTCTATGTTCTTTCAATTTTTCCATTCCTTGTTGTCCATATTGATTATCAAAGTGAGTAAAACACCGTTTACACGTATATATCTTATGTTCACGGCGGGTAATCTGATGTGCTACTAGTTTATCAAAATCTTTGATAAAGACGTAGTGGTTCTGGCCGGATGATGAACTTAGCAGAAGGAGGTCGCGATGGTCTTGCAGCTCTTGATCCACAACCTTTAGAGGGAACAGTTTATTGTCTTCTTCCAATCCAAATACATTAATGGATATATCGTTAGCTTTTTCAAATTTGGGAATGTCTGCTAGCGATGTAGGAAATGATATTGATGAAAAATCATACTTGTTTTCCAGATCCTTGTATTTACTAATGCGTTTAGCATCAGTTTTAACCAGTTTTGCTAAAATGGCATACATAAAACACCTCTCATCCTTAAAGTTTTGAGGATTAATGCAGGCTTTTCTTGCTTGTATAACTGCTGGTAATGGAATATATGTGCTTCCACGCAAGGGATTATACTTATTTATTTTTAATCGTACTCCTTCCACTGCTAACAAAGCCCAATTACTGCCTTTTAGCTCAGATTCCTCCATTTCCGTAGTTAACTTTGTAAATTGTGTTTCCAAGAAACTACTTAAGTCAGTTTCCAAAAATAGGGCCTGATTTCGTGTTTTAAAAGCACGATCTGTAATTTCATTGGTAGATGTATGAATGAATCTACATTCAGCCACAAGATTAACTTTTATCGACTTGTGCATTGCTAGTTCTTTCTGCATAGCTTGCATTATTTGCTGTTTGGACTCTTTAAGGTATGAATTTAAATCCTTGCACGTATCGCAACGAATGAAATAGGATTTAAGTCGACCTTCAAAAGATGTCTCATATTCAATAAGTCCATTTTTGTCAGGGACCAATGACAGTAGGTAATGTTTTGTAGGCTCTGCCTTTTGTCTTTTAGCTGCCGACACAACATTACAACATTCTTCATGACGACGTCCATTGTAGGCATTGTTGAATGTACTACCACAGGTCTTGCACTCATGAAATTCACCACACGATACTTCATGTCGCTTCCTATGATAGTCTCGAAGAAAAGTCTTTCCACACTCTTTACACATATAGCTAGGAATGGCTTCTTCCATTATGAATGTTGATTTCTGCAAACAGCTGCTTACTGCGTATCACAGGGCTAGAGGTTGGTCGGTGAGACGGTCTTTCACGATGTGAACACCGTGAGAGGTAGTAGTCAACTGGTGATATTCTTGTGAAGGGTCCACTAATATACCCCTAGTCTAGACCAACAGCTCTTTACAGCGTATGACAAGGCTGTATACTGGATAGTGAGACGGTCTTTCACGATGTGAACACTGTAACAAGTAGTAGTCAACTGATTATATACTTCCTAAGGGTTCTCTAATATACAATAGTCAAGACCAACAGCTACTTACTGAGTAGTACAAGGCTGTACAATAGTTGTTTTAACAGTCTTTCACGATGTGGTCACTGTGAATGGTGGTAGTCAACATGGCCTACTCAAGGTTATCAGGTACTTACTGCATATCAAAAGGCTGTACACTCATGTGTGTTAGGCACTTTTTCTTGCTAAGGACCCCAATATTCCCTACACAAGGCTATACATGTTAGTTCTAAACACTTAGTGGTTAATTGTATATTCAATTTTTGTACAAAGCTTATACAAGCACGTTTTTATGAGGTAAAACTTTGTTAAATAGCTGCATGCGACACACAAAGTATGTTGCCGCTATCTAGCGGTGACTATGAGAACTACTTGACCGACCAGCATGCTACCTAGCGCTCCATTTCAATACTCGCTCACTGAACGAACAGCATACTATCTAGCGGTCGATAGCAATACTCCTCAACTACCAGCCTGCTACCTATCGGTCAATATGACAACTCACTCAACTACCAACATGCTACATGGCTTTTTTGGTCAGTTTTTTGTTGGCTTTTTTTGGTCAGTTTCTGTTGGCTTATGTTGGCTTTTATTGGCTTTTGTTGGCTTTTGTTGGCTTTTGTAGGCTTTTTTGTTGGCTTTTGTTGGCTTTTGTATTAGCTCTTTCATATTTGCTCTTGCTTGTGGGGGGGCTTATTATTTGGTCTTGGAAAGTATGTCAGTCCTTTTTTTTATGGCTGCAAAATGCTTACAGCCATGTTTGTAAGCAGCAACAACAACAACACACAATATTCCAAAACAATCCAAAGTACTCTAAGGTTTATCAATGACTCTCAACTCTTACACTTACCTCTATCCCATGCCTAGTCAAAAATAGTGTATTTTTCAAATTTTTCAAAAAATATTTGGAAAGTAGGCTATATCATTAAACTAAAAATCCTAAAAAGACATATGTTAACTCCAACACCTACCTCTATACCATTCTTAGTCCAAAAATAGTGTATTTTTAAATTTTCCAAAAACATATTTCCAAAATGGGTTATATTTCCAAAATTAAAAAGTTTACAAAAATGTTTGTTTGACAGAAATGAATGGCCTTTACCCCCTCTACCACGGTACCAAGTCCCAGGTCTCTAGGACAACAAAAAATAAAATTTTGAAAATGGGCTTTATTTCCAAAATTAAGAATTTTACAAACAAGTTTGTCTAACGTAAATCAATGGTCTTCACCCCTTCTATTCCCATACCAAGTCTCAGGTCACTAGGTCAAGAAAATAAAATTTTTAAAAAATGGTCACTATTTTGGAAACTAGGAATTCTACAAAAAAGTTTGTTTAACATAAATGAAAGGTCTCTATCCCCTCTACCGGTAAACCAAGTTACAGGTCTGTAGGACAAAAATGAAAAACGTTCAACTGGGAAAGTAGGCGATTTTTCATAAAACCAAACATTCTAAAAAGTGTTCTATGGGCTTAAAATAATGGCCTCTATGTCCTTTATTTTTTATAATGAAACTTTTTTACTTTTATGTTTTTTTTGAAAACACTCGAATTTTGAAATTTTTATATTTTGGAAACTAGAAAGTTTACAAAAATGTTTGTTTGACGTAAATGACTGCCCCTGACCCCATCTACCACCAAAATAAATTTCAATTCGCTAGGACAAAAAATAACAGTAGTGGAGTGATAGAGCTTCTAACGCACCCGGCGTTGCTCGGGCGGCGTTCATGTTAATAAGTGGATATCTCGCGAACCCATGATCGGAATTTGACATGCAACATATCAAATTATTCAGGCTGACGCTCTCTCGATCATGGGTTCGCAAAGATATCCACAAATTCAGCGTAGCCGAGCGCCACCGGGTACGTTAGAAGCCCTATCACTCCACTACTGTTATTTTTTGTCCTAGCGAATTGAAATTTATTTTGGTGGTAGATGGGGTCAGGGGCAGTCATTTACGTCAAACAAACATTTTTGTAAACTTTCTAGTTTCCAAAATATAAAAATTTCAAAATTCGAGTGTTTTCAAAAAAAACATAAAAGTAAAAAAGTTTCATTATAAAAAATAAAGGACATAGAGGCCATTATTTTAAGCCCATAGAACACTTTTTAGAATGTTTGGTTTTATGAAAAATCGCCTACTTTCCCAGTTGAACTTTTTTCATTTTTGTCCTACAGACCTGTAACTTGGTTTACCGGTAGAGGGGATAGAGACCTTTCATTTATGTTAAACAAACTTTTTTGTAGAATTCCTAGTTTCCAAAATAGTGACCATTTTTTAAAAATTTTATTTTCTTGACCTAGTGACCTGAGACTTGGTATGGGAATAGAAGGGGTAAAGACCATTGATTTACGTTAGACAAACATGTTTGTAAAATTCTTAATTTTGGAAATAAAGCCCATTTTCAAAATTTTATTTTTTGTTGTCCTAGAGACCTGGGACTTGGTACCGTGGTAGAGGGGGTAAAGGCCATTCATTTCTGTCAAACAAACATTTTTGTAAACTTTTTAATTTTGGAAATATAACCCATTTTGGAAATATGTTTTTGGAAAATTTAAAAATACACTATTTTTGGACTAAGAATGGTATAGAGGTAGGTGTTGGAGTTAACATATGTCTTTTTAGGATTTTTAGTTTAATGATATAGCCTACTTTCCAAATATTTTTTGAAAAATTTGAAAAATACACTATTTTTGACTAGGCATGGGATAGAGGTAAGTGTAAGAGTTGAGAGTCATTGATAAACCTTAGAGTACTTTGGATTGTTTTGGAATATTGTGTGTTGTTGTTGTTGCTGCTTACAAACATGGCTGTAAGCATTTTGCAGCCATAAAAAAAAGGACTGACATACTTTCCAAGACCAAATAATAAGCCCCCCCACAAGCAAGAGCAAATATGAAAGAGCTAATACAAAAGCCAACAAAAGCCAACAAAAAAGCCTACAAAAGCCAACAAAAGCCAACAAAAGCCAATAAAAGCCAACATAAGCCAACAGAAACTGACCAAAAAAAGCCAACAAAAAACTGACCAAAAAAGCCATGTAGCATGTTGGTAGTTGAGTGAGTTGTCATATTGACCGATAGGTAGCAGGCTGGTAGTTGAGGAGTATTGCTATCGACCGCTAGATAGTATGCTGTTCGTTCAGTGAGCGAGTATTGAAATGGAGCGCTAGGTAGCATGCTGGTCGGTCAAGTAGTTCTCATAGTCACCGCTAGATAGCGGCAACATACTTTGTGTGTCGCATGCAGCTATTTAACAAAGTTTTACCTCATAAAAACGTGCTTGTATAAGCTTTGTACAACAATTGAATATACAATTAACCACTAAGTGTTTAGAACTAACATGTATAGCCTTGTGTAGGGAATATTGGGGTCCTTAGCAAGAAAAAGTGCCTAACACACATGAGTGTACAGCCTTTTGATATGCAGTAAGTACCTGATAACCTTGAGTAGGCCATGTTGACTACCACCATTCACAGTGACCACATCGTGAAAGACTGTTAAAACAACTATTGCACAGCCTTGTACTACTCAGTAAGTAGCTGTTGGTCTTGACTATTGTATATTAGAGAACCCTTAGGAAGTATATAATCAGTTGACTACTACTTGTTACAGTGTTCACATCGTGAAAGACCGTCTCACTATCCAGTATACAGCCTTGTCATACGCTGTAAAGAGCTGTTGGTCTAGACTAGGGGTATATTAGTGGACCCTTCACAAGAATATCACCAGTTGACTACTACCTCTCACGGTGTTCACATCGTGAAAGACCGTCTCACCGACCAACCTCTAGCCCTGTGATACGCAGTAAGCAGCTGTTTGCAGAAATCAACATTCATAATGGAAGAAGCCATTCCTAGCTATATGTGTAAAGAGTGTGGAAAGACTTTTCTTCGAGACTATCATAGGAAGCGACATGAAGTATCGTGTGGTGAATTTCATGAGTGCAAGACCTGTGGTAGTACATTCAACAATGCCTACAATGGACGTCGTCATGAAGAATGTTGTAATGTTGTGTCGGCAGCTAAAAGACAAAAGGCAGAGCCTACAAAACATTACCTACTGTCATTGGTCCCTGACAAAAATGGACTTATTGAATATGAGACATCTTTTGAAGGTCGACTTAAATCCTATTTCATTCGTTGCGATACGTGCAAGGATTTAAATTCATACCTTAAAGAGTCCAAACAGCAAATAATGCAAGCTATGCAGAAAGAACTAGCAATGCACAAGTCGATAAAAGTTAATCTTGTGGCTGAATGTAGATTCATTCATACATCTACCAATGAAATTACAGATCGTGCTTTTAAAACACGAAATCAGGCCCTATTTTTGGAAACTGACTTAAGTAGTTTCTTGGAAACACAATTTACAAAGTTAACTACGGAAATGGAGGAATCTGAGCTAAAAGGCAGTAATTGGGCTTTGTTAGCAGTGGAAGGAGTACGATTAAAAATAAATAAGTATAATCCCTTGCGTGGAAGCACATATATTCCATTACCAGCAGTTATACAAGCAAGAAAAGCCTGCATTAATCCTCAAAACTTTAAGGATGAGAGGTGTTTTATGTATGCCATTTTAGCAAAACTGGTTAAAACTGATGCTAAACGCATTAGTAAATACAAGGATCTGGAAAACAAGTATGATTTTTCATCAATATCATTTCCTACATCGCTAGCAGACATTCCCAAATTTGAAAAAGCTAACGATATATCCATTAATGTATTTGGATTGGAAGAAGACAATAAACTGTTCCCTCTAAAGGTTGTGGATCAAGAGCTGCAAGACCATCGCGACCTCCTTCTGCTAAGTTCATCATCCGGCCAGAACCACTACGTCTTTATCAAAGATTTTGATAAACTAGTAGCACATCAGATTACCCGCCGTGAACATAAGATATATACGTGTAAACGGTGTTTTACTCACTTTGATAATCAATATGGACAACAAGGAATGGAAAAATTGAAAGAACATAGAGCTTTGTGTGTCCAGCATGACATTGCTAGGGTTGAAATGCCTATTAAAAACCCCATTGTCAAATTTTTAAACGTGGAAAAAATGCTAAGAATACCTTACGTTATCTATGCAGATTTCGAAAGTATACTCTTACCATATCAAACATGTTTGCCCAATCCTGAAGCAAGTTATACAGTGCCATACCAGAGTCATGTTCCTATGAGCTTTGGTATATACGTTAAACCATCACCCGCTGTGGAACACATAAAGACAAATCTTCCAAGCCAACCTGTTATTTATCGTGGACCTGACGCTGCAGAAAAGTTTATGGACTGTTTGATCTCAATAGCTAATGAAATTGATCGCCTTTACAGCTTAAATGTTCCAAAGGCCTTAACTCAGGATCAAGAAGCAGAGTTCCAATGTTCTGAAACCTGTTATTTGTGTCGAAAACCATTCACCAAAGAGGACTGGAAAGTTCGAGACCACTGCCATATTACAGGGGAATACCGTGGAAGTGCTCACAATAACTGTAATTTGAGGTGTAAAACACGTAACCCCGTCCCTGTGTTTTTACATAATATGAGTGGCTACGACGCAAATTTCATTGTAAAGCAATTAGGATGTACTACTGAGAGAATGGATGTTATCGCTAACTCCAAGGAAAAATACATTTCCTTCACCAAATATGTAGGAAATGTTAAGCTTAGATTTGTGGACACGTTTCGGTTAATGCCGAGTAGTTTGGAAAACTTAGTTTCCAACTTAACATCACACCCTGAAACAAGCAAGTACTTTGGAAAAGAAAATGCAACGCTCATGACTCGTAAAGGGGTATTTTGTTATGATTACATTGATTCATGGGAAAAGTTAAGTGAAACGTGTTTACCTCCAAAAGAGCTATTCTTTAACAAATTAAGTCAAGAAGATGTTAGTCAAGAAGACTATGAACATGCCAAAAATGTGTGGAATCAGTTCAACATTAAAACTCTAGGGGAATATAGTGACCTCTACCTAACTTCAGATGTACTCCTTCTTGCAGACAGCTTTGAAACGTTTAGAAACAAAACACTGGAAACACACCGAGTGGATGCTGCACACTTTTTTACTTCGCCTGGTTTAAGTTTCGAGGCAATGCTCTTTTACACAGGAATTGAACTGGAATTGCTACAGGATTACGATCAGATTCTTCTAATCGAGTCTGGAATACGTGGAGGCATATGCCAGGTGTCTCATCGGTATGCTGAAGCTAACAATAAATACATGGAAACCTATGATTCTGAGAAACCATCGCAGTTTATAACCTATGATGATGCCAACAACCAATACGGGTGGGCTATGTGCCACTCCCTTCCTTATGGTGGATTTCAGTGGGTTTCTCCAGACACTGTTGATCTAGAAAAACTAAAGGAAGACGATCCTGTGGGATACATTCTAGACGTTGATGTTGATTACCCATCTGACCTTCATGATCTACACAACGATTTACCTTTCCTACCAGAGTGTACACAACCCAAGGATTCGTCTCTGAAAAAACTAATTCCTCATCTTGGAAATCGAAGGCGATATGTTGTTCACTACATGGCACTAAAACAGGCTTTAGATCATGGAATAAAATTGATAAAAATTCACCGTTTGTTAAAGTTTAAGCAAAGACCTTGGTTAAAGGCATACGTTGATTTTAATAACAACCTTCGAAAACAAGCCAAAAATGATTTTGAGAAAAATCTGTACAAATTATTCAACAATGCCATTTTTGGAAAAACAATGGAAAATATCCGTAAAAGAATAGACATACGTCTTGTGACTGACAGCAAAAAGGCAGAAAAGCTAATAGCAAAGCCGACATTTATTGACAGAACAATTTATGGTCCTAACCTAGCTGCTTTCCACATGGCTAAACGTAACATTGTATTCAATAAGCCTATATATATTGGAATGTGTATACTGGATATTTCAAAAACTCTCATGTATTCCCACCACTATGATGTCCTGCTACCCTATTATGGAATGAACAATCTTAAACTCATGTATATGGATACCGACTCGTTCATTTATTTGATTAATACCCCAGATGTATATCAAGACAAATTGGATTTCCTAGAACACCTGGACACATCAGATTATCCTACTAATCACATATGTTACTCTACATCAAACAAGAAAACGTTGGGGAAATTTAAAGACGAGGCTTGTGGACAAATTATAAAAGCATTTGTTGGACTTAGAGCTAAAATGTACGCTTTAGACATTAATGGTAAAGAAATCAAAAAGATTAAAGGTATTAACAGTGGTGTTGTCAAAAATTGTATAAGCTTTCAAGATTATAAGGATTGTGTCATGAAAAACAATGTAAAAAGAATACCCATGAACATTATCGCTTCTAAACAACATGACATATCATCTATAAGACTAAACAAAATTGCTTTGTGTCCTGGTGATGATAAAAGAGTGATTGATGCTGATGGTATAGGTACACATGCCTATGGTCATTACTCAATCATTAACCATGCTTAAAGAGTTAAGTTATGAATATCTAAATATTCTGCCTGCAACTAGCAAATACATAAAACAAAACAATTTAGGAAATAAAACAATAGCACTACAAAAGTAAAAAAACAAAAATAAAAAATGGCATTCATAATCAAAAATAAATAAAATAAAAAACAAAATAAAAACAAGTGTATAATTTATAACAATAAGGAATATATATAAAAATGTATTATTTGTAAATAGTGTACATGTATTTAAAATAAAATAAATATTGTACCGTATGGAAACTGCTTGTACATTTTTTATTACTACCCACCTCTCTCCACTCCTAATGCAAAATGAACATGTAAAACACAAATTGGAAAATCCATGTTTCCATATTGACAAAATAAAAAAAAAACATTAAACTGAAATTTTAAAAACTGTAAATTGGAATTTGGTAAATTGACAAATGTGTAAACAACAAATTGGAAAATCCATGTTTCTATATCATGAAATTGAAAAACTTTAAACTGACATTTTAAGAACTGTAAATGGGAAATTGCGAAATTGATAAATGTGTAAACAACATAATGCAAAATCCATGTTTCCATGTTATGAAATTAAAAAACCTTAAAACTAACATTAAAAAAAACTGAAAATGGGAAATTGGAAAATTGTCATATGTGTAAACAACAAAATGAAAAAAAACAGTTGGGGGTAGTTATCATATTGTACAGTAACCTATAAAACTAGCATAAGGATAGTTGCTTGTACCCTTATATACTTTGTGTATGTGCATTAGCCTTTGAATTAGCTTAAGTTAGGTTTGGCAAAGTTAGGTTTGGTGAGGTTAAGTATGTGACCTTGTAGTTTACTCTTTTCGGAAAATGTAAAAAGTAAAATCTAAAATCAAAAATTCTTAAATTTAAAATGTAAAATCTAAAAAAAACTAACATTTAAAATACAAAAAATCAAAAATGTAAAATGTAAAATCTAAAAAATGTAAAATGGAAAAAATTAAAAATCTAAAATGTTAAAATATAAAATCTAAAATTTTTAAATGAGGTTTCTGTGGGTTAGGTTAGGTTAGGTTATAACTAAGTTTATTATTTGTGCTCTCACATTTTCTCTTACATTTTTGCTCTCACTTTGAAGTTTGGTTATGTTAGGTTAGGTTAGGTTAGGTTATAACTAAGTTTATTATTTGTGCTCTCTTATTTGCTCTTACATTTTTGCTCTCACTTTAAAGTTTGGTTATGTTAGGTTAGGTTAGGTTAGGTTAGGTGTGGTTAGGTTATAACAAAGTTTATTATTTGTGCTCTTACATTTGCTCTCACTTTTTTCTCATACTTTTTCCTAATTTTTTTTCGCTTGCAATTTTAAATTAGGAAGGTTATGTTAGGTTAGGTTAGGATAGGTTAGGTGAGGTTAGGTTAGGTGAAGTTAGGTTAGGTTATAACTTAGTTTATTATGTGTGCTCTCACATTTGCTCTCATATTTGCTTTGACTTTGAAGTCAGGTTAGGATAGGTTAGGTTAGGTTAGGTTAGGTTAAGTTGGGTTAGGTTAGGTTAGTTAAAGTTAGGTTAGGTGAAGTTAGGTTAGGTTTGGTTAGGTTAGGTGAGGTTAAATGAAGTTGGGTTAAGCTGAATGGCAGAGGTATGAATTAAAACCCGCCTTTTCTCACTTTTGCCTTACAAGACTGAGTGTACCCCGTTCCACTCGTGAGACCAGAAATTAAATTTCTTGGCAGAGCCAGGAATCGAACCCGGGCCTTGGCAGTAACAGCCAAGAATGCTAGCCACTACACTAAGTGGTTGACAATATAAAGCTGGTCTGAATAGCACAAGATAAATCAATAATTAACTTATAATAAAATAATAATAATAATAATAATAATAATTATAATTATGAATATTCCATTTAGCAACTACACGGCCGACCTCTCCCTGTGACGTCATTCACGGTCTCAGGGCGCAGCGGCCATATTGCCCATTAGCCACTGCGCCAGCTCTGAATGACCCCTCCATAAGAATAACATAGAGTGATTGCGCGCGGCGGCCATCTTGCCCATTAGCCCCTGCGCCAGCTTCGGCTTATATTACCTACTTCAAACCATCGCCTACTTTCAAAAACAAAAATTTTCAAATTTGTTTTTAAATATATAACGAGTCATCCATGGGGAAGGGGGCGTCAGTTTGAGTCCTACGATATGTCACATGCCAAAATCGAACCTTGGGTTTGAGAGATATCGCCTTCGCCCCTGAATGTGTTGCAGGTTAGTGTGTGACGTCAGAGGGAGAGGTGGTGGGGTGAGTTTAAAGCTGACTCACCCCCCTACTAACCTCACTTGACCTGACTTAACCTAACGTCAGTTTACCGTACCGAACCAAATCTTATCTCACCTAACCTAAACCCTCCTGACTTGTTTTCACTAAATCCTACCTCATTTAATCCCAGCTAATGTCACCTCACCTGACGTGACCTCACCTAGGATGTACGGTAATCTACTAATCTACGGAGTTAGGCCAACTCAACATCACCTGATATCACGAAGTTACAGTGTCCACGTTTACACCAACTACGTCAGAACAAAAGTACCCTATTAGTGTTCCCTCGAAACACCATGTTATCCCGTTGATCATTCTACAATTCCATTATCACCATCTGCACGCCGATACTCGAACATTTATTTGTTGTATAATCCGCGAAAAATATTGACCAATAACTGTACTGGAGTGCATTAAGTTACCTCAGTCATTCGTAGATGTATTCCTTGTTTTAAATCTAATCCAAACACCGTCATCCAACTTATGGGTGATCTCTCTATTGTCCAGTCAATAAACGAACTTCACCCAACATCAGATGCGGGATCGTTTTTTATTTTTGATGTTGTTTAGGACCATTAGGTAGTTATTAATCCAAGATTCCGTCATCCCACCCTTGCAGAAACTGTCTGAAATCGGCACTGTATTCAAATTTTGGCCTCTAGCTTCCCAGTTCATTTTTTGAAGATATGTCTAAATAAGAAAATGTAGATTACTAAATTTCCAACAACTTTGATATGGAAGTTTTTTGTAGGACCAAGCGTATTCGTGCTACGAGAAGGCGAAAGAGGGCGAAAATTGGCGATTCGGCAAATTTTTCACCTACGCTCCATTTTTCATCGCAAAAACAGGAGGAAGCCTTGATCTCAGCAAAATGTTTATTGACTGGAAGTTGTAGAGAATTTAATTTCATTTAAATCTCAATTATCACGAAAACTATTACGAGCAATGGGTAGGAGTGAGGGTAAATTTAAGAAAACTAGAGTTTTTCGTTTTCATAATATTACAACCATTTTCTCTACTGTATACGTCAGTTTGTTAAACCAGTAAGTGTATGACTATCACAATCGTTATCAGCCTGCTTAGCAACAGAGAGAGTCTGCATTTTCTCAGCATTTTGACTTGGAATGGTTCTCTGTCTCTCTCTCCCACGTTTTCCCACGCCTCGTCACATTTCTTAAGCTTACGGTTCGTGTACCTTATACTAGTTTCATGATTTTAATAAAGAACCAAAATGGCTGCCTCTTATACATCGCTAGTGTGTCTGCCTAGGAACCAACATGGCGTTCTCTGCTTAAAGGTCACACCTGCTAGCCACCACGAGGCAAGTAACCTGACACTGCACTTCCTGCCTGTATGCACATTCCTGCCTTATCAGCAGCAGCAAGAACTCTCACAAGGCCTCTGGCTAGGTACAGTATTCAGTCTCCAGCGAGCAGGACTATGTGTGTTAGCAATCAAAACGAGTGTGTCTTAAATATTTTACTGTAATAATAATAATAATAATAATCATTAGCAAGCGGCCATCCTCAATACATGACCATGTTAACCACATACTTTCACCACGTCCAAGAATCACTTGGTCATATACTACAAGCTTCTGCTGTGTCAGAGAGCGGTCTCGCTCATCACCGTTGACTATAACGTTAACGATCCTCTTCAGGGCAAAAAAATCCTAGTACACATTTTCAAATATTTGCCTCCATCCGTCATAGGAAATATCACAAAACCAACCGTAATAAGCTGCCCCCGCCATCCCGCCAAAATAGCAATTCATTTCTTCTGGGCACGGTCACCGAGATCGCCATGAGGAATTTTGAAATATTCACCTTCATTCATCTGTTATAGGAAAATATCAGAAAAGCGACCCCTCGTCTTTTCGCCCCGTCGAAATATCCATTGTTCTATTACAAATACCACCACCACCGTTAGCGACAGGCTCGTTGTAACACATGCCCCAGCGGTATCGTCTCTCTCTCTCTGTCTATCACCAATTTTCATTTTAAAAAATAAAAATAATGAAAACAGTTAAAAAAGTTTTAAAATGCATAGTTTTTGTCCTAGAGACTTGACATTTATTTTCTTTGTAGAGGAGGTCAAACAAACGTTTTTGTAAACTTGTTAGTTTCCAAAATATAGGAATTTCAAAATTGGACTTTTTCCAAAAAACATGAAAAATATAAAAAAAATATTATAAAAAAATAACCATGGCACAACGTTCTATCATGTTTGATTTTCAAACTACCACCTACTTTCAAAAACAAAAATTTTGATAACATTTCTGAGAAATACCAACACACATTCAGCGCAAAGAGTCCTACGACATCTCATTTGTCAAAATCCGATCAGGCGTTCGCGAATTATCGCCATTGTTCGCGAGAAAGAAGGCTATTATTTTCTTTTCTCATACACACTTGAAACTTGCTGTCCTCCTAGAGGGCATAACCACCTTTCATTCATATCAAACAAACTTTTTACTCATCCTCACCGTTTCCAAAATAGCGCCAATGTCAAAAACAGCAATTTTCAAACAAATAATTACAAATACCAACACACATTCTTATCAAAGGGGGCATCATCCTAACGCCAACAATTCCTTGTTCGTTAAAATCCGACCATGCGTTCGGGAGATATCGCCAAAAGTTTATATGAAAGTAGGGGAGGGAGCAGCTCTCTTATCATCCCTCTACTATACCCAACACAAGTTTTTAACCTAGAGACTTACACATTATTTTGGGGGTAGAGGGTGTAGGGACCTTTCATTTACGCCAAACAAACTTATTTGTAAAATTCCAAGTTTCCAAAATATAGGAATTTCAAAATTGGACTGTTTTCAAAAAAACATGAAAAATTAAAAAGTTTTATTAAAGAAAATAAAGGACATAAAGACCATTCGTTTCAACCATGGCACAACGTTCTATCATGTTTGGTTTTTAAACTATCGTCTATTTTCAAAAACAAAATTTTTCAATTTTTTGTGTGCAAAATATAACGAGTGGTCCATAGGAAAGAGAACGTCAGCTCGAGTCCAACGACACCTCATTTGTCAATATCCTACCTTGGGTTCACCAGATATTAATTATTTAACATGTACAGTCGGGTACAAATAAAATGGGTGGGTTAGAACTCTCCTTACTCCCCTACTAACACGAATTACAAGAAAGAGTAATTGGGAAATAAAATTACATGCCTGAGGAAGGAATCAAACTCCTTCAACGATGCATAATCAATTTCGTTGTCCAAAATGTTAGCCGCTGAGCCACAATGGGAATTCGAGTGCAATATTAGGTGACGTAAACAACAAACGCACTCCACTGCCAGTTAAAGTTCGTCAATATTTCCCTTATTTCATGATTTTGGTCCAGTATATATCGGGAGAAACATAGCGATATTTGCCTTTTTAATTCTCGTAAACAAAGATTACACTACAATACAGAGGATCTTTTATCCACCATTTCACTCGTGAAGAAACGCCATTGTGCGCGCGCGCAATTGCCACATATATTACATTTTTCTTTAGACATTTAGGAATACACCGTGACATATATTTTCCTTTTAAGACACACTGCAAATCTACAGGCCAACGGCTTTCGAAAGAATGCTTTACGAAGCCAATTTGTTAAGCCGTTATCTCAATTTCGCAGTAACAAAAATCACCTTAGTGTTTTAAATATATATGGCAACGGAGAGTTCGTTACTTTACCGGAATGATGAAATATGTTTCGACAATGTAATACCATTCGTAAGAGGGAAGATAACGGAAATAAAACAACTGATCCGAGGTGGGGATCGAATCCTCTCGACGATGCATACAAATTACTGGACTGTTACTATATCCCCTCAGCCATCCAGACAACCATGTGACACTGCAATATTAAGTCACCTAACCAGTATACACACTCAAACTGCATTTTAAGTCCTTCAATACTTGGCTTATTTAATATTATTCTATTTCAATGCATATTGTAAAAACATAATTAACATTATTGCAGACCCTTTTTAATTCTCATAAATAATGATCTGAGTTAGACATGGCTGAAAGCGCCATTTGCCTTGTTGAGAACGGCCATTGTGCGCATGAGCGGGAGTGTCAAATATCTCGTATTTATTTAATCATTTAAAAATATACCGTAACATATATTTTCCTTTTAAAGAAACTCTGCAAATCTGCATGCAAAGATCTTTCGTTAGAATGCCTTACGAGGCCAATCGGTTAAGTGGTTTTCACAATTTCGTCGATACAAAAACACCTTAGTGGTTTAAAGATAAGGATGCAATTTGAAGATGAATACAGTTTGGCAATGAGTTGAAAAAAAAATGCGACTGTGGTCCATGAATGACAATATGTCATGCTCTACGTATAAGCTATTTAAATATAATAATAACATTAATAAAATAATTAGGCACAACCAGAATGCTTATACTTGACAAGTCTCCTTGGTTTTGTAGAGACTGGCACTTAATTTAATTCTGGTTTGATGGCTGGAATGGGGTACACTTACCCTTGTGAGGCAAAACTTAGAAAATGTGGGTTTGATTGCTACCTCTAACATCCTGAAAGTGGTTTTCTGTAGTTTTCCTCTTCTATTCCAGGCAAATGCCATGGCTGCCCACAGACAAGTGCAAAGAAAACCCAAACAAGCTATGTTTACATAAATTATATACTTGCTTGTCAACATGTACTTGACATAACAAGTGATGAGCTTTTGATGTTAAGAATAGTGAAAAGGTTGCAACTGTCCAATGCTAGGACCTGATTAGCGGCTTTTAAGAATGGAATGGAGTACACTTCCCTCATAACTAACAAGAGGAGTGTTCGATCCACCACAACACCCATCCTTAAAGTCAATATAAATGGCTATGCATTTAAGGTGATGACGGTCTCCTCCCCAATCCTACCCTTCATGGTGAAAGGCACACACTAATACTACCATGATAGTGACAGGTCATCTGTCAAATACCTAAATATCTCAGATTTACCTTGAAATTGACTAGAATTTTCTAAAATCCACTAAATATACCGCAAATTGACAAAATTGCACCAAATTCCAGCAAAATCCAACAAATGACTACCAGATTTATTGAAATTCTATTGGTTTACCCAAGAATGGTTTAAACTAGGCTACCTGGAATTCATATAAAATTACCTGAGTATATATGAACATTCAGTAAAATTTACCAAAATTACCCAAAGAGGACTACAATCCATGAAAATTAACCAAATTATTTTGAAATTCACTAGATGTACTCGAAAATTCCATAATATTCACTTTACATGTACGGTATGCTTTTTTTGTTTCGTTTACCACACTCACTGCAGGCAAATACCTGAAAATGACTTTCTACTAGGCTAGGACCTCCACATTCGACATGATAGCTGAGTTTCTTCTCCCATAAACTCGTCTCTGAGGTGGGTGTGAGGAAAGGCACCCAGCTGTACAAACCACACCCTCACATAGTCTTTCATGACATCTCACCGCAACCTCTAATATTGATGTAAATAACGCTGACTGCATTCACTGATTGAACGGTTTCCTTTCTACAATTCCTGTCTGTACTTTCCTCCTCAAGTTCACAAGATGCTTGCAGGGTTCCTAAAATACTATTACATTTAATAAATACCTTAAGATGGTTTGATTTTTTTAAATGATACGATGTTGATGTATGATATACTAGCCTTGCAAAAAGAATCGACTAACCAAACATGAGTTAGATACCAGGGAAACACTTTGGCCACTATGCTTGTTATTCACAAGTGAGTAGAGTTCTACGAAGCTGTTTACCAATTTTGGAATCATATACAACAAAGGCTCAAACGTATATTGTAACCGAGCGATTATGTTTGTTAAACAAGACATGCAGAATATGTAGAGCTTTCCAAAAAATGTTGTGTAACGTTAAATGCTAGTCAACCAACAGTCATGCATTACTAAAAAAATATATTATGATACGATACCTGAGAGCTTTTCTAAAATTATTGATGTGTAACATCTTTCCACTCGGTTGCTATAAATTGTTTTGGAGTTATTTTGAAGAAATGAAACGGGACCGAAATGCAGCACAAACAATGAACTCTCGCGGTGGCGAAGATTTGTATCACGGCGTACTGTCGGTTATGTAGCTGGAATGTATATCAGATATGGTTTACTTAGAAGTTTGGAGGCCCCATGAAAGACATTCCTAAAATAAATTATCTGGAAATCGTTTTCCTTTGGTGTGAAAATATTCATTATAATGTACCCGTTCCTCCCTGGTATGCAGTGACCCAACTGCCATAGCATCGCATATCAGGTGTCCCGACACGGAGTGGATTGAAACAATAAGAAAACAAGGAATGTGTCGGAGATCCAGTTGATTTTTTTTTTGAAATAGCAGTGAGTAACACGAGACAAAGTATTGTTTTAGATCCCTTAGTGGGGGGTAGTTGGATCTAAAACGGAAGTGTTATTGTGTTAATTTATAAGGGGGTGCCTAAAAGGGGGTAGCTTCCCGTAGCTGGGTAAGCTGACCAGTGTAGAGTGTTGTTTAGTGTTAGGATACTAGGGGGTGCTCTTATAAAGGACGTAGGTGTATTTCAAGGGATGAAACTTAGTGTACAGGTCAACGTGCTAGTCGTCCAGCTGGCTGGCTGGTTATATAACCGACGAGCACGCGTCAGCGATATGGCGGCACGCTGCTCCTGGCAGTCTGGCCTCCACGGGAAATACAATGATACCCGCGCTAGCAACTGTTTGGCTACTGTATGTCACGTCTAATCGTGACGGGAGTCAGGAAGGACTTCAGGGCGTAAAGAGGCGTGTAAACAGTAATACAAGTGTAGAGTGCTGACCAAGTATTTATTGGTCAGTATTATGGAATTATAAGTCCCTTTTAGGGGATGTAATGAATGTCACAATGTAAGTGTACAAGTTTGTGGGACAGGTCACAAAATATAGGAACTCTGAACACTGCTAACTCACCTGATGATAACGGACCGGGCCTTCGGCTGATGCACTGTAAGACTGGTAATTGAGAGAGGGACTGCCCTCCTTAAGGCCTCCCTTTATAGTCTCCGGCGTTGTGCTGTCAGCATTCCACTGCATAGATGCCCCAGTTAATTATGTGTAGCTGTTTGTGGTGTGATGCAAGTGTTTGGCAAGCTTTCCAGGTTGTTTAGCTGCCCTTGCGGTGTTATAGATGTTGTTCTGGACTTATAAGATTTGCCAGTTGGGGGTGGTTAAAATAGATGATGGGGGATGGCCTCCAGGGGGTGCAGACCCCTGGGGGACTGTACAGTATCTCTGGGTCGTTTACGGGTTTAATTTAATGATAAAACAGAGCAACGGGTGCCATCATTTGGATTCCTAACAAACCACATCCTTCCTTTTGAAGCCTTAACATGACACAGGAAAGGACTGGGAAAATACATCTTCACGAGATCACTAAAAGTAAAATCAAAGAAGGTTTATTTGAACTTGAACGAAAAGACAAACATATGAAATTCCCGCCTGGGATAATGGTAGATTGCGACAGTTAGGATGCAATTGTTCTTTTCCAAATCGAACCATTTCCTTTCTAATCCAAAAGAAATTTGTTCACGTGTCAAAAATAGAAGAACTAAAAGTTTCTTGGATTCTCAGGTTCACCGAATCACTGAATCACAAGTCACTGTTTTATTTGTGAAATCTGAGACCTATCATTGTTAGTGATAACAGCAAGCACGTGAACCATTTAAGTTTAAATTATCCTTGCACACAATAATTATTATATTTACAACATGTTTAATCATTCGTAATAGAACAGAATGTCTTGTATTCCAATATCGTTGGAATTATGATTATTACTCAATGGAATCAACAACAAAAATTATTCAAAGCATTTGCAATCATCCAGTCAAAATTTTAATCGTTTATCGACATCATGATAATTATCTGGTATTTGAAAGCAAAGAAAAATCGTTAATCACTAATCACATGACCTACTAATCAATCAGCTGTTTATTTAAATTATTATATTTGTCATCAGGTCAGATGAGCTGTTTCATTTAAATTCAGAGTAATACTCAACAATTAATTATTAAAGGAACTTGGATTATCTTAACTTCCAGAAAATATCTAGGATTAATTATATAGGTGACGTCAAAATACATAACAATAGTGAAAATGTATTGCCAGACGTAATCACACTCTTACATATTATAATTTGTGCTTATAGTTCACTCGATTGCCATTTCAATATTTATAGCCTCAACTTCTCCACATTGGACGTTATCATCCACTAATAACCACTTGAATTCATTCAACACGAACCACTTCATTAAATATCACCATTGAACATCATCAATTTATCATCAATTCATCACAAATATTCGGCGCACAGCATGAATTCAAAAAATAAGACTGGGTTCACAAACCTTCAGTCTACACCATTAATATATCAAAGTAGTAACCTCACAAATATAGGCAATCTTTATACAAACACTTGGCAAAAATATCTAAAATCAATGTATTTAATAATCCACATTTATTTTAAGACTGGCGTCAGGCATTAATAAAGTGGACCCATCAGAACTGAGGTCACTATAACTGTGTTTGACAACCTCTGAAATGACATGTAAATCACTGAAATAATTATTATCCAATCCAAGCATTAATTAACTTCAAAGTTTCATCTCTCTGGAAAAATCATTGAAATTTGTTCTTAGAAAACACCATCTGTGTTAGATTAATAATATTCATCATAGCTGTTTCCTTTCTGCCTTTGTTAAATTCGTGAACAGAACGTACTCATCTTAAAGGAATCAATCGCTTAAAATCCTTGTTTAAGGTGTAAATGAATTCATCAGAAAATTAAAAGATATTAAATTTACTGTAATCTGATGTAGAATAACGGTACAAAAACTATTGGATCTACCGCACAAGAATCACAAAGTGTAATCCTGCTTACATTTATATTACTGTACTTGATAAGGGTCAACTAATACATGATTTGTTAAGTATTGTTTGATTCGCTTCCAGTCAAAATTGCATTCGGATGATAAAATGATAGTTTCCTAATGACGCGTAAAGCGTTTAGACACCACACAATTGCACTAGGCTACAGGCCCCGTCCCGACGGCTCAGATGATTATTCCCTATTGACAAGTATAGCGTTTAGACACCACACAATTGCACTAGGCAACAGGACCTGTCACGACGGCTCAAATGAATGAATGCATATGACGGGAATCAACAATTATTATACTGTCAGATAGTACAGATAGTAGTGACACTGCTTCGGTAAAGCAAATTAACTTCAATAGCTTAAAAATCTAATAAAAAAAGAATAATCCCTGGTCACTAACTCCACACAATCGTTAGTATGCATAACAAACCATCAAACACCCGACTGCAGGTCTCGAGTCACTCAAATGCTCGATTAAAAAAACTACTGTGCTCAAGAATGCACTATTACTCACTATAAAAGATGATGAAATACCCTGCTTAATAACGTCGGTGAATTGCAACAATCAGAGTAATGCCCCTGCCATCTCACATGGAATCCACCATATATTAGCGAATTCATCAGGATGATATGCAAAAATATATGACGATGCTTCCAAAATATACACATAAGGATATACAAGTATGCCCATGGTCATGTCAAATCATATCAGTGTATTCATATAAGCGCTCACATTACCTTCAAAATATTCCAGGTGGTAAAAATATTCATTCAAAGGTCGACGGTAATCCAGATATTCGTGATTATTTTCTCGCAAGATCGGCGATTTCTTCATCCTGTACAATTGGAACATCATTCCCCTCATACTAATGCGTATATCAGCACGGTCACTCGCCTGGGTAGGAATCGAATCCGACACTCCGTTCTGCCATCCTGCCTCTTCTTACGCCTAGCCCATCATGTTAATGTGTAAAATATCCATCTCGGCTACTGTCAAAAATCCACTGAATGTTGCTATCTAAATTGGTACCCCATTATGACCATGGCTACCACACGCCACTGTTCCACAAGAACATGTCAATTAGCATCCACCAGTAAAGTTCTTGCCAACAAATGTCGAATCGCATGGATGAATAAAAATATTTTATGTCTCAAGTTATCAGACACCCTTTAGTTGAAGATTATGCGACAAGCATATTCGCAAATGTTCGTTAATCATAGTCATTGGAATCCACATCACCACTGCAGAAAATATGTCAAGTCACTTCCACCGTTTTGGTCGAATGTTTCAGTATTAATTGAGTAACCCCGTGGTCGCCTAGGCTCTACTGTATAAAGTACATAAGCTGTGCCTTCAAACATGATGTCGAAAATGTAACAAAGTTCATCCGCTGTTGGGCATACACGTTGAAATTGTAAAAGTAGAAAGTGGAACAAGTATTCGGACCATTATAATGCCTATGTACAATACGCAGTAATGTTAATGCCAGTTGCAGTGTCTTATAACACAACCTCCAATTTGTCACAAGATGTCTGCTATAACAGCAATGTTCCAGCCTTGTAACATGCCGGTAACACAACGTTATTCATGGCTTCGCTTAACCGTAGATGTGCTTGAATATGCACCGCAAACTTTACTGTTATGTTTGTTTTCACGGTATAAAGTGTCCCACTTGCCTCGACACGCAAGTTACAGTTCTTGTTTGTAGTACTGGTTGAAAGAAAGCTGTGTATTCTCCACTACAAAATAGCAGGTTATCCCGTCACAGGTTGCGTTCGACAAGTACACTGTCATCGAGGCCTCGTCTCCCGCATCCTACTCACGTTCACCGTACTGGCAATTGTATTACATTAGCAACTGTGCTAGAGCTGATTATGTTTCGAAGACCATGCGTACAGTATAAGAAGCGTACAGTGATCTGATCTCTCTCCACGCAGCTCTCTTGCTGTCCACCTGGCTTGTCATGTGACCTCACTCCCCTCACTCGTGGTAGGGTAGCCTGCTTGAAGCCATACTCTGACGTCACATGGTCCAACCATGGCTAATATCCGCTTATTGCTAAGCTATAATTTTCCTTTAAAGGGTTATCAACCATCTCAAATATTAACCAAATACCTATCCAGCATTATCCATTTTTCTCTGACATAACACAGGGTTGTAATTTCTAAATTACTCAAATACATCTCTAACACTCTTCCCGTGATTCATTGCGTTGGAGGGGTAGTCCTTCACTCTCCCTGTCTCCCCTACGTCACTTCCCATGCAGTCACAGACGCGACACCAGCGCATTCTTAAATTCCAAATAATAAATTTCCAACTTCAGCTATCGTAGCCAATGGCGTCAAGTACATGTCGGGTACAATATGATATTTCTTGAAAACAATTATGATGTATTAAATAGTTATACTTTTACTGTATTCTTATTTAATGGAAGCAGTCGAGGTACTGTACCCGTTTAAACCATTTGAGCTGTTTGTCGTATCCGAAGATCAACTGGATTGCAGAATCTCGAGGTCCCCGGCTCATAAACCTGGAAATCCTACCAACAATAGCTAAATGGGGGGGGGGATGCACACTTCCTAAGATCATGTTTTGGTAAAGCAAAATGGGTGGATTAACTGAATAAACGAAGATCTCGAGAAACTTACCATTCTCGGTTATGTGGGCGAAATTAGTGGTTCAATAAAACCTCAAATGCATCATAACATAATCCTTCTTCATAACTTAAATAAATCATCAAAACGAGGCTACAAAACTAACAAAATTTATTAATGAATTGATAGTAAAAATAAAATTAAATCAACCAATATCCCTATAGTAATTACATATGATCCGCAAAATGATTATGCGTAAATCCAATAATCAGATAATAAAATTAAATCACTGTCCCACAGACGTTAGAAGTACTCCACTTCTCTTAAAAAATAAACAAACATCCACCAGCTGTTAGCACAACAGCGCTTAAATTTACACTTGTTCTCTAGTGATACATGAACAAATATCGGTATTAATACAGCCAATGTATTCCAATGACATTTCTACTTATTATTACAAAACCATCCATTGGTAAAAATAATGAAAATTATATTATACTGATCTTCCATAAGATCACTTCTGTACAACAATGTATTCAAAGAACGTCGTCATGTTCTTTTAACGTCACTCCTATTAATGGTTTAAACGTTTAAAAGCTTTTCAATAAATTAAACAAAAGTTTATTTGTCAACTAAAATTCTCTAAATTATTTAATGATTAACAATAGAAATTATTATTAAATGTTTAATTAAAAGCTATTAATATTTCCAAAATATTAACTAAGTTTGTAAAATATTTATTATTTAGATGTATATTAATTATTAGATATAATTATTAATCGTGTAAATTCAAATAATAAGTAATATTATTATTATTGTTTAGGATTAGCTGTTTACCAAGAAAGTTATTCAGTTAACTTTATTACTGTATATCGTTAAATTCTCCTAGCTATTAATGATATTATGTTTAAATATAGTTAACAAAATGTTTTATATTCTTTGCATCATTCGTGATGATTCTCAATCATCCAACCTTCCTTCTCTTGTCAACTACTGACCATCCAAAATTTTTATGCTCTTAAATAAAGTGTCACTGTTACAAAATCATATCACATTGTTATCAATAATGATATAGTTGTTTTCGTTTCATAATTGGGCATACATACATATATAGCCGAACGGTTAAGTTAAGCTTATATAATTACTGTCTTGTTCTTGATAATGTTTTAATAATAATTAACGACATTGTTACTTTCAATCCGTTTCCCAAATATTTTCCGCCAATAGAATTAATCAATTCAACTGAGAGTCGTTTCACAATAATAATAGACAACAAAGGTCTTACTTAATTCTTTACTGTAATATAGTTACTTATAATTTCCAAATAAACGCTTACAACGCCTTCTCTGATATACTGAACAAATATCAACAGAATACGTTAACGACAACTTCTCTCAATTACACAGGTAAATTCCGTATTACATTTTTCTCAGCTTGTTATCAAACAAATATAGCTGCTATAATTCTTCACTTCGGTCTCTTAATACAGTATTCTGGCGAAACAACTTGTTTAAATTGCATATAATGCCTTGCTTTCATAATATATGTATATAAAATAATTACAGCGTATAACTCTATCAGATATTGTGATAATACATAATAGTCGACTCTAATAAACAGTGATGACGTAATGGTTTACTAGTATAAGTTACTCTGGATTTTAAATAATTGTTGTTAACATTTAATAAATATAAACATTCGTTACTTCTCTCTGGTCTTTCCAAAATATTGCGTTAATGCAATCAATAGTCAATAACAGTCTCTAAGAGTGTTGCAAAAAATTTGGAAAACTCAAATGTGTTGATTTGTCTAAGCAGATAAGATCTCTCAAAATAAAATAATTATCCACTGATAAATTATTATTAATAAAGACTGGCTAAAGTGGAATATCCAAAGAATGTTTCATCCTTCCACCAATCCAAAATGTTCGATTGAATAATTACTTGAGTAGCATCAGACTCGAAGATAGCTATAACACAATAACTATATTTCCAAAATAAAGGATAACTGTTCCTAAGATTTGCAATAAAATCTTGGAAATGTCCAAAAGAAATAATTCATTTCCAAAGAAATATTCTTTTCCTAGTCTGGGTTCCTTGGGTAAATTAATATCATATTCCAAAATGCTAAATATAATTCGGTAAAATTCGATAAACATAAATAAAATTCAATAAAATTCCCAAAGAATTCATGGATCGAAATAAATTCGAAAAACGAAATTATTTATAAAATGAGCTTAAATCTCGAAGCCTAAAAGTCAAAAATCCAAATGTTAATATCCAAAATCTCACTAAAAGAAATCTAGTATTTAAATATCCAACGTTGAAAAATAATTTCAGGGCCTAGACTATATCACACACAATAAAAATTGATTTTCGTTGAAATGGTGCCATGCTCTCTGATATGCTACTCTACAACTAACTACGAAAAGAACCAACAACTACGAATGAAGATTTCTGTCTCTACCTTACGATGACATCTTGTAGATATAGTGTGGTGGAAATTACTGACGACACCAGTAATTCCACACTCAATAATCTTCATCCTCTTCCTCCGGAAAAACTGCCTCATCACGAGTCGAACCCTGATCTCCGATCGCTGATCTCCCTGGCTGGTTACGAACGCGGACCTTGCCTCGATCAGCAATACCGCACGAGCCTCCAAGTTTCGAAGTGCGATGAACTGCTTCAGTTCGGGTTTGATAGTATCTAGCCATGACGCGATAATCAAGTTCCATCTCGGAATGTTGGACTGTAGCTGCGCAATAGTTACACCACATCTTATAATTTTAAGATTAATGTCGGTTACCTGATATTCTAGACTGACAATGTAACATCACGATCCCTGCGCATAACTTGGCTTAGTTCTCATGATCACAAATGCGTTAAACACAATGTTAATTATTCACCTTAACGCTTGCATATCGAACATCTCGACAAAATGTTTCTCACTGATCAGAGACTTGCTATACTAAAGTGCGCTGTCCTTCAAATGTGAACAAATAAACAGCGGGCCATCCCCTGCAGTCGCTATTGTTCTCACTGCCGAGCGCTTGCAATGCTGGCACGCACAGAGTGAAACGTGCTTAGATAATGTGAATGCTCTCAACAAAGAAAACTATCTTATTCTGTCAAATATCGTCCTAAGACTTTTACGAAATATACACACGATGTTTCTCTTTAGTTCAGTCGAACTCTCGATACTAGTTTCACACGAGAACTAATATGACGATATTCTGTTTCCCACATCTTCAGCGGACTTCTCATGTTAAATTTTGACCGACGGGACCGACCTCCTCGCCGCCAAACTATGTTCGCGTGAGACCCCTATCTTACACACGCTGGTTTCGGGGACCCAAGTGTCGCAGGTCCATTCCCTACCACTGCTTCTACACAAAGACCTCGATTTGATGTGCGTCACCACGCTCGTCAAAACCAATCGAATGGCGCCTCATGAGGAAAGAGCGGTAAATCATTCATTACTTATATCTTTCTACAGGAGTCTCAAGCTTCCTTCTCTGAGTGAATAGCATAAATCATTTTAATTTAGATCCTTTCTCAATAGTTTTTAATGTGCAGATTCTCTCTTCTTTAATAAATGGCAGTAAATATATCGATGAAGCTTCTCATTAAGCGCGCTCATTTTCTCCTTCCTCCTTGTTTCTAGAAATTGGATTAGCCAATCAACGCATTTCTCTTCGAACTCTGCATGTTGCTATGAGCGGCCAAGCGAAAATACGACACAGGATTGCCTAACGGCGGCTTCGATCGCCATTTTGCTGTCGTCAAACACAATCTGAAGCTTCCCTCATAATAAAATTTTAAAAATATTGCAGTTCCTCCAAAATACAGCAATCTTCTCCAAATTTCACCAAAACATCCAAAATAGCATCCTGTCCATCCTGAATCATTTAGAATTCGAGTTCAGTACTGTCGGCGAAAATACAGCATTATGTGGAAAGTATATGGCATACTTGAAGGTTTGAGGCCCCTTTAAAGGTATTCCTACAATAAATGATTTTTCAGTTGTCGTTCTATGGTGTGAAAAATATTGAATATATGACATTCGCTAACAGATTTGGCACTGGAATTATTTTACAAGTAGTTATTTTAATGACAAACAAAGTTTACTGTTAACAAGACACAGCCCTTGTTACATGTTATACATTATTTGCAACTACTGTAAGGCTTGTCATTTTTTAAAAGATGCATTTAACCCTATATTAAACACGCACTTTACAAGACTCATTAATGCAATATTATGGAAAAAAACAAAACAAAAATTCTGCATTGAAAACCAAATAGTGGTTGAGCAAATGTACATTGGAAAAAAAAGAGTTTTGTAAACACTCAAGACCACAATACTAATTAAATATGTAACTGTCAAGGTGGCCGAGTGGTTAAGGCGATTGGCTTAAGTTCAAATTTCCAAATATAAGGAAGCAAGGGTTCGAACCCCTTCCCTGACATAACTATTGTCTCAAAATGCAAAAACAAGAAATATACATAAATATTTTTTATTCAATTTATTCAAAAATTATTTTACAATAGGTACACAAATACACAGAATACAGCTCTTTCAGTTTATGATGGCTCGTTATAGTTTTGAACATAGCACTACTTGTTCTAAATTATTTTGAGGAGGTGGTGTGTTGCTACATTAACCCATTACACAATAATACCAGCATTACGAATTTCAGTTTCTATTTCTAATAGCTCTTCCTCATAACCAATATAAACAGCTTGTTTACAGACATGCAAGAGCTGTAAGCGTTTGACTAATAAATTAGGATCGTTGCAATAGGTATTATTGATGAGCGGTTTTCCACGGTGAGCAATGGCTGATATTTTGAAAAACTGGGGAAGTGGTGATGATTTTATAGGTGTGAAAACTTTATCATTATCATCATCATCATTATCATCATCATCATCGTCAACAACATCATCATAAATACCATCATAATATCCACCTGTGTCCACAGTCTCTTCTATGGTTTGATTTGCATTTGATAGTGTTGAAAGCTTCTTTTTAGACGTGCTAGAGTGCTTTAACATTGTTACGTTATTATTATCACCATCACCATCACCATCCATTTCACCTTCCCCCACCAACTCCCTGATGGGGTGTGTTGCCTCTGATAGAGTTGAGGGCTTTTCAGACGTGGGTGAATGCCTCAACATGGGCATTACTGTAGGTGTTAAAGGTTTGTCATCAAACAACTCACTAACAGTATGAGTGCGTTGTAATGTATTCAAGTTGAGGTTAATATTTCTTGAGCAGCAGTATCTTTTTCTTGGACTTGGTTTTTTGCTTTGGTTTGGGTTTTCTTTACATTTAGACTAGCATAATTATTAAGTTAACAATCATGATTGTTTGAAGAAAGTATGTCCAATTCTTTTGTCTTAAGCATTCCTCGACACTGTTTCGATCGTTGCTCTGAACAGCGCCAAATAACAGCTCCATCTTTATTGGTTCGTTTAACAATGTATGAATATCCTTTATAGTATACATGAGGCTTACCATACCTAGTCACTGATACTTCCATATCAACTGTCAAGCATAAACTAATCTTTAGTAAAGACAACTTGGTAATAAAAACAATAATTTCATGTGGGTGGATATATGGGTCCGGGTTCGATTTTCTTAAGGCTAAAGGCTGCAACAGGGTACAGTCAGTCTTGCCAGGTAAATATTGTTGGGCCAATTCATGAATCATGGGATAGGGTTAGCCATTGTGAGTCCTACAACACCTTACTCCGATAATTTGTTCATAAAATCTCAGGTCGATTATCTTAAAGTTTGGCTCTTTTGCATAAATGCATGGGGCATGGCAAAGGGATGATCATCATGACTACCCTAACACCTAATACAACTCTTTAGCCTTATTCATCAGTTATATACACATTAATTCATAATTACCTAATAATAATATTAATAATAATAATAATAATAATAATAATAACAATTAGCAAGTCGTCATCCTCCATACACACATCCATTAAAGCATGGTTTTACAAAACGCTTAAGCTTTATAGGTGTTAAATTCCTTTTTTCCCTGTAACATCACTATTCCCTGTTTTAGGGGTGAAATAACATATCGAGGTAAAATCGTATGTCATCACCTATTTTTTGATTCACCCCTCTGCTATTATTCATGAAATATAAAAGATCTTAGGTTCATTTATCATTTTTCTTGTTTAACACCTTATTCGCCTTTAAATCACTATTTACTCTTTTAGGGGTGAAATGACCTATCGAGGTAAAAGCGTATGTCATGACCTATTTTTTGCGCTATCACACCTAATTTTACGGTTCTTAGTTTCCAAGGTATCAATTTTTCTATTTGGGGGTAGTTTTAACCTCTTGCTATTTTTCATAAAAACAAAAGATCTTAGGTTCATTTATCATTTTTTACTGTTTAACACCATTGAAGAATAATCATGCACTGCTGTCCTTTTTATTGTTTGGCATAAAAATAGGTTTAGTTCAATTACCATTTATATGAATTTTATACAGTTTATTTATAATTATAAGGATAAAACTATTAGTCAATAATAATGGAAAGAACACAACATGGACTCTTTTTTTTAATTAATTTTTGTCATGATAACAGTGATACTAGACATTTTTTAAATAAATTCATGATGTTAAGGTCCATATCTAGATAAAAGTTGATGCTGCCATTCGTTCTGATAGACTGGCATCTGAAGGTGTTAATCGTTGCTTGGCAATGCTAAACAAGATTTTGACGGCAAAGCGTCTTAGTGTGGGATCACTGTTTTCATAGGCTATATCATGGTAACGACATGCATGATCCAAAGCATTAATTCCCATATCCCCTCTCCTCAAACGATCTTGAAGACGAGTACTAGGGCCGCAAAAGCTGTAAGCAGGTAAGTGAGCTTTGAATGGTAAGTTTTTAAAGATGTTATTCAATCGGAGAAAAACACTTTTTTTGTTGTTCTTCTTGTTGTCCTTCTTTTGTTCTTGCTCTTGTTGTTGTTGTTGTTGTAGTTGTTTGTCGGCGGCTGCTGACGAGCATGTTAGGTGGTTGTTTTCCGCATGACAGCCATGAAATGATGAAACAATGTCTTTACATTGTGTTTTATGATCATGATATAATTTCATCAATTGGCATGTGGCACACTGTCGAATGGAAGGTATTTTGCCATGGTTAATTGCTTGTGATGGGAAAAATGGCTGCATGGTTGTAGTTCACTCAATACATGGTCAGTAGTCCACTCGGCAGGCGCCTTTTCCCAAATTTCATTCACAGCGTTGGCAGCAACATAAAAAAGAAATGATTTAGGTAGTGCTAATAATTAATGTTGTGTAAAGCCAATAAGTTTGTTCAAGGACACACAAAGAACTTTACAATATCCTTGTCGACTTTAGTGGCGTCCATGTTTATAACGTTGGTGTTATCACCTCACGTGAACACGTCTCACTACTATCATTGGACGATAAACTTTCAGTTTTAATTTTATTCAACAACTCCCAAGAAGCACTGGTGGTGAGCCAATGAAACAATTGCCATGCATGACTTAAGGCTTTGTTCTGAATATTGTCGCAAGGACAAGTGTCCATGAGCGTTTGCAGGGATGGACAACCCAGATCTAAAAGGTCAATACATTGACAGTGAGAGGGTAAAAATGGTTGGAGCCACTGGCGTTTTTCACTCCCTTTAACAAATAACACATTGGCCGAGGACAAATGGGCTTTCATGACTATGCCAAGATACTTGTAAGAAATATCACCCTTTTTCCATACTAATTGCAAATGATTTTCAATCCATTGGCTCTGCTTTTAATCTTTTTCACTAAGCAACTCAAAAGCATAGGCAGGTTTAAACACCAAATGAGTGGGGTTAGACACCCAAAACGTACTACAATCGATAACTGCTACTTCCTTAAATATAAATTTGTTGTCTGAAATTGTAAACCCCTGACAATTCACGATGAGTGTACGCATGATGTTTTTTTATATATTTTTTTTACTTGTTACCTCGTTGATGTCTAATCAACAACTAACCCATGTCATGGTTTAACATTGCAAAAGTCAAAGGACTTCAGGAAAAAAGGAACAAATGAATTAAACAACAGCTAAATATTTTTTTTACAGGTTTTATTCATAACATAAAAAATCATTTACAATTTTATTATAAGTTTTTTAATCTGGAATAGCATTCAATTGAACAGCTTACACATACGGTCCACAGGTATCTCCTAGTTTTGCAGGGTCTGGTACAATGACAGGGTAATTCAAACTCCATGGATTATTGCTCACATCATAGCGATTGAGGTAAAGGCAGGATGGACTCCATCGCTGATGATCGCTAAATGGTCGATTCCCCATTTCCCAGTTTCCAATTTCAATGTTGCAAAAAATACACTTGACCACATCCCCACGTTTTAAGTAATAAAATCCGCTTGCTGCCAATTCTCCACAATCCATAAATCCATAAATGTTTTCAGACGATTAAATTCACATTTTAAATTCCATGGTTTGTCTGTCACGTTCCTGTTGTTGTTGTTGCTGCTGCTGTTGCTTATTGAGGGACACGCCGTTTGTTGTTGTATGTGTGCACAGTGCCAGAGCGCAACTGATAGTGTGCATGCAGACTCTTATCATCCATCCCATGAATGATGATTTTTTTTCACCTGACCACAGGTGGCTTACATGCTGGTGACATAATTGGACAAAGGAAGATATTTCACTTGTCTGGCATGAATAATCAAACAGTAGGCACTGGTATGGTCTGGTACATTTTCTTGAGTTTGAAAATCAACCCTTAAATCAATGGTGGTGATTTTCATAGATTCTTCTAGATACGAACAGTCGAAAACAATCAGTGGTGCTTTTGCTTTAAACCCTTGTGGCGACAACATAGGGTAATCCTGTTTTTCATAATACAACGATTGAAATTTAGCAAACATATCATAAAGGGGACCAAACTTATTTTTTGAAAAATTGAGTTCCAACCACTCATAGGGAAAGCAAACATTATTTAAAAATAGTCGTATATTTCTCAAGTGAATATGATCAAACAAGGTGGCATCTTTGCTTTGTTGGTATTTTCTATTGGTTTGAAAACCATTAATAACATAGAGGGGTCTCTCAGTAGAGCGAGCCGATTTTACACTCCAACTATGAGTGTCTGTGGTAGGTAGCAAGGGGTACTCATGTAGACTCCAACTTCGAAAGGCGATAGGCAAGGCTTTATCTTTTTGCACCAAATTTAACATGCTTAGCTTTTTACGATCCGATAGCGTCACGTGGGGCACTCTCCATAGTAATCGAAGCAGCTGAATTTTTGAGTCTATCACTTGGTTGGAGGCTCCTTTTAGTGCATTATAATCACTGCGATCTCTCGCCAGATACAAACTTTGTCTTGCGTTTAAAATAATACGCTTGTGATCTTCGGCAAAGCCAAGGAGTAATTTTAAGTGTAGGAAGCCTGTAAAAGTGCCATCGCTATGAACTAGCTAGTCATTGCTACTGTTGGGGCACCATCTTGCCATAGAAAGCATTTTACTTTCCTCCTCGCTTTATACAGGATATAATTTCATAAGACTAGTCATGCCCACATTTCGAGTCATGTCTATGACAATATCATTTATCACATAACGTACTTCAGAAAAGAGAAAAGCCAAACCATGATTCGCCAACGCAGACGTCGTGGGTGTGCTGCCACCTGCTTTCATCAATTTACCCTCAATTTGAAGGACACTTTCATGAGGTAGAGTAATAATATCTTGATTGTTAATGATGAATTGAATCTCGTCATTGTTATTCAGTCCTGTTGCTTGAGGTTGATAGGAATGCATACCAATGCGCACGACGCCATCTTCCACTTGTATGGGATTTAACACTTGCAACAGCTCCTTGTTCATGATTGGGGTGTAACGTATAACCAATGCGTTGTAAACGTTGTCAGTTTACTCGTGTCAACTGTTTCATACACGGCGGGCAAATAACCGACATCGTAGACGTTGTTGTTGCTTTATAGATAAATTTCATAGCGTCTTTAAAACCAACTTGTAGGTCACAGGGGTGTTGGCGTCCAAAGCAATCAGTTGTTGCTTTCTATTCACTAAGCGTAAGGTAATATTACTAATATCGCTGACACACACAGGATGTTATAGAACCACTGAAGGGTTTTCACGAATAATATAGCCGCAAGAGGAGGTGACAATAAAATCATACTGTACCCATGTGAGTAATCTCGGTGGATAATATGCATCTGCCTCCAACTAGCATCAGCTCTCAGGCGTGTACGGTAACCCCAATTGAGCAGTGCATATTTTGGATTTGAGGCTAAAAGGTATCAACTCTACAATGATAAGGCACAACTCTATTCTAAAACTTTAATTCAGTAAAATAAATCATGGCTTCAAACACAAAACAACACCCAAAAAGCATAAAATAAAGCAAACAAAATTTTTACTTCCACAATCCACAAGTAAACAAATATAAAATCACAACAAAGTCATACCTAGCCATAAGGCTTTACCCTTCTGTGAACTTCACAAGGATATACTAGTGCGCTGATGCACCTACGACTTCAAAACAAACTGTAGATTAACATAACAGTCATACAATGTGACTTCTTTAATATTACAACAAGGATTATTCCTTAAACCTCTTTATGTTAAACAATTATGTGTGCCGTGCGTGTTTTAATATTTTTCTTCTCACCAATGAAATGCTTTGCATGCATTTACCTATTTGGACGTTGCACCAAAATCAACGTGCAACTCCATAATTATGTAAGCTACCCCCTACACATCCTCCAATTATATGGTTTCACCGCATGCTGTCTGTGATTCCTAGATAAACGTTACGTTATAGCTTATGTCGGATTGTACGATAGACTACCTCGCGCTCATGGCGATTGGCATCTAGTCACCAACTACATGACTTGGCTCCAGTGACAGTACAAATATATCATGTAACTATTCGTCAGATAGCTAAACTAATGAACCATCAGGATGAACTATAATTATCCATGTGTTCACAAACCACATGGCTATAATACTCAACATAACAATCTTGCATTATATGTCATTTCAACAAGGGCTAGAATCTCTTCCCTTTATAACTTGCCTGAGCGGCCCGGGTGGCTAGCACCGACCCTCGGTTAAGGAAGTCGCTACACAATAGAAAGTGGAATGGGTCGTTTCACCAATTATCTCGACCTTTCTAAAAGTTTGAAAGCCTCCCTTTCTCTAAGCAGTGAAGATTTACAAGACAAAATACTGTGTCCTGACCGACACACATGTTCCCAAAGGATCTTAATTGACTATTATGCCAACAGGTATTGAATGAGCTTTTGTAATTATTCCTACGTCGAGGATAACGATTAATTAATGGCCTCACATGGGTCCATTCAACATGAAGGTTCGGGGTTCGCAGTGCATGAGCCTGGCGGTTTGACCGATGTCTCAAGTATAATATAGGCGCACAAAACCACTGTCGCCATGAGTTTTCGCTGCCAACGAGCGTAAATAACTCATCAATAAGTTCTCGGGAAATCATAGAGCTGCGAGGTGTCCTTGTTTCCTCGACTCGGTCAAGAATCCAATCCGGAACACATTTCAATCCTTTCTTCAGAGTTAGGGTCCAACACTACAACTCTGGAATAAATAATATCTCCAACAATGTCCACGACATAGGAGAATTCATACGTAGAATAGACTATCTGGCCCCTAATGCTCCATGCTACGACACTCCGACCTATAATATTAAGAGAAATCTAACATTTACTCTATAAGCTTCTCAATTAAGCTGCAAATTCAATTCACTAAAAGCTCTTTCATTACTGGTATCATTACTGAATATATGCAATATTCTGATATAAAACTTCTTTCCATAATTACTGAAATGTAATCTCACTGTAACATCTTCCTGCTTAGATTGATAAGTCTTGCACTTAGCGTTAATAATTCTCGCTTACAACATTTATTTGTTTCCTGATGTGTTCATTCATACTCTTAATAACCATTATTATTATTATCATCATTTCTCACTAACATAAATGACCAAAATCATTATTTATTATTATTAATATATAAATCTCATTGACATAAATGACCAAAATCATCATTTATTATTATTCTCATATAAATTACCAAAATTTCCGACATAGCTAGACGTTTTTAAACTCGAACAATCGCGTTCGTTGCATTTACATAACTGATTGCCATTCTTAATTCATAGTGGGAATAATTACTCCACTTAATGATGCAAATTAACATCTCAACTCTATAAAAATCAACTCAATACTGATTAAACATGGAGGATCAGCCTCCTAACTGATTTTTACTGGCATCTATAAGGAATTCACAATATCTTTACGGAATCACAGACATGCAGCGGTCCATACTTCTACATAATCATAACCATAATTTGTGGGGTACTTACATCTCTATAGGCATCTAAGGTGGCTCCGACCAATCATATTCTTCCATGTCGCCCGCCATAATGGGTTTAACGCGACATATTTCTCTTGTTTACACACATTTGATTACACATAATTTCTATCACCAACACGACACGTTGCATACCTTTCAGGAAGTTATCACTCCCCAAACATGTGAAACACTTCATCAAACACTACTTTAAATGATATTTTTACATATGCATTACACTGAACACTCGTCACTTTATACACACTTCAATGCTGAAATTCCCTAGCAGAGATCGAAATTGCAGGTGTCGACGGCATCTTACGTTACCAACTCCTGATTGGAAGTATGGTTATCTGCTCTCGGAACTCTCCAACAGTTTTTATGAATATCATTACTCCTACAGTAAGCGTCCTGCGTTACATCAATACGCTGGCTCCCAAACATGAGCGTTAACATCTGGTACTCTCCTGGCAATACCAAACACTTAGTAGAGTTTCTTTAGCGCATTCTATCGTAGTTACACATACACGATTAGTTAATACTATACACATTGCGCTTAATAAAGTTCAACACTTTCACAAATAATTATATACAATAGTTCTACCGTTAGTCTATACGGTGCTTCGTAACTGAACACGTCATAGTTCGTGATGCTGATTATGCCTGTATCACGGCTATTATTCATACAAGCATGTTTACTGTTTCTTTTACACATACCAGTCTTTGTTCGGCGTCTTGATGAATAGAATCGTCATGCGTTTTGCCTTGACGAACTTGCTTCAACCTGGCTGTAGCTGACTGAAGTTTCACTCGAAGACTGCACGTAACTTATTTGAAGACTTCTGTATGCGGCTTACACGCTGTCTCGTACTGCTGCATATTTGCTGCATGCTGATTGCAACTTATTGCCATTGTGCTACAATTGACAATTGAGTAAGACTGTAACTGGCTGTAACTGCGCTTGGCGGCATGTAGACTGAGCTTGACTGCGTTACCACTTCGACTGACTTAGACTGACTTACAACTGAGCATAGCTGAGTTAGACTGAGTAAGACTGAGAGCTCCTCCTGGGGTCTACTCCCTTATATCGGATTTCCACAGAAAGTAGAGCAACATCTTCCCGCGTAATCTTGGCTCCTCTCACAGCATGATTCAGGTCTTCAAACCATGATCATTGCGTTCCTCTCTCTTCACAGGTCCCAAAACTATCTGTGTGCAAAGGAATCGCTCGTTCAATTAATTAATATTAATTCCTTTCTCCATGGCGTGGGACGCTACCTCACGGGAAACCCCCGGCAACATCTTCACATCCATCCGCGAACAATGGTCGTTTTACAGTCCTTACGCACATCATTAAATATGCACCAATTTCGCAGGTAAAAGACTCTAAAATTATCTTCTTGCCAAAATATTCACCTGTGTGCAACTCTCATCTCGATTCGTTACTCCAATCACGAGTAATCAATGATTTTTCTGGGCATTTCTCCGCCCCTACTCCAAATCCATTCTCCGTCGGGGAATAACTATGTCATTATTCAGGCCTCACCCCTGCTCCAGACGACATAATGGGGTGACTGAGATGGACGTGGCTCCACTGGGACCAACCCACAATTCTGGGCCAATTAGTAAATGTCAGCTCTGCCCTTCTCCGTGCTTCAAGCCTCCAATAGCTTACACCAAATCGTCTTATAATGATATAATCTGCTCATTATTTCCTACATTATTTTATTAAATAATGCCATTTCATCAAAATCACACCAGTAATTAAATATACATTTCTTTCGAGGGGTTTTTTACCAAGAAACTCCCTGTACAGATCTCTGGTTCGCTTCCTGGTGGAACCTTTATACTGAGATCACAGTCTCTGAGAACCATGTTCGATTCCAGTCAGCATAACCCCATCGGGTTCATGTTCCCCTTGCAAAACTTATAAAAGTCCAATGCAAGTGGCTTATATAAGTAACCAGCTGACTGTCGACCACCGTCTGTGTTTACGTCTGGGGTCCTTCACCTTGTCTGGCTGCGAGTGGGTTAGTAGTGTTCCCCCTTCCACACTCGGCCTTGTTTCTGAGCTGTCTATTCTCCCTGCGAAGGGTCGCGTTTACAGCCTCAACCTCTCTGGCCACTCTGACCATTTCTTCATAGAATTGTCGCAAACACTGGCATTCTTTCTACTCTCCGCTTACACTGGTTAAACTGTCTGCTTCTCGTCCCGTCTCGCCGTTCCAACATTCAGGTCTGCCTGCTTGGCTGCTTCCGCTCTCCACGTTGAGTTGGGTGTGCGTTACTAATTCTTCTTCTGGTTCGTCGAATTCTTCTGGCGAGTAATAAACTTTTAAGTTGGCTATGTTCATAACGACCTCGTTTCCATTCTCTAAATGCCTTAACCTGTATGCATTGTTCTGGAGGTTTCTTATCACTTCGAACGGGCCGTGGTAAGCAAAAATAAACTTTTTATACTTCCGTGCCTCAGGATCTGAACTGGCGGGTTTCTTAATTAAAACTTTCTGTCCCACGAGAAGCGGTTTATGATACCTCTTCGCACGATTCCTTCTCTGACGTCTCTCCGCCTGTGCTTTGAGATATTCAAAGGTTCGTTGGATCCTCAATTCTCTACCGGGCTGTGCGTCTACTGGTAATGGAATAACACCATTCCACGGTCTCTCTGGTCTCTGATCCAGATGTAGAGTAACGGGAACCTGACCTGTCGCCTCATGTACAGTATTATTTATACAGTATTCAATGACTTCTAGAAATTCAATCCAACGCCAATTCGCTTCAGAACAGTAGATCTTCATGTATTTCTGGACCTCTCTCATTACTCTTTCAACGGGACTTGCCTCAGGATGGCGGATGGTAGATAAAATCTGCCGAATTCCTAGAGTTTCCAGTTCTCGACGAAATTCTGCACTAGTAAAGCAACTTCCGTGGTCCGAGAGAATGTTATCCGGCTTCCCAAGAATCGGAATAACTCTCTCTTTCAGGCGCTTCAAGACCTGTTTTGAACTTGTCTTTTGAATGGGGCACAGCACCACCATTTTCGAAAATACATCCATGGCTACAAAAATGTGTCTATTGCCTCTACGTGCTCTAGGCAATGGTCCAAAGTTGTCGATACTCAATAGCTGCCTTGGCTTCTCTGGCAATAACGGGATAGGTCGTTGCCTCATTAAAAGGGATTCGGCTTTACCCTTTGGCAAAGATCACATGTTCTAATAGCATTTCTCACCGTTTCTCTCAATTTTGGCCAAGTAAATGCTTCCTTCAACAGAGCACAAATTTTATCTATTCCAGGATGTCCAAATGCTCTGTGGGCTAGCCATACTAATCTCCTCTGCAAAGATGCAGGAATTACAATCCTTTGACGTGTGTGATCCACATCGTCCCACTTGTGTAATATCTGATTATACCATACATAATCTGTTGCCAATGCCTCCGCCTCTCTGTATATCGCAGTTCCCCTTGCTAAGCGTCCCTCGAAGTAATCGATTATCATCTTCAACCATGGGTCTTCGCGTTGTAGGTTGGTAATGTTCCTTAAGTCATCCAACGTCTTCTGATCTCGATTCTCAATCTGGACCGCTAGTACTTCTTCTTCTCTAGGGTAACGACTTAATATGTCCGGTATTACATTCTCTTTCCCTGGACAGTATTCTATTTCCACATTAAATTGCTGGATATACAGGGACCATCTTGTCAATCTCTGACTAGACAAATCTGTCTTTAACAAAAATGTTAAAGCTTTATGGTCTGTTCTCAGAACTATTCGGAAGCCGTACACGAGTTTATGCCACGATTGCAACGCGTACAAAATTGCGAGCAATTCTATCTCTGTGATCGTGTAGTTTTTCTCATGGGCTTTCAGTCTTCTGCTTATAAAGGCGATAAAAATTTTCTTCTCAGGCTGGTCAACATTTTCCTGGAATAGCATCGCTCCAATCCCAATAAGTGATGCATCCGTCTGTATGATGAACTTCTGGGTATAATATGGGTATCCCAGTTTCACATATTCCAAAAGCATTTGTTTTGACCTCACGAATGCTTCCTGACATTGCTCCGTCCAATTCCATCTGCCGCCTTTCTTCAATAGGTCCTGCAGTGGTGCTACTGTCGCAGTATAGTTTGGGCAGTGGTTCGAAAAGAATCCAATTACTCCCAAATACTGTCGGACGTGCTTTACTTTCGTGGGTCGAGGGAAATTTCGAATTACCTCCAATTTATCTGGATTAGGCTTCACTCCATTTGCATCAATAACATGCCCTAGGAATTTAACTTCCCTCTGACAGAAGTGCGATTTCTTGATATTGACCTTAAAGTTAGCCTCTCGAAGGTCATCTAGCAACTTCTTCAGGTCTCTCATGTGCTCCTCCAGAGATTCTGATGTGAGTAGAATGTCGTCTACATATCTGATTTTACTCTCTTTAACCTCATCTGATAGATTGCGATCTAACGCTCTTATCAGGGCTGAACCAGCTGTTTTCAACCCAAAAGGTAGCCTTAAAAATGTGAATGTATGTTGATCAAACATAAATCCTGTCAACAGACTAGTTTTCTTCTCTAATTCAAGATGGTGGAAACTGGATGTGATATCCAAATTTGAGAATATAGTTTTCCCTCTAAACTTCCTGAGGATCTCTTTAATAGGTGGCACTTGGTCAAATTCCGGAATAACTCTCAAATTTAAGCGTCTCAGGTCCAAGCAGACTCTGACAGATCCGTCTGACTTTGGTACAATTACCAATGGACTTACATAAGGCGTAGGTGTTTTCTCAATAACACCGGCCTCCAACATCTCCTGAATTGCCTCTTTCACTTTAGCATAATGCTTTTCAGCTATAGGGTAGGGTTTCTGCCTAAATGGTGTCCAATCACTGACTTGAAAAGCATAAGTGAAGTTCTTTATCCGACCAGGTCTCGAATCAAAGACTTCCTTCTGTTACAGCAATAACTGCTTTAAATTTTCCTTCTCTTTTCGCCCAATTTTCGCTTCTTCTAGCTTCTCCGAAATGTATTCTTCCAATTTGGGTTCCAGATCTTTTTCCAAGTCTGTGGCTAGTGTTTTGAGCTCCGCTTCTAACTGCTCAATAGCTAACACTTCTTCATCAGCCACATCTCTGTATGTATGCCATACTTGTTCGCTGGATCCTGGTTCAATTTCATTGAGTGCGACCTCTAAGCCTTCAGCTTCTTCGTTCACATGGAACATAACCCTGTCCTGTGCTAGGTCAATTATCACTCTGTATTCCCTTATAAACTCTGCCCCAATAAGTAGGTTATAAGGTAGTTTGTTTACTAACAGGAAACTCTGTGAGAAAATCGAGCCTCCTATCTGTAAATCTAGGAATACCTGGTATTTACATATCATTATTCTGTCTGGAATTACCCCTTTAATTTTGACACTGGAGATCGGTATCTTCAAAATATTCTCTCTCCGGGCTATTTCATTATATAGAGCTTGTGTCATCAGGCTTACTGTTGATCCCGTATCTAACAGACTTCTGACTTTTAATCCTGCCACTCTCACAATTATAATAGGCAATTCTCTCTTGACCATGACCTGTGGTCCTCCTGTATCCTCAATCAATTCTTCTGGTTTGGCTATCCAATTGATGATGTTAATAGACTTCCATCCATCAGTCTCGAGCTCTTCTAATTTTGGCTTTTTTTTTTTTGTTCAGCGCCCGCCCCTTTGGAGTTCCTTCTCTCCTGTTCGCTGCGCTGTAGTTCCAAACTCTTAGCTCCATCTCCATATCTGTCTGGCGATGTCCTGTTCTGCATGACTTCTTGCCAGCGGACTTGTGGTTTCTGGGGCTCATCTCCCCTTTCTTCGAGGTATCGCAAAGAAGCATGATATCGCTCTTCTGCCTCGTCATCGAAGTTACTTCTTCTCTCTTGGGGTCTCCAATTTCTATTATTGCCTTCCTGGCCATTATTACCCCCATTGTTATGGTACGGTTTGCCCCTGTTATTGTGTTTATTCCACGAACTTCGACCTCTTCCTGCTTTATTAGCATTTCCTTTGTACCTTGACTGCCATTTTCTGGGTTCCTGTTCCCATTGCCTTCCATAGGAATCTAAAGTTTCTGTGCTCGTGGCTTTGTTGTTCCTTGGAGCTTGCTGTTGGTCAGTCTGTGTGTTGGTCACGTGGACTTGTTCCACGGTTCGACTCTGACGCATAGTATTTGCTGTGGTGAGGTCCAGTTGCCTTAGAACTGTCTCCATTTCCATAGCAGTTTTCGCATTAGCCGAGATTAGTAGCCTTTGGATCTCATATGGAAGCTGTTTGGCGATAGCAATGCATAGCTCCAGTTCACTAGGTTTTTGATCCAGCTCTTTAAAACGACACATCTGCGATATGAAGAATTCTGCGTACTTCGTCGGGTTGTTCGTGCTGTACTTTTTGGCATACAAATCCAGCCGTAAGTTCTGCTGAGTCGCGGCGTCCCAATATCTCTTCAAGAATGCCTCGCGGAATTCCTCAACAGTATCAAAAGTGTAACGGAAGCTGCGAAACCATAATGCGCACTCCCCCTCTGTTAACTTCTCTATAGCACTTAGCCTACGCTCCTGCGGTATTCGTGCATCATTGAGATATTCAGTCACTTCCTTTAACCAATATTTTGTTGTCATACTACAGTGACTACCTGAAAATTTCCTAGGTTTTTCTTCGCTTGCCCTAATGACGTTTATCACCTGGGTGTGCATCGCGTTTTCATATGGCGTCGATGCCGCAATTGGTACACCTGGCGTCATGTAAGGACTTTCTCCTGCGCCTGCAGCGTTCCTGCTTGTAGGTTGGGTTTCTAGGTCTGCCCACCTTGTTTTTCTCATATCCTCTATGCTGCCTTCACTTGACTTAGGATATTTCAGAAGTGTCTCCTCCTGTGCTATTATCCTAGTCTCCATTTGGTTATGGCGCATTTCTGCTCTTTCTAGGCGAGTAATGACTTCTTTTTCTATTCTCGTAAGCCTATCTCGGTTTTCCTCGGCTACTTGAAAAATTTTCACCTTGTCTTCTTTCAGACTTTGTTTGATATGGAATATTTCATCCTCTACGTCCTCTTTAATTTGAGCAAGGGTCTTGTCGCTTGCCTCTGTTTTCTGGCCTTCTCTTATTTCGAGTTCTTCTCTCAGACCTTTAATTTCATCTTGAATGTGTCCATTGACTTTAGACAATTCATTCCGGACCTTGGTGATCTCGCCTCTATTTTACTCTTGTCTTTTATTGACCATGACAATGTCGCTTTGCACTTGGTCCAGTTCTTTATGAACTTGACCCATCTGACTTTTCACGTTGCCTACCAGCTCCTTACTTTCATGAGCGATAGCCTTAATTTCGCCTATTTCCTGGCATTGACCTAATATATTCTGGTCCTGTTTCTTGAGGTCACCGTTAATTGCTCTAGCGTAACTTTTCAATTTCTGGTCCCATTTGGAGTCGTTCTCCTCTAATCTCTGGTCTACTGTTTTCGTAAACTCTGCGAACTGTTTCGCTTGGCGTTCGAGATTCGCCTCATTTTGGATCTGAATATCCTTAATATCGTTAGACAACGCCTCTAATTTACTGTTGGTTTGTTCCTGAGCATGCCTACACGCTTGCAAATTACCCTCAAGTTTGGCTTCTATAGCCTCGAAACGTTTGTCAGTATTTACCTGCATTTCCGATACAATGCTTACAACAGTATCTGTTACTTCGGTCTTAATGACTTCTTGCATTTGACCTAACTTATTGTTTAATTCATCTTTATATTCAACTTTATTTGCCTCTAAACGGTTGTTTATTTCAACCTGAGTTGCATTAATTGCCTCCTGATTGGCATCTAACCTGTTATTTATCTCTCTCTGGTTCTCATCTAACCGAGTGTTTATACTATCCTGGAACGCTTTGGTTTCCAGTTTACTCTGCTCGTGAACAGCATCAAAATGTTGTTTCAGTCCTGCAATAACTTGCAAGATCTCCTGTGTACCTGACATTTTCCAATAACACACTTAAATATGCAGGCAGGCTTCCTGGAAAAATATGTGGATACGTTTCGAAGAGAAACATCAAACACTGCACACATATTGTGAAGTCGTACAAAACCTGATAATATTATAGTAGATTGTGGATTGGGTAAGTAACGCTCGTACCCTTAGGCCATTCTCTTCTCAATAGAGAGATTCTGCGTTACCTCAAAAGCCTACTGAATTCAAAAATCACTCAAACACAGTTTGAGGCAAAACAATTACTATGGTTTTCCCCATGAAATACCATAAAAAATCTATGGGTTTTCCCTAAATCCCATAAGCCCCACGTATTTTGGGCGCCATGATAAATGGGATCAGAGGCTATGGTATTAGTAGGACATCGGCCATATTTTAATTTACTATAAAAACTGTTCAGGGAGTGGTTTTTACTGCCGAAAGCCCCACTTAGGCCACGCCATGATAAATTATAGGGATTTATCACTATCTATCAAAATTTATATATACGTATCGGAACTTAGCTATGGATTAGGAGCGGTCACACCCTACTTCGTTAATTCTTACTTTAATAGAGTTGTGTGCATTAAATCTGACCGACTTTAGTCGTACCTTTAGCTCAAATCACAGTCTAGGACATCAATTCCCATGTACCCATGTGAGTAATCTCGGTGGATAATATGCATCTGCCTCCAACTAGCATCAGCTCTCAGGCGTGTACGGTAACCCCAATTGAGCAGTGCATATTTTGGATTTGAGGCTAAAAGGTATCAACTCTACAATGATAAGGCACAACTCTATTCTAAAACTTTAATTCAGTAAAATAAATCATGGCTTCAAACACAAAACAACACCCAAAAAGCATAAAATAAAGCAAACAAAATTTTTACTTCCACAATCCACAAGTAAACAAATATAAAATCACAACAAAGTCATACCTAGCCATAAGGCTTTACCCTTCTGTGAACTTCACAAGGATATACTAGTGCGCTGATGCACCTACGACTTCAAAACAAACTGTAGATTAACATAACAGTCATACAATGTGACTTCTTTAATATTACAACAAGGATTATTCCTTAAACCTCTTTATGTTAAACAATTATGTGTGCCGTGCGTGTTTTAATATTTTTCTTCTCACCAATGAAATGCTTTGCATGCATTTACCTATTTGGACGTTGCACCAAAATCAACGTGCAACTCCATAATTATGTAAGCTACCCCCTACACATCCTCCAATTATATGGTTTCACCGCATGCTGTCTGTGATTCCTAGATAAACGTTACGTTATAGCTTATGTCGGATTGTACGATAGACTACCTCGCGCTCATGGCGATTGGCATCTAGTCACCAACTACATGACTTGGCTCCAGTGACAGTACAAATATATCATGTAACTATTCGTCAGATAGCTAAACTAATGAACCATCAGGATGAACTATAATTATCCATGTGTTAACAAACCACATGGCTATAATACTCAACATAACAATCTTGCATTATATGTCATTTCAACAAGGGCTAGAATCTCTTCCCTTTATAACTTGCCTGAGCGGCCCGGGTGGCTAGCACCGACCCTCGGTTAAGGAAGTCGCTACACAATAGAAAGTGGAATGGGTCGTTTCACCAATTATCTCGACCTTTCTAAAAGTTTGAAAGCCTCCCTTTCTCTAAGCAGTGAAGATTTACAAGACAAAATACTGTGTCCTGACCGACACACATGTTCCCAAAGGATCTTAATTGACTATTATGCCAACAGGTATTGAATGAGCTTTTGTAATTATTCCTACGTCGAGGATAACGATTAATTAATGGCCTCACATGGGTCCATTCAACATGAAGGTTCGGGGTTCGCAGTGCATGAGCCTGGCGGTTTGACCGATGTCTCAAGTATAATATAGGCGCACAAAACCACTGTCGCCATGAGTTTTCGCTGCCAACGAGCGTAAATAACTCATCAATAAGTTCTCGGGAAATCATAGAACTGCGAGGTGTCCTTGTTTCCTCGACTCTGTCAAGAATCCAATCCGGAACACATTTCAATCCTTTCTTCAGAGTTAGGGTCCAACACTACAACTCTGGAATAAATAATATCTCCAACAATGTCCACGACATAGGAGAATTCATACGTAGAATAGACTATCTGGCCCCTAATGCTCCATGCTACGACACTCCGACCTATAATATTAAGAGAAATCTAACATTTACTCTATAAGCTTCTCAATTAAGCTGCAAATTCAATTCACTAAAAGCTCTTTCATTACTGGTATCATTACTGAATATATGCAATATTCTGATATAAAACTTCTTTCCATAATTACTGAAATGTAATCTCACTGTAACATCTTCCTGCTTAGATTGATAAGTCTTGCACTTAGCGTTAATAATTCTCGCTTACAACATTTATTTGTTTCCTGATGTGTTCATTCATACTCTTAATAACCATTATTATTATTATCATCATTTCTCACTAACATAAATGACCAAAATCATTATTTATTATTATTAATATATAAATCTCATTGACATAAATGACCAAAATCATCATTTATTATTATTCTCATATAAATTACCAAAATTTCCGACATAGCTAGACGTTTTTAAACTCGAACAATCGCGTTCGTTGCATTTACATAACTGATTGCCATTCTTAATTCATAGTGGGAATAATTACTCCACTTAATGATGCAAATTAACATCTCAACTCTATAAAAATCAACTCAATACTGATTAAACATGGAGGATCAGCCTCCTAACTGATTTTTACTGGCATCTATAAGGAATTCACAATATCTTTACGGAATCACAGACATGCAGCGGTCCATACTTCTACATCATCATAACCATAATTTGTGGGGTACTTACATCTCTATAGGCATCTAAGGTGGCTCCGACCAATCATATTCTTCCATGTCGCCCGCCATAATGGGTTTAACGCGACATATTTCTCTTGTTTACACACATTTGATTACACATAATTTCTATCACCAACACGACACGTTGCATACCTTTCAGGAAGTTATCACTCCCCAAACATGTGAAACACTTCATCAAACACTACTTTAAATGATATTTTTACATATGCATTACACTGAACACTCGTCACTTTATACACACTTCAATGCTGAAATTCCCTAGCAGAGATCGAAATTGCAGGTGTCGACGGCATCTTACGTTACCAACTCCTGATTGGAAGTATGGTTATCTGCTCTCGGAACTCTCCAACAGTTTTTATGAATATCATTACTCCTACAGTAAGCGTCCTGCGTTACATCAATACGCTGGCTCCCAAACATGAGCGTTAACATCTGGTACTCTCCTGGCAATACCAAACACTTAGTAGAGTTTCTTTAGCGCATTCTATCGTAGTTACACATACACGATTAGTTAATACTATACACATTGCGCTTAATAAAGTTCAACACTTTCACAAATAATTATATACAATAGTTCTACCGTTAGTCTATACGGTGCTTCGTAACTGAACACGTCATAGTTCGTGATGCTGATTATGCCTGTATCACGGCTATTATTCATACAAGCATGTTTACTGTTTCTTTTACACATACCAGTCTTTGTTCGGCGTCTTGATGAATAGAATCGTCATGCGTTTTGCCTTGACGAACTTGCTTCAACCTGGCTGTAGCTGACTGAAGTTTCACTCGAAGACTGCACGTAACTTATTTGAAGACTTCTGTATGCGGCTTACACGCTGTCTCGTACTGCTGCATATTTGCTGCATGCTGATTGCAACTTATTGCCATTGTGCTACAATTGACAATTGAGTAAGACTGTAACTGGCTGTAACTGCGCTTGGCGGCATGTAGACTGAGCTTGACTGCGTTACCACTTCGACTGACTTAGACTGACTTACAACTGAGCATAGCTGAGTTAGACTGAGTAAGACTGAGAGCTCCTCCTGGGGTCTACTCCCTTATATCGGATTTCCACAGAAAGTAGAGCAACATCTTCCCGCGTAATCTTGGCTCCTCTCACAGCATGATTCAGGTCTTCAAACCATGATCATTGCGTTCCTCTCTCTTCACAGGTCCCAAAACTATCTGTGTGCAAAGGAATCGCTCGTTCAATTAATTAATATTAATTCCTTTCTCCATGGCGTGGGACGCTACCTCACGGGAAACCCCCGGCAACATCTTCACATCCATCCGCGAACAATGGTCGTTTTACAGTCCTTACGCACATCATTAAATATGCACCAATTTCGCAGGTAAAAGACTCTAAAATTATCTTCTTGCCAAAATATTCACCTGTGTGCAACTCTCATCTCGATTCGTTACTCCAATCACGAGTAATCAATGATTTTTCTGGGCATTTCTCCGCCCCTACTCCAAATCCATTCTCCGTCGGGGAAAAACTATGTCATTATTCAGGCCTCACCCCTGCTCCAGACGACATAATGGGGTGACTGAGATGGACGTGGCTCCACTGGGACCAACCCACAATTCTGGGCCAATTAGTAAATGTCAGCTCTGCCCTTCTCCGTGCTTCAAGCCTCCAATAGCTTACACCAAATCGTCTTATAATGATATAATCTGCTCATTATTTCCTACATTATTTTATTAAATAATGCCATTTCATCAAAATCACACCAGTAATTAAATATACATTTCTTTCGAGGGGTTTTTTTACCAAGAAACTCCCTGTACAGATCTCTGGTTCGCTTCCTGGTGGAACCTTTATACTGAGATCACAGTCTCTGAGAACAATGTTCGATTCCAGTCAGCATAACCCCATCGGGTTCAATACAGGGATTGGCTTTGCTCTTATTCGTAAATACGTCTCTAATAATATTGCAAGTCACAGAAATGTGATGGTCCTCGATGAATTTCACTGCATAATCTGAATCATGGGGTTGGTGAGCTGCCAACACTCTTGGTTTAAATCCTAGTAAAGGACCAATAGATGAACTCGTGTTTCAAAGTCAATGTTAAACGTAGAGAAAATACGTCAGCGATGAGTTATCGTATTGGCTGTAAGTTCAAATCCGCAAATGGTTTGACACCAAATTGTTTTATCATCGATACGCTAATGGCTTCGTGCACATCGTCTATGGTATAACCTCCATGGGGTTGTCTCAACATATAATCATCATAATAAAATTTGTCATCAATATCCCGTTGTATATTGTAAATTCTATTGTAACTTTCCGAAGAAATTAATCCTAGCACATAGGATTGTTCGGAATGCAATTTAATTGGGAGGGGGGGAAATCCAGGGACACTTCAGACCCGCGGCTGTGCACGGCGTTGACATTCATAATGATGAGACTGTTGGCTTAACGTGCCCTCTTATATAAAAATGAAAACACAAACGTCCACACCCTTGACTGTCAAAGGTTTGTTGACGATTCACATTATAGAATATCTTTGCCCGGTTTCCCAAATAACGTAGCAACTCGATCGGGGGTGGTAATTTTCCATAACTGTCTAAGTACCATACTGTGGAACCTTGTTTCACATAGGCTACAAAATGGGTTCCTGGGCCTGCATCATCATCAAAATTAATCATGGCTCGTTCTTCTTTCCACGGTGCTTTGGGTAATTCATTTCGCATAAATACTCCTCGAAAATATGAAATCTTTAGTTGCTTAGCATAGCTTTCCACTTGTTCATGGGTCATGGCATGACGAGGCATTTGCCTTAAGAGCTTATCGATGATGGACATATTTTTTTCTTAGACGATAGGACACTACCTTGTTGACATAAGACTGGCCTTAAAGGATTGCCGTTTCTAGCTCCCATAGCAATGGCTGCTAACGTTTTATTGTGTTGCTTGCCTTGTTCCACGGCTTTTATGGTTTTCGCTACAGCACTAGCACCACCCAAAAGGGACCCCAAAGCTACCAACCCCGCAAATAAAGCCGGCAAAAAACCCCTCGCTTAGCAACAGGAATGACTCGCCCACGTTTTTTCTTTCTTTCCTTTTTATCGATGCATTATGGTGCGATCTCGGAGCTATAGACAATCGCACCGCTTGTAAAGCTTTTTCGATAGCCATATTTTTTTTTTTTTTAGTTTTAACACCGGGTGTGAGGCAGATCGACTTGGTTTCTGACCTGTTTTTTTTCTCTTTTTGAGATTTGTTTTTTTTATGTTCATTGCATATCTTTTTTTTCTCCATGGTGCTACTTGGTGAACTTTCCACGGCAAACATTCGATAACAACTAACGTAGAGAACCTTATTTCATAGCAGTATATTCCAATTCTATATAAAGCGGAAAATCATTCACCGTTTTCCCAGCTTCCTTTTCCTCAAACGTAAGCATAAGATGAAAGGATAATTCATCTCCAACATTTACTCTTTGATGGATGTGGGCCAACACTCTATCACCGTTTATTTGTATTTTTAAATGTTTCTCATCAGGCATGGCATATTTAATATGAATTACACCATCATAATGCAATCGATAATGACTTAAACCGGAAGCAAACATATAGGTAAGTCCATCATTCCCCAGTGGTGGTGGGGAATAGTTTCTGTCATTGTACAGTTTTTGATTTGACAGAAACACTAAAAATACTGATGGGACAAATTTATAAAGCCGTTTCATTTGATAGGTCAAATAACGTTTCGTGCAAACATTATTTTCGTCTCGAAGCTCTTGCACATCAATAATACGATGATGATTGGCTGAATAGCCCTCAGCGGTTAGTCTCGGGGCTAAGTGATAGACACTTTGTACTTTGCGATCGACATAGCTTTTTGTAGCCACCTCTCGAGACTGTTTTGACAAGGAGGCGGCAGTAGCCATAGTTACACGAGCTCGCCCAAACACGTCCATTGTGATAGACGTTAACTTACCTATCCTACTCACACCTTGCCTGTATATAAACCTTATACACACACATAAAAACTCAGTCGTCGTCACTATGGAATTAATGAAACAACCCCTTGCTTTGCCCGTCTCTGATTTGGTTTCAAATCTATCACTGTCCGTGTGCGAACCTAAACGTCATGGCACCCTATTCCCATCTACCGTTCGATGTATTATGGTGGGGCCTTCGGGTTGTGGAAAGACCGATATTTTGCTGAACATCATTACCGCGCCTCATGGCCTACGATTTCAAAATATTTATATTTTTGCCAAATCCTTGTACCAACCTCTGTACGTGTATCTGGAACAAATTATGTCTTCGTTAAATAAAGAAGCCATGGGCTATTTTACATTCACCTCACCTCAAGGTGTCATTCAACCAGACCGCATTCAATCAGATTCCATTATAATTTTTGATGATATTGCCACTCAACGACAGGCCATTATTCAAGAGTATTTTAGTATGGGACGCCACAAACAAGTGGATTGTTTTTATCTGGCTCTGACCTATTCCAAAATCCCCAAACAGTTGATTCGTGACAATGTCAATCTCATCGTTTTGTTTCGTCAAGACTCTAGAAATCTCTATCATATTTTTCAAGATCGTGTGAATCCAGATATGTCCATTACAGCTTTCACGCAATTGTGTGCCTCGTGTTGGAACCACCATCCCCATGCCTGTTTTATCATAAATAAACAGAGTGAACGATGTGAGGTACGTTATCGCTTGGGTTTTGATAATTTTATTTCTGTTTAAAAAGACCCAGGGTTTGACATTTCCTGTTAGTGTGTCTTTACCTTCACCATGGCGAACTCCATAGGGTACAAGAATCATGTTCAAATCAAGCAGCGTATTATTGAGGAACGAAATACGATTCGACGTAAATTTCGTGAATTACAACGTTTAAAAAACGTCAATCCTTTACCCATGATAAAACATGATCCATCATCGATTGATCCCATGAGGTTCAAACCAAATGCTTCTGCTGCTGCTGTTGCTGCCTACCAAACCAACCCCTTAACAACTTCAACATTTATTCAGATTCCACACGACAGGTAAAATCCTCCTCCTCCTCCTCTAATGTTAGTGAACAAGAACATAAAGAAGAAGAGTAACAACAAGAAAAACAATACCAGACGAAGAATACCAGGCGGTCAAGTGGATCTCGTTACTCTCGATTGGACCAAGGCTTTTGATCAGGTTCCCCATTCACGTCTACTTGATAAACTGCGCTCCTACAGCTTCGGTGGTAAACTAGTGGGGTGGTTGACTGACTTTTTTTACAAACCGGCATCAGAGAGTTGTCTTCCAAGGCACTCATTCCTCTACTGTTTTGGTCCCATCTGGTGTCCCTCAAGGATCCGTCCTTGGTCCTCTACTTTTCAACATATTCATGTTGGATATTCCCCATGCAGTCTCCTCAAACATCTATCAAAATGCCGACGACACAACCCTCTATCGCAAGATCAAAGACAATAGTTACCTCACCGCCCTGCAGGAGGATCTAAATAGCATCAGTGTCTGGTGCAAAATTAACGGTCTGGCTGTCAATTCTTCCAAAAGTAATCTAATCTCCCTAACCCATAATCGAATTCCAGCGGAAAACCCGTATCACTTTGAAAACACTCCGATTCCCCGTGTGCAGTGCGTCAAACTTTCTGGACTCAACATCACTTCCTACCTGAAATGGAACACCCACACCGACGCAGTGAGGAATCAAGCTGCACGCCAATAGGGTATGCTAAGCAGAAATCTACGTGGCTGCCGTACCAATGTGAAGAGGACCGCCTACCTGAGTCTAGTACGACCGCTGCTAATTCACGCGTGCCCTTCATGGAGCCCCGGGACCAAGGGAAATATCCTTAAGCTAGAACAGATACAAAATAGTGCCACTAAATTCATTCTTTCGAAATATTCCGACGTAGACTCTAAAATCAGACGCCAAAAATGTAGCCTTCCATCTATTGAGAACCTATTTACCCAAATTGATTTGTTATACCTGCGAAAACTTTTTAATAATACAGACTCATCTGCTATTTTAGACAAAATTTCCCTTGGCTACCGATCAGCTCAGAAGGGCCGCGGAGTTACGCTGTACGCCCCACTACCCAGGACTGAGTCGTACAAACTGGGTTTTGTAAATAGGTCGGTCTGTGCATGGAACAGCCTACCGTGTTCCCTGAAGGCCATCAACAATAATGCCGTTCAGTTCAAGAGGAAGCAGCGGCATTATTTGTTCATCAAGTAGGTTGTTTCTCACAAATTATGCCCCGATTCTTTGTTGTGCTAGTGTTTCCGGTGTATCTCCATTTGCAATATTTATGTGATCTCTTCTCTTGTTTTCCTGCCTTATCCTATATAAATTTACCATCCCTCTAATGTATACTGTAAATAATTTATCATTGCTCGATTCTCACTAATTGCCATCTTGTGTACATATGTAAATATAATCCAGTATATATAGTGGGGGCTCTGACGTATCCCGAATGTGAAGTGGGGCTTTGCACTTTTCAGAGACTCCCTTCAGTGTAATGTAAACTAGAGTGTAAGGCACTGATGAATAAATATGAAATGAAATGAAACATGAACAAAGTGAAAGTGAAAGGGAAACCGTATTTAATCCTGAAAGAAAACAAATTCCTCACCCCTTCAACAGTTTCTAAAACAAAACAAAAATCATCCTTCATAGCGGCAACACCATCTTCCTCCACATCGTATCCGTTTTCACAAGTCTTGGCAACCCCTCAAAATAAAGCTCAACTCAAAAACATTTTAATCAAACATTATGGGGCAACACTGGAACCGTATCTTACCCTCCTATTTATTGGAAAATCGGATACCACGTATGGTGTTCACTATGAGAATGATAGTTTTAAAATAGGGGATTCATCCATTAAATTTGCTCGTACGAAAGCTGTCATTAAAAGGATCAACTATAAATTAACACCAGGTCTGTTAAATCTGCTATTCTCTCGCACCCCCTCGCTACAAGATTTTACGTCCGAGGACCTTGCTAAATATAAATCCATTTTATTAGACACCAACGTTCACAAAAGAAACTATAAATAATCTCAGCAGCTCAATGCCAATATATCCCAAAAATATAAAACCATCATTGCAACATATTTGGTTAGCAAAAACATCACTCTACTTCTGGTGTAAGGTTTAAGAAATTAAAACCCTACATAGATATAACCTTTTGGAATATTCCCAATCAGTTAGTGGAGCGCTTATACATGCTTCATGCATCAAAAGAAGCTGGTCACACTGGTCATGAGGCAGAAATCGCCCACACTGTACAAAGACTCCGAGATGGTAAAATTATCTTATAAACTATCCCCCATCAAAGTGGGCATCGCTCATGAATTGCATAAACCAGCTCGACGCATTTATGAACGCCGACGTGTCATTTCCAAAGGAATCGATGAACTTTGGCGGGCAGACTTGGTTGAGATGATACCTTACTCTAACGTTAACGACGGTTGACCGTCATTGATGTCTATTCCAAATGGCTTTTCTTCAACCAGTAAAAAATAAAACTGGTGTCTTAGTCACAAAGGCCTTTCAACATATTATTGAACAATCAAAACTTCAACCTCACTTGTTACAAACCGACCAAAGGAAAGAATATTTCAACAAGGATTTCTCCAGTTTTCTCAAATCTAAGGATATTCATCATTACACCTATAGCAATCTCAAAGCTAGCGTATTTGAACGCTTCAATCGCCCATTAAAACGTTATATGTGGAAAGAGTTTACAATTCATTCATTCATTCATTCATTCGTTTATTTGCAATTGGGGGTGTGTCCCCCGGTGGCAAATTAGATATACATAACAAATAAATAATTGTACATAACAATTCACTAACAATTAAACTGGAGTATTTACACAAGTAGTCAGTCTTTTCTTAAACACACCTATATGTATGGGAAAAGGCTCTAAGACTGCGGCAGGTAGAGAGTTCCAATTATCAATAGCACTGTTTACGAAAGAATATTTACCATAATTTGTTCGCTGTGGTCGGCCCTTAACGTTGAAAGGATGACCGCTCCTACCCATGTAAGTAGGCTTTTCCATACGTTTCCTAAGCTCACCCCATGCTGGTTGATTTGTATACGTATTGTACATAGCGCAGAGTCTAGATTTCATCCTCCTAGCCTCAAGTGATTCCCACCCAAGTTTCATTAACAAACGGCTCACACTGATCCTGGGATTGAAGTGACTGAGCACAAATCTAGCGGCCTTTCTTTGTACCATTTCCAACTTATTAATGAGCCCTACTTGATATGGATCCCAAACCGCCGAGGCGTATTCCAGAATAGGTCTTACATGTGCCAAATATCCTAATTCTTTAGCAGAGGTACTACTTCCTTTTAATACCCTCATTACAAAGTGCAGGGATTTGTAAGCTTTAGAAACTACACATCCTATATGACTACTCCATTTCATATAATTTCTTAAGTAAACGCCCAAATATTTGCAAGAATCTTCTTCTACAAGTATTTCCGAGCCAATGTTATATTGAAAATCTTGCCTTCGCACTTTCCCTATTTTTATTAGACTACATTTTCTAGTGTTTATTTTCATTTTATTTTCAATCGCCCACTTATAGACCAGGTTCAGGTCATCTTGAGGTACTGCATTGTCTTGTGAGTCATGTATCTTTCGATATATTACACAATCATCCGCAAACAATCGACAGTCACTGCGAATCCTATTTGGTAAGTCATTTATAAACGCCAAAAATAACAAAGTTCCGATTACGCTGCCCTGAGGGATACCCGACGTTACGGTAATTTCTTCCGAGAATGGGCCTTCAAATTTCACTTTCTGGGAAGGACCCGTCAAAAATTCTTGGATCCATAAAATTACTCTTCTATCAATCTTCATCGAAGCTAATTTATGGAGTAGAATGTCATGCGGCATGACATCAAATGCCTTCGCAAAATCTATAACTACGGCATCGACTGAAACTCCATCGTCTAACGATTCGCTAATATCTTGAAAAAGTGATAGCATCTGACTCTCGCATGAGTAACCTTTCCGAAATCCATGTTGCCTACCATTAAACCATGATAATGTTTCCCACTGTTCCCTCAAGAAGTCGCAAATGAGATGCTCCATCTGTTTACAAACGATGGACGTAAGACTAACCGGCCTGTAGTTGCCCAATTCAAGTCTGCTCCCTCCCTTAAATATTGGGACCACCGTAGCTCTTTTCCAGTCATCCGGGATGTTCGCATTGTTTATGGACACATTAAACATCACCTCTAAGTATCGTGCCACGGCCCTACCTCCTAGTTTAAGTACTTCACTGTACTTTCAGACAGTTAATATACAGCTCTACAGGCCTTACGAGATTAACATCTAAGGTATTATTGCCTCTAGTTGGGAAGTCAACTACTTGGGAAAATCCCCCCTCCCTCTAGAATTTGTTTGCAGCGCTCTGAGCTTGACCTCAGCTAGTTGACTCACCAGACCAGTCTTCTTTGGGGAGGTTTAAATTTCCGGCAATTATTATGCTCTTTTTCAAAGCATTACCCGTACAAGTTTTATCATACAGTGTGTCGAGAAGCGAAAAGTTATCTTTCGGCGTTCTATACGCCCCTATCACCTGAAGAGGGAATTTATTCCCTTTATCCGAAATTTGTACGCATACCATTTCATGATCCGTATCAGCCCACTTTAAGAAACTAGCTATATTTTTGCGCACACAATTAAATAGCCCACCACCTCGCTTCCCCCGATCCCTTCTGTACATTTCGTAGGTCCCTTGAATTATTTCATTACTATTTATATCCTCATATAACCTAAATTAATTAGCAATGTCAATGTCCGGAGAATACGACTCTACAAGATTCCAAAATTCAATTAATTTATTTCCTAAACTCTGGCAATTAACCTGCAGTAGTCAAAGAGTCTTACCTCCGCAGAAAATATTCCGAAATAGCTCCTTCTGTTCCCGTCGGCTGGCAACCTCTGGACCTGCTCCTCCTCACAATGGCCGGCACGAACCGATGACCCTGTCATGTAAGCTCCCTAGGTTGAAAGCGCCCCGTCGATTTAAATGCAGCCCGTCTCGGGTGAAGTCACGGCCACCAAACCAGCAGTCAGCATCCACGTACACTAATCCCAGTTGTGCGCAAATCCAGTCCATGCGGTCATTTAGAGTCTTAACTCACCTTAACGGAACATCTTCCCGCCGAACAATGCCACTCATTATAATTTTTGCATTTCTAAACTTGCTTTTAGCTTTTCTGCCTAGTTCGTAGAGCTCCCCCATGATGTAATCAGCTGTAGACCTCTTCTTCTATTCGTTCGTCCCAACATGGAGCAACAACACTTTAACTTTGTCACAGTCCTCTACATTTGCTTCTTCCACTTGTTGGGCAAGCTGGTCAATTTTAATCCCCGGATAACACCGCACTTTCGCACCTGATTTCCTCGAGATATTCGCACTCCATCGTATCATAGAATCACCCATTATGATAACGTCATCCTCAGTTTGCTGCTGCACGCCCTCTTCCGCACTGATCCCAGTAGAAAGCCGTTCAGTCACATCCTTCACTAATTCCTCTGATTCACGAAGCTTTGTTCTTAGTTCCTGTATTATTTGATCCCTTGCTTTGATTTGCACCCTCAAACAGTCCGGCTTACCACATACTTTACAAAACCAATTCCCGACATCACAATCCTCCTTCTTGACCCTAATACAACCGAAGTGAAACCAATTCTCTCATAGTCCACACTCAACACCATTCTTCAATGTTTTACTGCACGTCGAACACTTTAAAGCTGCCACTTTATCATTTGCCTGATTCACATTTGGAGTAACAGGGCCTGGATTCACTTCCACTCCACCAATAACTAACAACGCAGCTATCACTAGGGCTATAAACCACAAGTTACTAGGGCCCGTACGCACACACAAACACCGGAAATCCCGACTACCCTCGCATACCACAGTCCGATCCTCGCGTGATAACACTCCAGAGAACAACCCATTTCAGCACACCTGAGAGCTCGGGAAAAACACGTCCTTTCACTTTGGCTGCCGACTGGGTTCCTATCGATGGATATACTGGTTACCTCAACTTGTGTCACGATACAACAACACCATTCATTCCACCATCGGCTTGAAACCTCGTCTCGTCACCAAGAACCTACCCACACTCAATAGACTGTTTAACCCTATAAAAAGAGCTGACCCTAGGCGACATCACCTTAAAATTTGGAGATTTTGTTCGCATCAGCAAACATAGAAGTGTGTTTTCAAAATCGTACACTCCACAGTGGTCGACAGAAATTATTAAAATTCGTCAAGTCAAGCTAGGTCAACCAGTGACGTATCTCTTAGAAGATCAAAGCGGTCAACCCATCAAAGGACGATTCTATTATGAAGAAGTGCAAAAAACATTATATCCCAACGATTATCTCATTGAACAAGTAATTAAAGTCAAAGGTGCAAAATATTTTGTAATGTGGTTAGGGTTCCCTTCCACGTTTAATTCATGGGTCAATAAACATGATTTTTTTTAATAAAAACCTATTAATGTATTTATTTATTTAGTTAGTTAGTTAGTTACAAAAATTTCCCTTTTCCAAAATGATGTATCACATTACCTTTCACTAATCCCATCCTTTTGTTTCTTTACATGTCCAATGACCACTTTGTTCAACCCCATGACAATATTTTATCATGATGTTATGCACTCACTCATGGTTTCAAACTTAGCGCTGCTTTATAAATCTATTATAGAGCAAGGCTATGACATACTCAGTATAAAGCCACACTGTATAATGATACCTGTCTCTTATCTCTCTCTTGCTGCGGACCACGCAAAATGAAAACAGCACTTGTCTGTCTGCTAGCAGTGGACCGTCTCAAGCTTCCAATTCTCATTTCACAAAGCATGTCTCTCTGCGTGTGAGCACAGGCAAGCCATGTTAAATTATAATAATAATAATAATGTGTATGTGTTTTACCAACATCACAGCGCTTGACACAACGTGACTTCAAATCTGGTTTCTTACTTTTTCCCGTTTTCCTCAAATGTCTCGAAAAATGACGGCAACCATGGTTTCAGCTTTTCAATACCTACATTCCCGTAAAGAGGACGACGAGACGAAAACATCAACATGCCCGTCATAAAAATCACAAAATTCGGTTTCCAAATAACTTAAAAATAACAAAACACATTTTCCATAAGAAAAACATGTTTTCCGCTTTTCACCTTTCCAATACCTACATCCTCGTAAACAGGACGACGAAACGAAAAAATAATATCACACACGTCATCATCACTTTTTCAGTTTTCCCAATATTAGGGAAAATCACAAAAAACATATTTTCCATAAAAAACATGTCTCCAGCTTTTCACCTTTTCAATACCTACATCCCCGTAAAGAGGACAACGAGACGAAAAAAATTAACGTGACACGCGTCTGGCATGATCACTCTTTCTGTTTTCCAAAAATTAGCAAAAATGTGAAAAACGCATTTTTAGACTCAAAACCCTATTTTCACCTTTTCAACACCTACATCCCCGTAAAGAGCACAACGAGACGAAAAAACGATTCTACGCACGCCCTCCTACCATCACTCCTTCCTTCCCAAGACCTCCAGGGGCTCACAACTTCCTAAGAAGATCAGAACTCCTATTCTAGCACTATTTCACCCCGCAAGGCAATGGTAGTTTTTATTTTGGGGTGGAAATTACACGTCCATAGGAAAGGAGCGTTCACCACGATTCCTAGGACACCCCATACGCTCAAATCCAACCATGGGTTCAGGAAATAATAAAAGCGGATGACCTATTAGTTTTGGTCCTTCAATTAAATAACAAAAACTGTAGGAAAAGAGGGGACATTACTACAAGTGCTAGGACAGCCCATATGTATAAATCCCATTATTGGTTGGCGAGATATTTAAAGCGGATAACCCTTTAGTTTTGGTATTTTAATTAAATAAAGAGGCTATAGGAAAAGAGGGGGCATGACTACAAGTTCTAGGACACCCTGTATGTTCAAATCCCATAATTGGTTAGCAAGATATCAGGTTCGGGGCAAATACGAGGAGGGCTCAATATGTTAGTGGGCAGCTTTCCCATTACCACACTACTTTAGATTTGTAGATGACCATCATGACACAGGCTGAATAATAACTGTAAGGATCCACTAAAGAGATCGTTACAAAGCACGTGACTCTAGCAGTCAACGTAACACCATGAGCTAACTATAAGCACCCACAACAACAAAATACTCAGTGGTTCTCCAAGAAAGCGAAAAATTACATCGGTTCAGTTTGGCAAAAGGGGTCAGTACTGTCTGGATACAATGGTTGCGGGTATTCTTCCACCCTTCAACGTGTCTCCACAGACACTACAATAAAATGAATAACTAGCCTTATACATTTGATATCTGGTCAATAAAGAAACTGGAATAAACCTCTCGTTAAATTATGCAAACCATAAAACTATAATTCAAAACAGTCGCTTACAAATAGCAGACTTTCAAAATATGACTTCATCGTCATCCTATCAAATACAGCGAAACAACTGTGACCTACATTCCGTAGCACTAATTCTACATTGGTCAATATATTTTACTTGGAATTGTGCCGTATAAATTGTCGATAGCAGTCGAGTCTCGCATATGAGAACGCAGTGGGATTCTGGGTAATCGTAAGCTCGGGGAAGACGCGAGCTTGGATGGGTCGGCCTATTACTTCAGTAAGCGTGCATCCCAGGCAAGTGAAAAACTTTGCTTTAGCAAATTGAAATACATGTTTGAACAATACTGGGTCCACATAATAAAGTCCTGAATGTGACCCTCTAATACAAGTAATCAAGATTGCATGTCCATCACACTGATTCGTACCATGAAATATAATGCGTAAAAATACAAACAGTTAACGAACCAAGGAATACAAAATGACAGAGTCACCACTCTCACTCTGGCTGCTTTCCTTCAGCGAATATATTATTACACCTTCCATCAAATGTTCAAGTTCTGGGAAAAATATACGTGTCACCTCTTGACACAACTAAAAGATTATCTGACAGCACTTGCACTCCTCGTGCTGTATGAAATGATAAGCTAGTGTACTTGGGTTCATAACAGGGTTAGTTATCCACTGATATTATACACGTAGAATATTCCTACTCGGAATTACTGGCATCGGGGCATCCCTTAAAATATAAAATAAAGCCCTCCTAAAAGGCAGTATTTGTAAATACATTCCACAAATGATACGCCCAAAAATATCCAGTAGATAAAGCAAAAATTAAACAGGGTGCCTAAGAAGTTAGCACCAGGATGATAATCATACCACCAAAGTTATAATCACCACATGCTGATTGGAAAGCAGCTCTCAGAGCTGAGACAAATTAATGGGTAAGATTTCATTAGTAGGTTCGAAGTTTGAGTAGGCGCACCTGCATAGTATTGCCATACAAATAAATTGACCAGTTTGACAAAGCTAAATAGAAGAAAATAAATAATTAAATACAATATTACATAAATCTACCTATATGGTTGCTATCACAGTACGGTTTCTATACTAGTCTACTGAAGCATTACCTTTACAAAATAGAAAGTACAGGACTCACTGTGGAACTTGAATTTGACCACGTGTTACCCTGGAGATTGGGGGTTTATCATCTCCCATCGGTAGGAAGGTTTTTCTTGTCCATCCTTCGTCCCAATCCTGTCTTTCCCTTTTCCTTTTTATAGTGGGGCTATTCCTCATGGGAATAGCTTAATCCATCATGGACATCTTGTATAAGTGGTTAAACATGTGGCCTACGTGGTTTATGAAGAGATTCATTCTGATTAGAATAAAATCGATGATATCACAGAATTTACGGGATTTTATAATGGTTTACTTCCAAATACTGGCTTTACACTTGTGTGCAGACTGATACAAAAATGGCCTTTGGCATCTGCCACAGATTCTATGGACACTGCGGATGGTGTCCTTCTCACAAAATCTACTACCTTCAACACTATCTTCTGGTATCGTGGCAATCGTGGCACGAAAATTGTGGCAAAAATTATCACTGATGAATATTTTAACCGATTGTGTTTTTACGCTGGTTATAAAGTACTAAGCGTTCGTTCGCAAGTTTTCCAAACCTCGTGGAATGAAAAAGCATGCAACGTGGTATCGCGTTGGTTGACCACGTGCAAGAAGAACGGGTCTTTCGCGATTTATATCACAAATTTATCACTTGCTTCACTTATACGCGCGCGACACGGCGTCTTACTAATTATTATGCACTTTATAGTGTGATATAGATACGATCCTCACTGATTCTAGCTATCGCTTCAGTTTCGGACACTCTCCCCATAAAATCACGTCAATTCGACTTGACAATCTCAAATGGTGTGTCGTCATAATCAAGGAACAGTGTTCCAGGTTCTAGAAGAACTTCCCAAGTCATGCAGCGACTATTTGAATACCTTTACCAAAGATTTAAAGTATCATAAAAGGCCACTATAATGTGGTAAATTATGCAGAATGACAAATAAATAATGTATATAATGTACAAAACTAAGATATAAATGTATGCATCCAGGAATCACATTGGAATGCAGTACCAAAGTCAAATGAGTATCTGAAGTTCGAGCTGGCTTCCGGAGTGCTTTCTACACATTATCGTTGTAATGAACATGCTTCTCAAGAAATCATCACCAGCGTGAGCGCATACGGGCTCAATATGGTGACAACATTGATGATGCACATCACACCTTCTTCGTGTGCGACCATTGGATGATAAAGAGAGAATATGTGGAAACTGGATTGGGAGAAATGACACCAGGTAATATTATTTCTGCAATCATGGGATTGGGTACCAGTGTGTGTGGAGGATGTCCTTCGCCATAAAAAGCGGGATCTGGAAGCGTACGAACGTCCTTAAGAAGAAATTAAGAAAGAAGAAGTATGAAAGGCTATGTAAGTAAGACATCACCCTGAAGTAATGCGAGAGCGGTTTCGGGGGAATGAACGCATCTTGAGAAAAGGGATGTGGTTTTTAGTGGATAAGAATCCCTTTCTCTTGTGGACTGCGGACCCTTCAGAAGGGTCCTTTTGAAGATTTTCCACAGTTCTCGTAAAGAAAAGGAGGTGGCCGTAGCCTTAAGTAAGAAACCATCTCAGCATTTGCCTGAAGTAGAAGTGTGGGGATACCACGAAAAACCACTTTCAGGTAGGTTAAGGTGGGAATTGAACCCTTCTCTTTATAGTTTTGCTTCACAAGGCTGATTGTGCCCCGTTACAGCCCTAGAAAAGGGATGTGGTTTTTAGTGGGTAAGAATCCCTCACTCTTGAGGAGTGCGGACCCTTCACAAGGGTCCTTTTGAAGATTTTCCACAGTCCCTCGTAAAAAAATAGTAGTAGTAGTAAAATTTACAACGTAGTTGTTGATTATTTTAGGGGCTGCGGCATCGTGGTAAATAGCCCGTTTATTTGAGTCATAACCTGTGTTATTGTTATTGGGATGGAGGTAGCCGTAGCCTTAAGTAAGAAACCATCTCAGCATTTGCCTGAAGTAGAAGTGTGTGGATACCACGAGAAACCACTTTCAGGTAGGTTAAGGTGGGAATCGAACCCTCCTCTTTATCGTTTTGCTTCACAAGGCTGCGTGTGCCGCGTTCCGGCCCTAACACCACCATTAAATATCATTGACAGGGTGGTGGCGGCATTTATAACAATAAGTCCATTTGTTATTCCAATCAATGTTCAAATTTCATTGCTATGTAAGAAATTTACAAGGGTGTATTATGCTTGCAAAGCAGTTATACTATGGTCATGAAATAATAAAACTTTTTTTTGTATTTAATAGCAGGAACAATTGTATGATGCAATATTTTTAACAAATTTCGTAAAATTATTTAATGAAAAGTAGTAAGAGCCATGCACACGTTTCCTCCAAACATAATACTTTGTGATTATAGAGACATACACGCCATAGTTCTGGAATTCTGTTCGATATGATACTTACAATTTCTTCTTCTGAAACATTTTGCTTTAAGTGACCCTGAGTTCCCCTCTGTCCACTCAACTGAATGAGTATGTTACACTATGCACTACTCCATGTATCATGTGATACAAGCGTCGCTTCTTCTATGGAGTCTCTGCTTGGAAATATATAACATTGTGAAAGTATTGAAAATGTACTAAGAAACGAGATGATGCCTATTTCTGAATGCGATTGTGATTAATGCGTTCGAGATCTCCACTAACAAACGGAACACAGAGAGGATATATCCTAGAAACAGCAAGTAGAAGGCGGACTGCAAATGATCCAGGGTGTACTGTTCAGGATCAGGAGATACCTTACTTGATGTATCCAAACGCTGGCTAAGATTAAGACTTTCCAATTGCAATTCTCTCCATTTAGCGTGCAGTCCAGCTCCTAGTGTGTTCATGACAGTAGAGGAGAACGCAGGGAAATAAGGAAAATATAAAAGAGTTTTATAATTAGGATATATTCCGTCAATCTTTCCCTTCATTACGTGAATGAAACTGCTTCCCTTGTTGGATTTTTCCAACTGCCTAATCAATATATCGGCTCGAGAACTAGTCGTGATGACGGACACATTTCTATAAAGCGGTATATCATACACATATTGGTCTATGCTTTTATCACGCTCGATTACTTTCCGGATCAACTGTCGGAAGTTAATTTAAAGAGAAGGACTTAACTTTTCCAGAAACCATAAGGATACACAATGTTCAATCCCGACTTGTAGAGCTCTTGGAAACTGTTGATCACCGGATAATATTTAGTGACGCTCAGGAAGTTAGTTCGAGTGCCTTGATATGCACTCGTTATTATGAGGCTGAAGAGGACCCAGAATATAACAACCAGCCTGTCAGACAACAAACATGGCATAGTTGGCAAGCCACCTGACAAAAATGTGCTAAAGGTGAGGAGTAAATTGGTGGAGAAACTAGTAACAACTGTACCCTTAAGACGTTGGATAAGATGCTATAAAGGAATACTGCAAATTATGAAAGCCCAAATCATAGTATCGAATGAAAGAAACACGTTTTTCTATTGTGAAACGCATTCAGATTTTGGCACCGGAAACACGAAGCTATCATACCGGTGTGGGTGGATTAACTCAACTTCATATGCCATTAAGTAACGGTTCATCGATAGATCAAGCAATCCTTTTTTCATTGCTTTGTATTCATTTCGTTGTGTATTTACAACGAATTGTGGCACTGCATCAAAGGGGGAAAGAAACACAGCTAGATTTCTTGCGTCAGCATTAGTAGTTAAATATGGTTTGGTGCCTGTACTTAACTTGACACCATTACCTTGTACGTCAAGAGGTTTCTTAGAGTATACGGCATTGATAAGTTCATCCGATACATCACGAACAACAATAGCACCTCCCCTTCCAAAAGGATTATAGGTGAATGACTTGATCTTTTTTTTCTCACCGTATTTAAAGGTAGACATAGAGACATCTACATTCAGTATCATGTATCGCCACAACACTTGAAAAAAAGAGGACTCACAGCTGTCCATAGCAGAGATAATGAACACGAGGAACCTTCCTCGGGGATTCCAACCACTCAGTTGACTGAGAAGGGCGACCCTCTGATTAACTACCTCGCTGGAACACTGGTGAAAGAAGAGGAGAATGAGTTACTCTTGGAGAACTGTTCCTTCCTCATATTTCCCTCACCTTTTACCAACTGTACACCGGTGTAACATCGCTGGTGTATGAAGTGAAGTAATATTGTGGAGACAGAGCTGAGATTACGTCTGTCCATGTAGACTGTTAAAGTATTACTGACTTCATTGTTATGACCATCCAGTAATGTGGAAATCAGTAGTGAGGCGTTTCCGAAGGTATTGTTGTGTTGGTGCTCGTTCAGATCAAGGAACATAATCTTTGAAGCTGGCTGTAGCAGAATGATGCTCAGAACACTTATCGCTGCTATACTCATCCTCAGATGATTGAGAACAGAAGAGAAGAAATATTTGCCAAGTGCTTTATCCCTCTATGTGCTGAGTTGCTACCTACTGGAATGAGCACCACGTTGTGACTTCCGGAAAGTTTCAACATATGCTCGCGTTTCACATCCCTCAGACTCAAAAACCACCGTCACTTCAAAAGTTTATACGAAGTTGGATCAAAAAGTTATTTGCACTAACGCGCTGCAGCAGCGCGCTGTGTGTCGCAAACGTGGGCACAGCGGAGAAAGGGACACTCACTGCCCACACGTCTGTTAGGCAGGTCGCTGTGCTGTCTCGTCTTGTATGGTGTGAATAGCGGCCAAATGCAATGGCGCGTGGACTGGACGTTCACTCCAAATATGAGGTGCGTGCGACAATCCGATTCTTATGGGCCAAAAAGAAGAATTGCACGATTAAAGAGTAGCGCCGGGGGAAATTGAGCGACGGTGTGATTTTGTTGCACGATAACGCAACACCTCACAAGGCCTATCAAACGAGCGAACTGCTGCAGCGTTTCATGTAGGAGGTCTGGCAAAATTCACCCTACAGTCCCGACCTAGCGCCATGTGACTTTCATCTGTTCGGTAAGCTCAAAACGGAGCTCGGTGATCGACTTTTCCAGACCGATGAGGAGGTGAAGGCCGCTGTCTCCGTGTGGTTGCAGAACTCTGGAGGAAATTTCTACGCATCCGGCATCGAAATTTTTTTTGTGTGATCGCAGAAATGTTTGGAGTCTCTTGGAAACTATGTGGAAAAGTGACGTTACATTGTATGTCGCTATAGGCATGTTGCTGTTGTGTGGGTGGTGTAATAACTGGCCATAACTGGGAAGTGCAACTTATTTTTTTGATCTGCCCTCGTATATTATCTCTACTTGGTATAAAACCAAGTCCCCGATTCTTAGAGGTCACGGGTAATCTCGAGAACCACTGAATGGAGTTTGATGTGGTTTTCACAATTCTGTAAAGATTATCTCGAGGAAGATTTCTGTAGAAAATAATTGATTTATGATCAAAGGAAGCTAAGCAGTAACGATTTCGGTGAAAAGGTCAAAAAAAGAAACCTAGCGTCCGAGCGCTTTGTAAGCTTACGCTGGGCAAACCGTTAAAAATATCTAAATACTATGAGCGTAAGAACTGTTCAGCATGAAAAGTTCTACAAAAAAGTCCGCGAGAGCATATCTCTATCATCAAAACATCGCCCACTATAAGTGTTTTTACGTTTTCATTTCTTCTATGTCCATTCAAATACTGGGGCGAGAATTTTCGAGCTAGCTAAGGGCTAAGGGCGAGTCTATCACCTCTTTTACAGCCTAACTAGCGGGTGAACCTATTACCCCAGACACAGCCTGCAGCAAACCGTCAAGTTGTGTTGACTTCAGAGAAGGGTGGTTGTGTTTGGAGTTTCCCTGGAAGTGCAACTCGGCTTTTCTTCATTTCGCCTGTGAACTTTCCGTTCCGCAAAATACAGTCAAGTTAAGATTGGACGGAAGGGGGATTTGTGTTTCATGCACCTCGCCATTCCCTGGCAGTGCAACTCTTCACTTCACCTGTGAACATTCCGATCCGCAAAATTCACAGTTAATTGGACGGAAGGGGGATTTGTGTTTCATGCACCTGGCCATTCCCCTGGAAGTGCAACTCAGGTTTTCTTAATTTCGCCTGTGAACTTTTCAATCCGCAAATATATAGTCAATTCAAGATTGGACGGAAGGGGGATATGTGTTTTATGCATTACGTCTGGCAAAAATTCGTTATAATTAATATTTCAGTCAGGTATTTTAAGCCATCATGCCGAGATGTAAAACGGATATAGGTCATAGTTCACCGACATCGAAAAAAAAGCGCTTATCACATAACAATGAAACACAGCAACAAATAATTTTTCGATTGTCACAAGAGAAAGAAAGACCTCGTCCTCGGCTCCTTCAAACCGTTGCTCAAGAAGAACACCGTCTGAACCACGATCAGAAACAAGCTTATGACACCATCATATCTAGCATCACTGAGAAGGAAGGTAAGATATTTTTTCTCGATGTCCCTGGAGGCACAGGCAAAACGTTCTAGATTAATTTTTTGCTCGCCAAAGTGAGGTCTGGTGGTAATATTGCTCTTGCCGTCGCATCATTTGTAATTGCAGCCACTCTTTTGGAAGGGGCAACATTTAAACTTCCTTTGAAAGTCAGCAGTAGTGATGGAAGCGTATGTAATATTTCAAAACAAAGTAACACTGCCAGTTTAATCCAAAATTGTTCCTTAGTTGTATGGGATGAGGTTACAATGTCGCACAAAACTTCCGTTGAAGCTGTAGACATGACCTTGCGTGACCTAATGAATCGGAACACACCTATGGGTGGCTGCACAGTTTTGTTCGCCGGAGATTTTCGTCAAATCTTACAAGTTGTTACCAGAGGAACGATAGCCGACGAATTGAACACTTCACTAAAAAGATCTTACATCTGGCTGGATATAACACAATTGGCACTCAAAACTAACATTAGAGTACTCTTATCTTCAGAAGATAATAGTCTGTTTGCTAATTTGTTACTTAGAGTCGGAAATGGAGATTTGCCGGTCATTGACGGGAAAATTACCCTCAGTCACAATTTCTGTGTTTTAGTAAGCAGCATTCAAGAATTGATTGATAGCGTTTATCCTCAAATCCATGATATATCTAACAAGTCTCATTCATGGTTTAAAGAAAGAGCAATATTATCGCCGACAAACGAACAAGTTGTGAAAATTAATGACTTGGCGTTCCCCAAGTTCACTGCCCAGGCTCAGTAGACGCAATAGTCGAGACCGAAGAAGCTGGTCATTAGCCTACAGAGCTCCTAAATGCTTTACTTCCTTCTGGCTTGCCACCACACAAGCTTATTTTAAAAGTGGGAGTGCCTGTTATATTGCTACGTAATTTACACCCACCAAAGTTATGCAATGGGATGCGATTGGTAGTGCAAGCTTTGAAAAACCTGTTTCATTGAAGCAACTATCTTAACTAGCTGTGGTACAGGATAAGCGGTCTTAGTACCCAGAATCCCTATGATTCCTTCAGATTTGCCTTATCATTTCAAACGAGTACAATTCCCAGTAAGAGTCTGCTTTGGCATGACTATAAACAAAGTACAGGGTCAGACATTTAGCGTGACTGGAGTTCATGTCAGTGGAGAATGTATTTCTCATTGACAGCTTTACGTGGCTCTATCGCGTGTTACATCAAACTGATATCTTTTCGTATTCACTGCTGGAGGGAAAACGACTAATGTCGTATACAAGGAAATCTTATGAGACCTCGGTTAAAAGTAGCATTCATAACTGTTCCCGGGCGAGGCCGGGGCGGGTTGCTAGTATAATATATATGTATCACTTTCATGTGGACACGATGACCCCGATGACCAATCACGTTTAAGTTTATACAAAAAATTATAACGATTCATAATCTCGGTCGAGTTCGTAAAAGGTCAAAATTGCATCGAGAAGGGTGTATTATTATTTTTTTCGAAAAAGTGAAATATTGTTATAAATCCCTTAGTATTAGTGAATTGGTATTGGTCACCTGATCTGGCCCCGTGTGATTTCTTTTAAGGAGAGTTTATCAAAGATGAAGTTTATGTACAACCAATGCCAGTTAACCTTGTTGAACTGAGGAATTGGATCCATGTGGCTGTAGCTAAAATTGACCAGGACATGCTCCAGCTTTTGTGGTCGGAGTTGTGCTACCGTATCCAGATTTGTCGATATTTGTAGTGATCCTACATGTGTGTGTAGGAAGACAAGCCCCCAATAGGTTTTGATTTTCTCGAGCAATGTGTGCAAAACTTAGTTTAACACCCTCCAGTGGTTTTGACGCTAATCCGTAATAAATGACAAACAAAGAGACAAGTAAAGCTGTCGGTATATTTGGTTTTTCATTCAACAGTTCGTTCAAGGTGAATGATCGATATCGTGCCACTTCTTGTGTGCTTGCTTGATTGAGACACATTAGGTCTGTGTTGAGACATTCACGTCACGAAGGCTTTCTACTTACCTCGCGATATTTTCAAAATAGCGGTAGCAATGAGTCACCAGCACATCTCACATCTGGTCTTACTTTGTCAAGCCAACTAAATTGCTTACTGGGTGGGGGGTGAGGCTTTCTATTGTGTTCTCAGTATTAAATTACTAAATGTAAGCCTAGTTTTATTTTAGGGGTAGCTTCTACTCAGAAACAAATTACCATGCCATTTGCTCCAGTGATTTTGACGCAAACCTGTACTAAACGACAAACAAAGAGAAACCATTTTAGCCGTGGGAATATTTGGATTTTACACAGCTCATCCAGAATAAATGCACAGTTTTATACGAATATTTAAAGTGTTCACACAGTAAACTTGCTTTATTTGTAGAGATATCGAACTTACTTGAGTGTCCTCCGGTTCTTGCTATCCTGATGCGTTATACACAAGTAGTTGGGCCCACGTCGTGAAGGTTACTGCGTGTGCTACATTATGTTATGCTATTAGTGAGGATTCAAATGGATATAACAGATATGATCAGTATTACTAAAAGTGCTTTTATGTTTTCATGTCTTCTAATGGACTACAATTAAGGTTGTTATTGTTATGGTTAATTCACCTTACAGGCTTGGGACATCGTGGTTATCAGCCCCTTTCCCTGCACATGTTAACAATGCCAATTCCAATACATTTGGTGCACCCTTTCTAAAGAAATATTTTATATGCTACTAGCTGTACCCGGCATGCGTTTCAATGCCATTCAAAGAAAGTGTTGGCGATGTAACTTCGTTTGTTAACTACTATTGGATTCCCAATAGTATTTTCTTTTTACGTTAACCACCTCTAAACTATTATGAAATTGATTTACTATCTCAGAAACATTCATGGGAGCGTGCTCAACAACTCACCAAAGTTTCATCCCAATGAAATGAATGGTATACGAATGCAGGAGGGTCTTTGTTCAAACGATTCGAGCGTTGTCACCCATTTGTTGAATATACTCGTACTCTACCTATTGTGAAATGGATTTACTAAGTCAAAAACCTTCCCAGGAGTGTACACAACAACTCATCAAAATTTCATCAATATCGGCTGAATGGCATATGAACGCATACGGGATTTTTTTAAACGATTCGCGTGCCGTTACTCATTTTTTGAATCTACTCATGTGCTACCTATTGTAAAATAGATTTACTAAGCATGAAACCTTCCCTGGAGTGCACTCAACGATTCACCAAAGTTTCATCGCAATCGGATGAATGGTATATGAACGCATACGGGATTTTGTTGAAACAATCCGCGCACCACCGGTCATTTGTTGAATCCTCTCGTGCGCTACCTATGTTAAGATATATTTACTACGCCAGAAACTTTTCCTGGAGTGTACACAGCAATTCACCAAAGTTTCATCGCTATCGGACGAATGGTATATGAACGCCTACCCGACTTTGTTGAAACGCTTCGTGCGTCGTCGCTCATTTGTTGAATCTACTCGTGCGCTACCTATTGAAAAATGGATTTACAAAGCCTGAAACCTTCCCTGGAGTGTACACAACATCTCACCCAAGTTTCATTGCTATCGGAAGAATGGTATATATACGCATATGGGACTTTGTTGAAACAATTCGCGCGTCGTTGCTCATTTGTTGAATCTACTCGTGCACTACCTATTGCAAAGTGGATTTACTAAGCCGGAAACCTCCCCTGAAGTGTACACAACATCTCACCCAAGTTTCATCGCTATCGGACAAATGGTATATGAACGCAAACGGGACTTTGAATATACAAATTTTGGTTCAGATGGGTGAAACGGTGTAGATTTGTGCCAAAGGGCTTAAATGCAGAGAATGCAGTGGTCTGTCCGAAATTTAAAGTAGATAGTGTTACTCGTCGGGTTCAAAAGGGTAAGTATACAAATTTTGGTTCAGATCGGTGAAACGGTGTAGATTTATATAAATAACAGACAAACAAACCAACATTGAGTTTTATATGTATAGATATATAGATAGCCTAGCAGTAGTGCTTGATTTGTTTGGATTGTGCGTAGCGCTTGGTACACGTTTCTCACATCGGAAAGTCTCAAATAATATCACGATAACTGTTGTGGAAAGGTTTTCTTATCGTAGAGCGAATCCTCTGAGATAAATTTACCTTTCTTAACATTGACGCGAGTCCAAGTTTGTGCATGATGCATCCAAATACTAAGTTAAATACAGAAATCCAAAAATCCAGTTATTTTCTCTTAAGTTAATGAAACATTTACTGTGAACAGTACTTGTTAAATTTTGTTCTCATGTATCGATTGACAAGGTGAGAAATATCCACATTTTATTTTAAGTAATTCCTATTATTCACTTAAAATGTATTTCCTATGATTCTCGGTTGGGACAACCTCATCTTCTACAGCCATCATGAATACTTGTTTTAGCCATTGTTAGGAGGCGTCTATACTGTTATTATTGTCATAATTAATAATATTAGCGCTATTATTATCCTCAACACCATTATTAGCAAGGCGTGTCTGTTGACTAATCGCGACAAAATGTCTATTACATATCTAAAACGTTTGCACAAAAGATTCGTACGTTTCAGTCATCACTGTATACTCATGCCACCCTGCTCAGGTAATGAAAGAGTTGTATATTAGATATACCCAATAATTCCAACTTACGTTTGCTCCCTCAGGTTCTTGTGATAGGAAAGGTTTACTACACTGTCCCTCGGTGACTGCCCACAAAACAACTCTCGTATACATACAATATCCGCAGTGTTTTGTGTTGTGACGCACGTTCTTGATCTAATGTTAACTAACATACCACAATAGTTCGTGAAAGTAATTACCCATTGATCAAGTGGCTACTTGTCCATATACAATATTAAAAGAAGTGTTTCGGATGTACGTGTTGGTCTCATACGGAGTCATCTTACGAATGTTAGTATATGTAAGAGATTACAAGAGAATCATCTATAAAATGTTGGGAGCAGTTAAGGTTATTATTAAACGTATTGTAACTATTATTACTAGTCTATTATTATGACTATTACCGCACAGACAGTGCCTCCCCATCAAAGACTTGTAAACATTCCGCATTCTGAGCGTAACCGCAATGGTAAAGCTTATAAGAGCGTATTATAATTATCACTAATTGACTTCTTCTTCACCTTTCTTCGATTCGCCCAACTAGAGGCCACGTCAGTTCAACTGTCTCTTCTACCGAGCTCTAACTACCGCCCAGTGTTCCCGCATTCGCCTCCGATGCTGTTCTTTTCTCTCTTAGGACCACGCCTTCCCTGTCTTCATCTTCGGCTTTTCCTGGAAACTTTTGTGTGAACGTAGGTTTTCCTGAAATGGAACACGCTCCTGGATATCCTTAGAGGAAATTTCCATTTCACGTAGTGTTCAGGATTGCTTCTTGTGGGAGCAGTGTGTTGCCAGGCCGCACGTCGGTGGCGCTGGATTAGAGACTGGACGTCAGCTAAGCACACCAGCGCCTATATGGTCAACTAATTAACAGCTCTGCCCTATCTGATAGCCAATCTATTTTTGTAGTCCTTGATTCCTTTGTTGTATATTATTCTGTGTGCTATGTCGTCGTCGTGCTGGCTTTTGGTCAAATTAGTATAATAAAATACAGTAGTTAATACAAATCTGTGCATTCGTGATATGATTCAGTCCTAATAAGATTTACGGCCCATTCCATAAGCATTTTCATCATTCATCATTTTGGTCCTACCATCCCGGATGCACAGGGTATATTAATTAATTACTTCAAGCTGATACGCAAATCGGCAGGGAGTGATACCGTTCGTACCGTTCTCTGCCAATCTGTGTGAGGTGCTACGCTGTATTTATAACACATTGCACAAATTCGTGACCCGCCAGCACCTACTACATCAACCAGATACCAAGGGACGAGTAGCATCTCGAATACAGCAGTAAGCTCAGGTCTTAATTTATATTTATTAGTAATCAATATTGTTTACCTGTGTGTAGTATGGATCCTAGTGTACGGAAAACACTGACAAGAAAACGAGCTGTCGCTAAGTCCAAAATCACCAACATCCAAAAATATATTGATTCTCTAACAGATGACATTGATATATTTAATATTAAAATCAGACGCGAAGCTCCGCAGTAGGCCTGGGACAGTTACAACACTCTTCAGGATGAGCTTGAAGTAGAAGATGATACCCAAAATCACGCAGCTGATAGGGAATTATTTTCAAATATCTTTTACGAGCCATACACTAAACTGACGAAACTAATTGAAACTAGTGTCAAAGTTGAAAATGAATCACATTTAAGCCTAAATTCTAACACTCCAACGTCTACCTGCAAATTAAAATTGCCTACGATAAAGCTACCTACATTTAGCAATGATGTAGAAGATTTCCGGCATTTCCATGACACATTTCAGTCTTTAATTGTTCGCAATGAAACGTTGGATGACATTCAGAGATATTATTACCTTCTAGCTTCAGTATCAGGGGAGGCAAGCACATTAATTGCCAATCTCCCAGTTACATCTGACAATTTCAAAATTGCATGGGCTTTAATTTGTGAAAGGTACAATAACCCTCAACTTGTTGCCACGACTCATATCAAAGCTCTGTTAGCCCCTGCTGTCGTAGCTAGAGAATGCCCGAAACTACTTCGAGAGTTACTAAGCCATTGCAAAAGCAATCTTAACGCCATTGAGGCATTAGATTTAAAAATACCATTGCATGAATTAATTATTTCCCAGTTATACTTGGAAAAAGTTGATTGCAATACTAGAAATGACTGGGAACTGAGGCCTAGTTCTCAATCCACATTCTTGAATGATTTTCTTCAATTTCTAGAACATCGGTGTCAGGCTCTAGAACTTCAGGATTCCAGGTTGCCCTCTAAAGGCTCAGAATTGGACACGACTAAGACTAGAATTGCCAAGGATACAAGACATACTTATGTAGCAACCAAAAATATATGCGTTCTATGTAATAATGCCCATCACTTGAATAAATATTCTAAGTTTCGTGAATCAAATTTACAACAAAGACTTAACGTCGTGAAGCAAAATCATCTCTGTTTCAATTGCCTATCCAGTAGACACAAGGATACCACTTGTCCATCTGAACATAGATGTCGCCAGTGTGGTAGGAAACATCACACATTAATCCACATACAAGAGTCCCAAGCAAACTCACAGCAGAAAGTTTCAGCTTATTGTTCATTTAAGCAAAAACCAGTTACTCAAATTCTGCTAGCCACTGCACAAGTCATGGTGAATGCCAGCGCAGGATATCATCATTACTGTAGAGCATTCTTAGTTTCTGGTTCACATACGAATTTCATAACAGAAAGTCTAGTTCAACGCCTTCACTTGAAGAAAGGTCGTTATCAGATTCCGATTCAAGGGATTCATGAAGTGACCTCCAGGATAAATCATAGTGTACCGGTGCAATTCAAATCGACTTCAACTGAGTTCAGTACCAACATTATATGTTCTGTATTACACTCTATCACTGGTGACATGCCCTCTACATCACTGCAAATCGATGACTGGAATATTCCTGACGATATTCAGCTGGCTGATCCTACATTTTGCAAGCCAGGAAGAATAGATCTACTGTTTGGTGCTGAGCTATTCTTTAACCTTTTACTTCCTGATAGAAGAACTAGGCTCGGAAACTATCCCGTTCTACAAAACACCGAATTGGGATGGATTCTGTCCGGAAAAATCCAGGCTTCAAGACCCGAAAATCTTATCACTCAACCACACTGTTCATTCCTACTTCGAAATGATGCGTCTTTAGATCTTCAGTTACAAAGCTTTTGGGAAATAGAAGATTTACCATTGAAACAGTTGACGTCCGATGAAGAATTATGCGAACATCATTTCAAACAGAACACCACTAGAAATTCGATTGGTCATTACATGGTTCGACTGCCACGTCGGACAGAGCAAGTTAAACTCGGTGAACCTTTTCACCTCGCCAAACAGAGATTGCTGCAAATAGAACGTCGGCTGCTCAAACAACCCGAAGTACGTCAGGCTTACTACGAATTTATGTGCGAATACGAACAATTGGGACACATTAAAGAAGTTGAAATTGGTACTACTCTTGAAACTATTGAAACTTTCTATTTGCCCCATCATGCAATATTTAAGGCCTCAAGTACAACTACCAAAACACGAGTTGTCTTCGATGGATCTGCGCGCTCTAGAAACGGACTGTCCTTAAACGATACCTTGTTAGTTGAGCCCACAATCCAACAATCATTTCGTTTTAGAATGCACCCCATCGCTGTCACAGCTGACATTGCTAAAATGTATAGGCAGATTCTGGTTGATCCATCCGACACACCCTTACAATGGATTCTTTGGCGAAATTCACCAGATCTAACTATCAAGATCTTTGAACAGACCGGCCACGGTGGCCGAGAGCGTTAACGCGCTACCTCGAGCCTCGCTGGCATCGGGAGAGCGTGGGTTCGAATCCCACCTCGGCCGTCCTGAAAATGGTTTTCGTGGTTTCCCATTTTCACCACCAGGCAAATGCCGGGACGGTTCCTTTCAATAGGTCCACGGACGATTTCCTTCCAATATCCCTTCCCTGACCCGTCCTGAAAAGAAAAGTACATGGTCATTGGCTGCATTAATAAAATTATAATTATAATAATAAAATTATTGAACTATCCACAGTGATGTATCGAACCAGCAGCGCTCCTTTTCTAGCCACGCGCTCGTTACATCAACTAGCCGAGGACGAGAATGAGCACTATCCAAAGGCAGCAGATATTCTGTGGAGAGATTTTAAGGAGATGATCTGATAACTGCAACTAGCACCGTCGCAGGAGCACTGCAGTTCCAGAGTGACATGATCGCACTACTTGAAAGAGGAGGATTTCAGCTTCGTAATTCTATGCTAATCACACAGCGCTATTGGAAGCATTACCAGTGGAGTACCGATAGACTCAGTCTCCCATTTCGCTAGACAATGGTGAAGGTGTCAAGACATTTGGCCTATTATGGTATCCATCAGCAGATCAATTCTTGATTTCCAGTTCTTCTAATGATACATCTGTCTATGTTTCTGGCAATCACAGACCCACAAAGCTCAAAGTCGCTTCCATTGTGGCTTCTACGTTTGATCCACTCGGGTTAATTAGCCCATTTGTAATTAGGTATAAGATATTTCTGCAGGAACTGTGGCATTCGAAATTAGATTGGGACACTCCACTTCCTGATGAACTCATGTCGAAATGGAATCATTTGTTCGATCATCTTCAACAAATCAACAGCATCAGCATCGATCGTATTGCAATTTCATACGACAATCCAGCCGACATTCAGTTTCACGGGTTTTGTGATGCTAGCGAGAAGGCCTATGGCGCATGTCTGTATCTCCGGTCAAGGAATCATGAGGGGAATATTTCCAGTCGACTGCTATGCTCCAAGTCACGTGTAGCCCCTGCCAAAAAGATTTCGCTTCCACGTCTTGAATCGTGCGGAGCGGTCTTACTTGCACAGTTGATCAAAAAGACAGTCCAAATTCTCGGTATTTAAGTTAACTCCATTCACCTCTCCACAGATTCCAGCATTGTTCTAGCTTGGATTAATGCTTTGCATACGCGATGGAAAACGTTCGTTGCAAACAGAGTGGCTTTCATCCCGAATATACCAGCACGGAATATTGGGGTCATATTTCAACACATGACAATCCTGCTGACCTGATATCTAGGAATATGGACCCAGCAACCCTTCTAGAAACTCAGATGTGGTGGAAAGGACCCAAGTGGCTCAATAATTTCCATGAATTCTGGTTAGAAGGCAAGCTACAAGATCTTCCTACAGAACTACCAGAAATGCGGCCAGTCACAACATTGCTGACTGCTTCCAATTCTGCTGATGATATTACGAAAATATTCTCTTCTCAAAGGAAACTATTACGCGTAGTTGCCTACTTCAAGCGTTTCATTGACAATTGTTGGCGATCCCACAAACGCAGGAGAGGAGAACTAACATCACAGGAACTTGAGAAGGCAGTACTGCTATGCACAAAAATGGTTCAACAATCCTATTATCCTAAGGAGATCATTGCACTGGCTCAAGGTGACCTTATCACTAAGAAGAGTGATCTTTTGACTCTCAATACTTCGAGTGGTTGGAAGATTCCTTACTTCAGATCTGACCTTTGACAGCAAACATCAAATCATCCTTCCGCCCGAGCATCATTTCACAAGACTGCTCATTCTGCATGAACATATCACACTTCTTCACGCCAAAACTAAGCTACTGTTTTCTTCATTACGCTCTCGTTTTTGGATTCCAAGAGCAAGGCAAACTATCCGCGCTGTTCTTCATAAGTGCCTACCGTGTTTCAAACTGAAAACACAACGCAATCATCAGCTCATGGGGTAATTGCCTGTAAGTAGAATTAAAATTACTCGCCCATTCTTGTCTTCGGGAATTGATTTCGCAGGCCCAATCAGCATAAAACAAGGCTCGTCAAGAAGTAAAGTGACTCAGAAGGTCTACATTGCAGTTTTTGTTTGTTTCACCACCAAAGCCGTGCATATGGAACTCGTGACCAACTTGGCATCTCAAGCATTCATAGCTGCTCTCCGTAGATTCATTGTACGCCGTGGACACGTTCAAGACATATATAGTGACAATGGCACCTCATTCGAAGGCACAAATAAGGAACTAGGCGATCTCCGTAATCTCTTTAACAATCAACTGTTCTTAAGAGAATTACATGACTATGCTACAGCCTCTAACCTGACTTGGCATTTCATCCCACCACAATCTCCTCATTTTGGTGTCTTGTGGGAGTCAGCTGTTGAGGCCATGAAGCACCATTTGCGTCGAGTTATGGGAAATACTAAGCTTACGTCTGAAGAGATGTCATCGCTGTTAAATCAAATTGAAGCATGTCTTAATTCAAGGCCACTGTGTGAACTCTCCGATGACCCTAACGATCCCTCAGCATTGACACCAGGCCATTTCCTTATTGGAGCTCCTCTCATGTCATTACCGGATCCTGATGTGACTGATCTTAATGTGAATCATTTAAGCGGATGACAACATATTCTACAAATGCGATAGCATTTGTGTTCGCGATGGTCCAAAGACTACCTGCACACCCTTCAGCAGCGAAGAGAGTGGACTTCTTCTTCTCCTAATTTACAGCCAGGCGCTGTTGTGCTACTGAAGGATGATTACCTGCCTCCTATGTATTGGAAGATGGTTGTAATCAAACAAGTGTTTCCAGGAAGTGACAACATCGTTAGAGTTGCCTACGTAAGAATCAGTTCTACAGTATTGAGAAGGTCAATCCACAAACTTGTTCCTTTACCTTCCCCGTAACTCAGCATGACAAATGCATAACTGTCTTCAACTAGTTCAACGGGGGTAGAATGTTCAGGATTGCTTTTTGTAGGAGCTGTGTGTTGCCGAGCCGCACGTCGGTGACGCTGGATTGGAGACTGGACGTCAGCTAAGCCCCCCAGCGGCTATATGGTCAACTCATTAACAGCTCTGCCCTATCTGATAGCCAATCTATATTTGTAGTCCTTGATTCATTTGTTGTATATATTTTTCTGTGTGCTATGTCGTCGTCGTCGTGCTGGCTTTTGGTCAAATTAGTATAATAAAATAATTAATACAAGTCTATGCATTCGTGATGTGATTCAGTCCTAATAAGATTTACAGTCCATTCCATAAGCATTTTCATTGAGATCTTTCTCAACTTCCGTGAACCATGCCCCTTTAGATTTCTTATCATGAAAGTACGTCAATATCCGTTTTGATATCCTGCCTGGGCTCATTCGTGTCACGTGGCTATAAAAGGCAATGCTTCTTTTTCGAATCATGTCACTGATCTTCTCCACGTGATTGAATAATTCGTGGTTGTCACGACTTCTGTACTCGCTGTTTTCTTTGATGGGACCCAGGATTTTCTCAAAATCTTCCTTTCTTTAGCCTATAGTTTTTCCATTACTCATTGACTATTATGATTATTATTGTTATCACATTAAGTTCACCATATTAGTGGGACATATCTACATATCGTCGGCGTGTGTGCAAGACGGTATGGCTAATTCTCTTAAGGTGGAACATTGAGAAACGAGCGAACAATGGAACAAGTCTCCAAGATGACGGCCTTCTGCATGGTGATATGTAGACCAGGATGTATTCCCAATGTTTCTAGATTGCGAGCCAATGATTTAGGGATGATGCTGGTAGAAGAAATGACAATGGGCAGAAGCACTACACTTTCCTGTCTCCACATTTGCCGTATTTCCTCAGCCAAGGGCAGATATTTGGTGATCTTATCACAGCAGGTTTGTTGCAGATTATGGGAATTGGGCACTACAATATCAATGAGGAAGGTTCTCTTCTGCACCTTATCCACAAGAACGATATCTGGCCGGTTTCCTGGTATGGTTTTATCAGTAATAACTGATTCATCCCATAACAACTTGTGACTAGTATTTTCCAAAACGGCGTCAGGAACATACTGATAGTAAGGCAAAGTATTTTCAGATAATAAGTGCTTTTGAGCAAGGTGTAGGAGCATTATTTTGGCCACTTGGTTGTGCCTTTTCATGTAATCAGTACAGGAGATTGCTTGGCAGCCTCCTGTGATATGTTGAATTGTTTCTGGTTCTAGTTGGCATCTTCGGCATTTAATCATCCTGAATATTTGCTTTAACTATATATTTAAGATAGTTTTTGATAGCCACAACTTGATCCTGGCTTGCAAACATGAAACCTTCAGTCTCAGTGAATAGGTCCGCATGAGTCAACCAGCTGTTCGACGCATCAATGTCGACGTGTTTCTGGTTGAGATTATACGGATGACGACCATGCAGAGCTTTCTACGTCTACTGCTGAAGCTTGATGGCTGAATATTCATCATCAGTGGCTAACTGCATATCCCTTACGTGAAGAAGATCCAGCGGTGTGCACTTGTCATCTGCCTTCACAGCGGCTTGATGTATGGGAGAGTTACGTCTGCCCGGAAAATATCTCTGAAGGTGATTGCCTTGCACGCAATTGGATAATGTCCGTGAGCCCTCGTCCACCTCTTTGGCGCGGGATCGTAAATCGCTCAACAGCTGACTTTGGGTGGAGACATCTGTGTTTTCTTAAGATGGTACGTGTCCTAATTAGGATGTTATCCAAGGCAGTCTGCCTCCATTTGATAATACCGAAAATATATGTCAGAGCAGGAATAGCATAGATATTAATAGCCATAAAGGTGTTCTTTCCGTTCAACTTTGATTTTAAAATCTTAAGGCGTTGATTGTAGATAGTTATGGTTCTATCTTTATTACCTTTATGATCTATTCGATTAGATTGTAGGAGACCAAGATATTTGTAGGTCTCATTACCTTCGATAGGCTTTATGAAACAACCGTCATCAAGTTGAAATGCTCGGGCCTCTAATTTTCCACGCCGTATGGTGAGGGTGCGACATTTATCTCATCCGAAGGACATTCAAATATCAGAAGAAAAAGAAGCAGTTATTGCAATTAGATTGTCGATGCGTTTCTCAGAGGATGCATACAGTTTAATGTCATCCATGTACATCAAATGAGATATTTTGTATTTCACTATACCATGGTGCTTAATTGGAAAACCACACTTTGCATTGTTCAGCAATGATGATAGCGGATTGAGCACCAAACAGAACCATAGAGGGCTCAAGCTGTCACCCTGAAAGGTACCGCTTTTGATTTGAATAAATCACGATTCCATACATGTGTCTCCATTAGACATTAATGTAGGTTGCTACGTTCGTTGCCAAGAGCCGACTGCGGTGGCGTCTAGTAGCTAGTTCTGAACTAGGCCTAGTAGTCGTTGACGGTGGCGTTTGGCGGCAAAAGTAGGAACTATTTGAAAATTCAAAGTTGCAGTCCCTACTTGAATTAATAAAAACAGATACACACACTAATACAGTCATCACAATTAACACCGGTTATCAGACAAATTCTACACACACCCAAAGTACACGGGGCTACATGACCGCGTTGTCGCAGCCCCTAAACTAAGGAACCAACCAACCAAAAGACATTAATGTGGGAGCCGGATGAGGATCAAGAAGGCCGAGTATGGGATCTAGTGGGCGCAGGAGTAAGCTCAGCGCCATTGTCTGGGAATAAAAAGAAGAGAAGCAATATTCCGAGTTCTGAAGAGCCGCGAAACACATCCCCTTAGCCTAATTCTATATATATTGTATTGTAGTAAGTATCTTTGTTTGAATAAATAATTCAGTTCTATATTCGATGCCTGTGAGTGTCATGATCTGGAAACCGTTTCCCACAAATGGGGGCTCGTCCGGGATGGACTGAAACAACGAGTTACGACGCAATCCGCGACACGAAGTACGACGCAAAATACGACGCTATTTTCGACGAAGTGGACGGCTAACCATATTTGTTGCTGTTGCCTACGACGCTGACGACGAGACGACGTGCAGTTTTGTGAGCACACGACGTGCGAATCTACGACGAGGATTCATAGGCTAGCAAAATTTGCTCTTCAGTTTCAGTGACAATTAGTGGTGCCGTGACGACGACGAGGGTCGGAATCTAAACGACGACAGAGGATTGTGGATGTGGTAAGAAGATAGCGACTCGTCAGAGAGAAACGACGGGAAGCGGTATTCAACGATATCACCTACAAATATCACCGGTTTGGTGACTGAGGTTAAACAGGTTTGATAGCGAGGTTTTGAGGAAGCGGTATTGACGGAAATCTACTTGATAGACGTGAGTAAACAAATAAGATGACTACACCCGGTGCAATAGAGAAAATAAATAAGAACATAAGTGATGCTCCGGTCAAAGCAATCAAAGTTTTACATAACCTCATTTTTGAGCATATACCAGACGACAGGAAGAATCGAAAGCGACTACGAGAGTTTCCTGGATTCGATTTTGACGAAAATTCCATTGAAGAGGAAGCTAAGAAGAAATTTATCGAAGAAACATTTTCTAAGGCTGATCTGTTGCGTGTTTCTGAGATTCTTAATACCGAGATCGGGACAAAGGAGGTAATGATTAACACCATTTGTTATTACTTGAGAAAATTGGATGAACTCGCAACTAATATAGACGATGATGACGAAGATGAAGAAGACGAAGAAGACGAAGAGAGCGAAGAGGAAGACCAGCACAGAAGGTATAGAGAACAACATAAGTTTTCATTGTCGTTCCGCGACGTAGAGGGCGCTATGAAAACATTTAACGGTAAGGATGGTTACCCAGTTAAGAAATGGATCGCAGATTTTGAGGAGACGTCAATCTTAATGGGATGGAGTGAGCTGCAAAAGTTTATTTTTGCTAAGAAATCACTCGATGGTTTAGCTAAGCTTTTTATTCAAGGTGAGAAAGGACTGACGTCCTGGACTGCACTGAAGAAGGCCTTGAAAGAGGAGTTTGACGTGGCGGCAAGCAGTGCAGAAATTCACAAGTTGTTAACCCAGCGACGAAAAAAGCGCGACGAATCTCTACAGGAGTACTTTCTTGTGATGAAGGAAATCGCCAGTAGAGGTGATGTTGAGCAAGTTTCTCTGTGTCAGTACGTGATTGATGGGATAGAGGACGATTCAGGATCAAAACTTCTTCTCTATGGAGCAAAACATTCCAAGGATTTCAAGGAGAAAATGAAAAGTTATGAGATGGCAGTGAAGTCTTTGCCAAAGAAAAGCACAAAGTATAATAACAATAATTTTCAAGGAAGTGCCAAGAGTGCCAACGAGAAGGACGGAAAGTGCTGGGGCAGTACAAAGAAGAAAGAGGCGAGTAGTGTAGATAGATGTTACAATTGCGGTGGATCTGGTCATAGTTCAAAGGAATGTGAGCACAAGAATAAAGGCAAGAGATGTTTCAACTGCAACGAGTTTGGCCACATTTCATCCGAGTGCAAAAAAGAGAGGAAGAACGATAAGAGGAATAATCAAGGTATCAATCTTATTGATGAAAAGAAAAGCTGCCTCAAGTTCAAAGAGGTTAGTTTGGGTCAGCAGAAACTTCAGGCATTTATCGACTGTGGCAGTCCTTATAACCTACTGCGACAAAACATCCATAAGACCATGGGTTCCCCAGGATTGAAGAGCACGGATCTTGTTTTGAAAGGATTCGGTAATGGTTTTGTTGCTCTTCAAGGTTACTTCACAACAGTCGTTGAGGTAGACGAGCTGGAGTTCCAAACCAACGTTTATGTTGTTTCTGATGATACTATGGAGTGGGACATGGTTATTGGTAACGATCTATTGGATCAGGGTGAGGTCATCCTGAGCAAACAAGGAGTTACCATCAAGAAACTAGAGGTCCCAATGATGTTGATCAGGGTAGCCGACGAACAGGAATTGGATATCGAGAACTGCGTTGATGAGGAAAAAAGGGAACAGATCCAGGATTTGGTAGCGAGATATGTACCAAAGAAGACGAAATCTACTGATGTCAAGATGAAGATCACATTGAAAGAAGAAAAACCGACATTTAGCAGGCCCAGACGAATGGCACCGTTTGAGAACGAGTTTGTCGATGAGCAAGTCGAGGCGTGGCTGGAGGAAGATATTATAGAACCGAGTCAATCAGAATATACATGCCAAGTGGTGGTAATCAAAAAGAAAAATGGAAAAAAGCGACTTTGTACTGATTTTCGTCCATTGAACTCAATCGTGGTTAGGGATCTATTTCCCATGCCAGTTATAGAGGAACTTCTGGACAAGTTACAGGATGCTACGGTGTTCTGCACCTTGGATCTCAGGAACGGATTCTTTCACGTGGAAGTCGAAGAAGGAAGTCGACGATATTTGTCATTCGTAACGCGTTCTGGACAGTACCAGTACAAAAAAGTTCCATTTGGATTTACCAACTCCCCTGCAGTCTTCCAACGCTTTATTAAAGCTGTGTTCTGGGAGTTAATCCGAGAGAACATAGTGTTTACCTATATGGATGACTTAATCATCCCAGCGAAGGATGACGACGAGGCACTCCTACGATTGAGACGAGTGTTGGAATTAGCTGCAGAGTACGGGCTGGAAATCAACTTCGAGAAGTGCCAGTTTCTGAAGAGGAGGGTACAGTTCCTAGGATACACTATTCAACGTGGACAGATTCAACCCGCCACTGAGAAGGTCCTTTCTGTACAAAACTTCCCGGAGCCAAAGACGATCGCTGCGCTGCAGAGCTTTCTCGGATTGGCTGGCTATTTTAGAAAATTTATCCCAAATTTCTCGATTGTAGCCAAACCACTGAGCGATCTGTTGAGAGGTAAGCCTGAGTTCAAGTTTGGCGAGGAACAACGACGTGCATTTGTTGAGCTCAAACGTCTTCTCGCTTCAGAACCTGTGTTGAAGATATACAACCCGAAATACGAGACGGAGCTGCACACTGACGCCAGAAAGAGTGGGTATGGCGCTGTGTTGATGCAAAAGTACCCAGAGGACAACAAACTACATCCAGTCTCATACATGAGTAAAAAGACGACGATACAGGAAGAAAAATACAGCAGTTACGAGCTCGAGATCTTAGCTGTGGTGAATGCATTAAAAAAGTATAGGGTGTACTTGCTTGGAATTCCGTTCAAGATAGTGACTGACTGTATGGCATTCCAAAAGACAATGCACAAAAGGGACCTGGTCCCACGAGTAGCTAGATGGGCTATGGCCTTGGAAGAGTTTGACTATACCATCGAACACCGAACTGCAACCAGGTTGAAACATGTCGACGCCCTGAGCCGATGTCCAGCAGTGATGTTTGGATTCCCTGATGGCCTTGCAGCGAGGATCAAAATCGCCCAGAGAAAAGACGAAGGATTGACAGCGATAAAAGCGACACTGGAGAAAGGGCCTTACGAAAACTTCATCGTCAGAGATGGACTGCTATTTAAATTTATTGACGGGCGAGAGACGTTGGTGGTCCCGCGGGCAATGCACCATGAAATCATCAGAGATGCACATGAGAAGGGACACTACGCTGTTAAAAGGACTGAAGAAGACGTGACGCAGGAATATTATATTCCAGACTTGGCCAACAAGGTGAAACGAGTCATAGCCAACTGTGTGAAGTGTCTGGTGGTTAACAGGAAGGCAGGCAAGAAAGAAGGTTGGTTACATCCGATGTTCAAGGAGAGTGTGCCATTGCACACCTACCACATGGATCACATTGGACCACTTAAGTCTACACACAAGGGATATGAACACATCTTCTGTGTGATAGACGCCTTCACGAAGTTCACCTGGCTGTATCCTGTGAAAACTACCAAATCGGCCGAGACAATTGAAAAGATGGAGTTTCAGAGGACGAACTTTGGAAACCCAGTTCAAGTGATCACCGACAGAGGGCCATCGTTCACCTCCCATGAGTTCCAGGACTACTGTAAATTGCAGAGTATCAACCACATCTCGATCACAGCTGGACTGCCAAGAGCCAATGGTCAAATCGAGAGAGTCAACTCAACAGTGACCAAGATCATCGCTAAACTTAGCATTGACGATCCAACAAAATGGTACAAGGTTGTTCCATCCGTCCAACGAGCTATCAACTCTACGTTCCAGAGGAGCATCGGAATGTCACCTTTCGAGCTGCTGACAGGAGTCAGAATGCACAACCAAAATGATCTACATATAGTGCAACTCATCGAAGAGGAGCTGATCGATTCGTTCAACGAAAAACGTGATCAGATGAGAGAAGATGCAAAAAAGCAGATAGAAAAAGTACAATCTGAAAATAGTGCTGAATTCAACCGACGACGTAAGGAGCCTAAGAAGTATCAGGTCGACGACCTGGTTGCCATCAAACGCACTCAGATCGGTCCACATCTGAAACTAAAAACCAAAAGTTTAGGACCTTATCGAGTGACTCGAGTAAAACTCAACGACACATATGATGTCAGCAGAGAAGGAGACCATGCTGGACCAAGAATCACATCGTCCTGTGCGGAGTTCATGAGGCCCTGGCAGAGCGGATTTTCTTCATCCGGGTCGGATGAGGATCAGGACGGCCGAGTGTGGGAGCCGGATGAGGATCAAGAAGGCCGAGTATGGGATCTAGCGGGCGCAGGAGTAAGCTCAGCGCCATTGTCTGAGAATACAAAGAAGAGAAGCAATATTCCGAGTTCTGACGAGCCGCGAAACACATCCCCTTAGCCTAATTCTATATATATTGTATTCTAGTAAGTATCTTTGTTTGAATAAATAATTCAGTTCTATATTCGATGCTTGTGAGTGTCATGATCTGGAAACCGTTTCCCACATTAATAAGTTGGTCCCCCAAAGGAACATCTAATGTTGCAGACTTATAATGATGGCAGGATCAACTTTATATATCTTCAGGGTTTGGATTAACCAGGAATGTGGCACTGAATCAAAGGCTTTCTTGTAATCAATAAAGGTCATATAGAGATTACGCATCATCTTTCCTGCTTGTTCCATAGTAACTGCTTCGATTACAAGTTGCTCTTAGCAACCTTCAGACTTTTTCATGCACCCCTTCTGCTCCTCAGCCTGGATGTTATGAAGATTTATGTGTTCATAAATCATACGTGCAAGATATAAATACCTTATACAGGGTGCATAGACAGGTGATAGGTCGATATTTGGTATGGTCATTGGTTCTATCACCTTTTGGAAGAAGGTATGTTTTACCTCGCATCAAGAAAGAGGGGATAAGCTGTGGATTTTGGATGAAATCTGTGTAATAGCGGGCAAGATGCTCGTGAGTGCAAGTAAAACGTTTGATCCAAAAGCTGTGGATATTGTCTGGTCCTACCGCTTTCCAATTATGGGTCTCCTTAACCACACGGTCACATCTTCAGTTGATACAGAAGAGTTATTCATCGTGTCAATTTCTGTCGTTCTTTCCTCCTCCTCGGTAATCCATTATCGTTGCTGTTTTAATCTCCAGCATTCGACCATAGGGAATACCAAATTTCTCTACCTTTTCTTGTTGCGGTAAACTGCCCATATAAGTTCCAGGATCGTCAAGATTCCTATAGAACCGTTTCTCATTGGTAACAAATAGCTTGTTCTGTTGCTTTCGATCGTTCGATTCTTTATATCGACGTAATCTCTGTGCCTTTGCCTCAAGTTGTTGCTTTAATGTGTCTAGGATCTCTAGGGGGCTACGGTTCGGAGGATTGTACTTTGCATGTTACTCTTCGTATGGCTCAACATTTGAGCACATTGAACAACCTTCTTAATTCTATTGCCTGCAACATACTGATGCATTCTTCCAATATTTACTCTCAGTTCATTAACAGACTTTCGTAAACGTATCTCCCAAGCTGGCATCTTCTTCTGTCGACCTGAGGTATATTTAGTTCGCCATAATCTACCTCCTGTCACTCGTATCACAGCTATCGCTCCAGCGTAAATTGCAGTCTGAACATGGTTGAAACAATATGATTTCTGGGACAGATGCTGAGAGAGAATGTTGTTCATTGTTACAACAGCGGTAGCAAGTTTCTTAGAGCAATGTTGGTTCGTGATCATGGGCCGCTCTATTGGATCAGTCCCTTCAAATTCTATGAGAGCCTTCCCAAATTCATCTTCGAATTTTTTCCACACTGGTTCTACGAGTGCTTCCGGTAATATTCTTACATCTTTGTCATCTGAAGGACGATCGGTGTGACTTTGTTCATTGACCAGACGTGTACTCTCCCGATCTATGGATTCGTCTACAGAGTTGCGAGTATTGTCGGCAGCTACATCAACCATTAGCAGCTTGAGTTGATGTTCTGGGATAAGTTTCTTCAAAACTATAGCACGGCGCTGATCTGCTATTCTTTGTTCCGTAACATTAATATCAGGAAATTTCTGGCAGAACGCAGTGTGCAACATCTGTCTATATGCAGTAGTGTCAGTTTCCATATTCGTTATCTGATAATATGAACGCATGATGTACATATTTATTTCATTTGTCCATTTCATGCGCTTTCTCGGTTTGCCTGTTCTTGTGGTCTCCTGAGTAGCAGAAGAAACAGTAGGAGCAGAGCGTTGGATGCTGTTAGGATGCTACTATCAACATCGGCTGTAACATGTTCGGGGTGTTCTCCGATCAGGGCCCGCCTGTTCAGCTCATGATTACCACTGGCTTGTAAGCTGTCACCCCCAGCGATGGCTCCAAGGGTGCCCCGTCGCTCCTCGGGAAGCGGCCTTTTAGTTCCCCTTTTCTTATTTCTTCTCATCATGATGATGGTGTGCCTTTTATACCTACGGCCAGGATATGATTTCGACCGCCCCTAATATGGGGATCAGACGTCGTTAGCAGCCACCCGCTGCGGGACAGACGATGGTGCAATGAGTTTGATTTCGGGGTTTTCATTCCCTAGGCAGGTTGCCTTCACTACGGCTGAAGAGTACAACCTACCCTAAATGATTAATAGTCTAGTTAATCATTTCTTGTAAATTTTGACGATGATTTTGAAGCTGATATCGAATGAGTGTGAGACGAATTATCCGTAACCTGCATTGGTACTATCAGATCATAATCGACCTCTTTGTGTTAAATATTCACGCAATTCACCAAAGTTGAGCACATGCAAGCAGTATAGAAATGCATAAATACTCACTGTGACAGGAGGGGCGAAAGCAACTTGCTGTGCCAGTAAACTAAGGATACAATTTATACACGTAGATCCTGGGTTTCAATGATGTCACACCAGCCGACACTTAATTTGCACAACTTATGCAGCATAACACCACTCAACAATTTATTTTGCAGCAATATCTGTGCCAAAATCAGATAGACACTGGATGAAAGAAGTTATAAACACGCAACATATGGTTCAAACTAACAGCGACAGCGACGTACTTATGACAACTTACATAACCTAGCCTGGTTGTAGGCCTTCACTTATTTATTTATTTATCGTATGGCGTATATATGAGTTACAGATTAATATTTACACTATTTACATAGTTAATCGCTTGTGGCGTCCCCAGGAAAAATTCACTTCTATCTCCGTTGAAACGACTCAGTGGGCATTCCTGGGTGATGTGTTTCACAGTTTGCCTCTTCGCACCGCAGTCGCAACAAGGTGATGACTTTTTCTTCCATTTGTATAGCAGATCTGCACACACACCATGGTTAGTTCGGATCCGGTTTAGCTTGGACCATACTTTCTGAGGTTGTTCAAAGCCAGGTACCGGTACCTTGTGTGTGATGCATGGCATTTCCAAAGACTCTGCCGGGGCGAATTGTCTCCATTCATTACACCATTTCTCAGTCAGGTTGAAATTACACATTACAAGATTCTCCTACGTTCATATGGGTGGATAACTTGACTTTAGTCTATCTATATGTAGGTGGTGGATATCCTCATGAATGGGCAGTCTTTGGCTCTTTCATCAAAGCATTGCATCTGCAGAGGTGGGGTGGGGGAATATGGCTTAATGCAGGCAGTCACTGTTGATCTAATCGTGCCTGAGATCATTCTCATTGTGTCATTTAATTTAACATCTATTCTCTTCAAATGAGGGACGTTTATCCAGACAGGCGCACAATACTCTGCAGCAGAGTAAACCAGGCCAAGAGCTGAGCAACGTAAAGTAGTTGCGCTTGCACCCCGAGTAGTACCACACAGTTTTCGAATGATGTTGTTGCGTGTCTGAAACTTGGCAGCGCTCTTTCTCAGGTGTTCTTGGAACGACAGCGTTTTATCCAGATATTTCGGGTGTCTATTGTGGCGGAGAAGGGTGTAATCGAAGTATACCTTGAGATCCTTTGAAGCCATTCGGTTGTTCAGATGAAAACAAGAAACTTCTCTTTTACTCATGCTTGGTTGGAGTCTCCATTTTCGGAAGTAGTTTCCTAAAACAGCGAGATCTTTCGTCAGCGTTTCCTCTATCTCCTCGAAGCATAGGTCGTTAGTGGCAAGTGCCCAATCACCTGCATAACCAAATTTCCTGGATTTTGTGGGGGGTATATCTTAAATATATAAATTGAACAGAAGTGGGGCAAGCACTGATCCTTGTGGAAGTCCATTGTCCAGTTTGCTGGATCTGATGATTTCACTTCCCATGACTAAGCAACCAGGTAAAGAAAATGTCATACTAGACAAATATGACAAATATGATTATAAAAACACCCTCAAACTCTCCGAAGTCATGTATACCGGTAGTAAATCATCCAAAATAACATCTAAACTGTAAAATAACCCTGGTAGCGCAAAATAACCATATAAAATGAACACATTCAGGAGCATCGTTACGAGCTGACCTACTGAGTCACTGCCTCCTTGATTGTTGTTATTATTATTATTATTATTATTATTATTATTAATAATAATAATATTATTATTATTGCCTGGGTGATCGGCCTGTCGCCATCCCCAGTTGTATCTGCTGACAAAGTGTGTCTAGCTCCAATATGCTGAAATTGTGGCGGCAGAGGAATGATCCCTCGCAGAGTGTGGCGGTGAAGCGGAGCTTAGAGGCTGGGCGATTTAAAATACATCATTATTATTATCACTATTAACATCATTATTGTTATTAGTATTGTAACAGTTTTTCGGTGGTATAGACTTGAATTAAGGGGCGAAATAATATAAAATCAAAAATACGCTCAATCGGTTACTCGGGGCGAGCCGGGTTAAAATTTGGGAATAGCGTTTGGCACTAATTCAAGTCTGGGGATTATCAGAACTACTAAAATAAAGAGGCATGAACTTGGGTGGATTTATAAATAAGAAACATGATTTTAATATCAGAAAACTGACAAGAACAAAATAAAAAAACTACAAGAATATAACTGAACAACATCTTCAAAACAAAAGCATCTGGTCTCACACACGACCATAACATTCCACACATTGCACCATTTATCTGCCATAATTTTGAGGCTTAATCCGCCTATTGAGCTGAATAACTTACACACAGTCAATTATTTCCCAGTATAACAATGTTTACTCGCCTTGACCAATCTTAATTCAAACTTCCGATATTTAGTTAACTTCGACACTATGCACTGAAATCTGCCAATACTTACTTGAACTGACACCAATTCTAAGAATTAGCAAAAGAAAAATCGTTTAGCTTAATTTAGTATTCCAATTGTATATACAATTATATTTGTTCATAAAATTTGTATTTGTTTATAAAATTATAATTGTTTATAAATGATTGTTAATAAACAAATGGTCACTGTTGATACTATTAGTATTGCCAATTCATTATAGATGAGTGGTGTTTCGTTTTCATTCTCCCAACAACTTGCGCCGCCCTTCGTTGTAAAAACTGCTCAACATTCAATGGACAATGAAACATTAATGAATGTTGTCCTCCAAAAAGAAGCACTTCAAAGTTTTACTGCACCAACGATTGCGATAATTACTTTAATTTGCCATCAATTATTTGTCTATATATACGTCAAATTTTTAAACAATGTTTTAACAATATCCAATGTCTTTCTCCAAATTTGACAGCGATATGTCGTCAGAGGTGAGTACTGCAATATTTAAGAAATAAGGAATGTATTCCCTAACCATGCGACTGGGTCCCTCATTATCACACGCAATTCTACTGCGTAACATTACTTCTTTTACCTTGCGAGGCAAACATTTACAAGTACAACTGCAAATTAGGAGTTAATTAACTCTTGACACTTAACACAAATAACTCATTATTTCGAACTAAGATTTGTTGTCACCGCTTTCAATGAATACACACACTATTCTCAACATAATTTTTATTATGGCCCTGGCACATACTAATAAAACTCATATTACACTTTCTAACGATATTCGGGAGGAATTCGACTTGCATTAATCACTGTTCCTCAACGTTACTCGGGGTCAAATACATCCGTACTTCAAATTTCTAATTTGCGGGTTTTAATTAAACTGGTTGTGCTTATCACTTGGATTGAGAATCAATACTTTCACTCTTACAAAAACGAAACATAATATCTTAAAACTTCAATTTGAGTATATCAATAGATCACTAGACTGCCATTACCAAACTCGAAAATGGCTAAATATTCTTCTTCCAGATTATATTACTGACTGTGGTTGATGCAACAGGGGATAATTGTGACATTTACCTATTAATTCTGTCGATTTATCTTCTGAGTACTTTTGTTCACTGCGTTCCCAGTGCCGTTTCATTTACCTTTCAAAGGACTATTCCGCCCTTGAATTTTAGATATGCTGTCTTGCCTATTGCCCCTAACGTAGATTACAGAAGACTGTTCCACCCCTGAATTTTATATGAGGTCTTACCTATTGCCCCTAACGTAGATTTGAGGTCTTACTTACTGCCTCTAACTATGAAAATCCACAGCCTGCTTCCAGTCTCCGACCGTGTCAGGAATGGAATGAATGAAGCCCCCATCTAGCGGCGAGGATATGGACTGTGCCGGCTGCCGAGGCCCGACGCACTCCTCTGGGGCAATGATTGATGATGATAATTGTTGTTTTAAGGGGCCTAACATCTAGGTTATCGGCCCAATGGGGCAATGATTAAATGAATGACAGATGGAATGAAATGATAGTGGAGAGTGTTGCTGGAATGAAAGTTGACAGGGAAAACCGGAGTACCCGGAGAAAAACCTGTCTGCCTCCGTATTGTCCAGCACAGATCTCACATGGAGTGACCGGGATTTGAACCACGGACCCAGCGGTGAGAGGCCGGCGTTCTGCCGCCTAAGCCACGGAGGCTAACTATATATATATCTATATTTAGATATATATCGTCGACGTCTGGCACTCGAGAGAACACTTTACATACCTAGTACCCAATCCGTTACTTGAAGTACTTTATTTCCTCAATCAATTCGTCACAACAATACACTGTTACGCATCATAACTTTCACGTCTCAAATATTTTAATGAACACCTTGTGTTATACATCCCATCTTAAATGAATTATCAAATTACTTCGGCAGTCAACTGATCAATCATTACTATATGATTCTCTGGCCATCATGCACAGTATCGTTATCTTTATTATTATTATTATTATTATTATTATTATTATTATTATTATTACCATTGTTTTCAATTAACATTATGGGCGTTAAAACTCAGCAATTTTTCTAGGTTTGTGCCGTGTCTTGTGTGGGGTTTCGCCTAGGACACCAAGCTGGCTCATCGGCGGGCTCATGGGGTCTCCGCCCGGACCCCCACTGGAGTAGCGAATTTCACGCTACCTCCCTTTATATAGGGAGGGCGTGGTGGCGCAACGGTCAAGCTGTGGGCTTCTCACCACGGCAGACTGGATTCGATTCCCGGTCAATGCATGCGAGATTTTCAAGGTGAAATGCCATGTCCTGTGAATCGGATTCCACGTAAAAAGGAGGTCCCTTGGCTTATGATCTCACGATTAACGGTCACGTAAAGCTACAATCTTCCTTTTTCCCTTAATGTATAATGCAACTGCACTACTTTACTGCGAGAACTAAAAGCTCAAACAGCCTTAACATCCCTATGAAGGCTTCCAAAAAGATGTATGCTGAGTTTTAATTCACTGGCCGTGAAAGCCAATATCCCAGCATTATGGGCATTACTGAGTGATTGTGTTTCCTTATAGAAAGAAAGTACCTGAACCTTAAATTCTATCACATATCATACACGTCTATATTTATGTAAAGTTGACAAATTTCTCGACTTCGTAAATCTATTACAACAAACCATTGTTCATTCTTATACTCCCTCCAAGTCGCATTTTCCTTATTTACCAAAACATTAATTTGTACATGTTTATGTATGAATATATTCCTTATTTCTTAAATTAAAATATCAAAAATTGAACTCAGCTGTAACTCGATTCCATAGCACCACGTAGCCGACCATATTGCGCCTCTCTAGAAGTTGATTGACAGCATCCACACGGACTTCTTTCCATGACATCGGATTACACATTTTGGAATTCACTTATATATACTGTAACCGTGTGAAAGAGCGTCAGTTGCTGGTTATGGAGATGTTGTTTTTTGTCGCGGCTATATTTTGAATTTGAAGCGAGCGCCTGACTGAGTTGTGTTTCACTGCCGTTGGTTGCAGGCTGGGAGAGATGCGCGGACGGCGATGCGCGTATGTATGCTAACACCTGACGATTTGCAGGGTCAAGCAGGCAGCTGTAATGGGAGACAGTCGTGTTTGTGCAGTTAATCCGTGCATAAGCGGCCGGCTTAATCAATCTTAAGTTACGAGTACCTGACCTGGAAGCCAAAATTAGCCTACAAACGAGGCATTGTTCAAATGTGCTCAGGATAGTTTTACTAGATGGGACTAGCTTTTGTAAATGCAAAGTTGTGTTGGGTATGGCCCAAGCTCACAGCATATTCAGGGCTATGAGCTGGAAGTAACTCCTTACTTGAGTTATGTGAATATAATACCTCATACCAGGGTAGATTTCTGACTAGCAATTGACAAGGAATTAAGGCTAAACAGGTGTGTAAGCGTACTGCGATAACTACAGAAGGATTACAATCAAGTAACCGGGAACATTACTGTGACTATTCGGAAGTATTTCGGGACGGTAAAATACCGGTGATTGTCGTAAAATCAGTGACAGTATTAGACACGTGCTTTTTCATAGCAGAAGCTATGGTGTTAAGACAATCCAATCAGGACGTCATGGTAGCGATACGCCGGTATGAACTTTTGAAATCTACCATGAGTCGAGCCAGTATTATGGTGCGTTAAATATGAACGGGGCGTACGATGGATGCTGACGTCTGGATACTTGGGACTTAGACCAGTGGAGCCATGAAGTCGATGTGTGCACATTTCCGTATGCGGAGGATCGCGTGGGATTTTATGCTCAGACTAAGGGCATTCCGCAGGAACTTGGACCTTCTTCAAGAACATCTGAAATGGACGTGAGCCCCTTATTCTATTCTTAATATCTAGTACCGGTGAATATCAGACCTTATACTATACCATTCAACCATGTAGGAATCGTTTTACACGCCATAGATCTTTATTTTCTGCATTATATTGGGACATAAGCATGGATCTTTTTGATGTTGTCCACTCTTCGAATTTTATTTTATTTCTTTTGAGATAGCATATCCACGGTGGGCATATCGTAGAATGAGTATATTTTCGGAAGGCATCCGGCTGTTCTATTTAGACAGGAGTTTCATCCTGATTTTTGTTGTACAGTTCCGTGCATATTTTTATGGCACATTGTTATTTTTAGCGATCGTTTTGAGATAGTTTATTGATGATTTGTTTATTTAAATGTAGTTCTTGATCATTTTGATGCAATTCGTCTTAGATGAGTTCTGATTGTCATTTATCGTAAAATGATTCGATTTTTCTGGTGGTTAAGGATTTTCTTTAAAATGATAATGCGGAATGATCATGTATGAGAATTTACATGGGGAATTAAGGAGGCATATTCATAACAATTTAATGGATCTTATGAAAAATAGAACATGGTAATTATCCATGAGAATTTCATATTAATAATAATAATAAATGGATGAGTTTGGATAATTTAGGTGATGTTTCTTTAAAACAAATATGAGAAATTAACATGAATTAATGCACATTGGATTGATAAAGCAATCGTAACGTAGTGTTGTTATTAGAGCAAGGTGTATCAATTAGGAGGATTTTTTGTTATGGTGACAAGCGGATAATTGAACAGGTTAATTGAAGACAGTTACTTATAACATTCATATGATAAATCTGATAGGGTGATAAGTTGGATTGGGAATGCGCGTAGGCATTTGTCGCATTAATAATTATGATAATCCATTAAATACAGTAAATATGACTGGATGGAAGTTAAATATGTGAAAATAATATGTAAAAGAATTATAATTGTTGAATATAATGAAATGTTGGAATTTGGAGGATGTTGCCTCATATTACTCAAAAGAAGGGTGGTGCCGCTGTTGCAACCCCACGCCGCTATCTAGATCTTGTCATCAATGGAATTCTAGATTCTACTTTAATTTGCTCTAACCATAATTACATATTTTCTGGTTGAATGATATAAACCTGCAGATTGATTAACATGCCTAATAATTTTGCCATCTTGTGATATCAAGGAATAAACTAAATTGATAAAGTGCATAAAGAAATGGGGCATTTAAAATGCGGCCTTATGTTCCGATGAAAATTTTGAAATAGCTACGAATCATCCATAACTGTTTAAAATTGGTTGGGATAATAAGGTTGAGTTGCAATTAATATCACTGAATAATTAATCCCATAATTTATTTTATTATCGAGGATAAATCACAGATCCATAATTTATTTCTAATATGAATATTCCTTGTGTTTGATTAATGAAATATAAATGGTATTATGTTTCTTAAGGATCCATCTTTGTTCGACTTGGTCTGACTTGCATTAAGTTGTATAATTAACAATTCTAGTATGTTTTGGAATTTCTTCTCGTTTCATGGAAGAGAATATCCCATAGGATTATCCAAGATTCTTGGAAATATGGAAAAGTGTAGAACTTCAGAAATAATACTTTATTCAAGTGTGATAGGACGATCAGTGATCTACACAACTTGAATACTGTAAATATCGTTTATAATATAATAGAATACCATGATGGACTATTAATTTCATGGGTATTCTAACACAATGAAATGTTTAAAAGTTGACGTTTTCGTTGCATTTTGTTTTTGGAACGTGATTCAACACCTGCGATTAAATAGTATAGGATCCCAGGGGGAGCGCAGGATGTTATTTTTTCCAGGTGGTGTTTTAGTTTTCTCCCTGAGGATGCCCTTGTAAAGATTAGGATGGTTGAATGGATCAATTAAATTGATGCAAATTTTTATCTTAACTGATACTGTGGTCATTCATGATTCTTGAAATATGCCTTCTGTCCTTGCTGTAGTGTGCATCTGGGGAACAGCAGAGCTTTTATTTTTCTTTATTCTACACCTATGTAGAATGCTCACCGTTAACCCCGAGATGTTTTTGAGTCTTTATGCTCGACTGTTGTTCGGATGCGCACTTGTGTGGTCGTCGGACGTTCGTCAAACGGTCACAATACAACACAGAGTTTATATTCAGTAAGAGTAAAATAATTACAACACTCGATTGTCCTCACGATCCACTCGCGTTAGATTGTCTGTGTACTCCGGCGTAGAAATTCTCTCCGTTTCTAGGCTGTTTACTTGCTATTCGGTACTAGCATTACTGCACTCTCTAGATATCAGTTTCGCAATAGACTCTGACATTCTCTCTTGCCTTGCAAATTAAATTATTCGTAACTAGCTTCCTCCCTACTACTGTATGTTCTTAACGCTTGGCTAGTCATGTCCACACTGTATTTGAACCCTTTATGTGAATTGGACTTCTTCTGAACAGGTCCTTTGTTGCGCAAAATCTGGGACAGCCCTGCACAAGCTCTCGCCGTAACTCCCGACGTGTCACCGAAACTTATCAAGCGTCTGCTCCTTCCGTTAGTCAGCAATGGACTCATAATGCCCACAAGCCTGGACAACATGTACATAGTTATGAGCACCGGCCATGAAAGCCTAAGCTGTTATATAAAGTTTTACACTTGTGATATAAACAAATTAAATTTGCTAGTTGACCTTCAGACGATAAGATGTTTAAACAAGAGGTGTTATCTGTTGGACAGGCGTGTAAACTGGTACCGGCTAATATGAGCCATAGGAATATTGGAATATTTAATTGCATGTAAGATATCGAGCAGCCCTAATACATGTGCGCATGGGGCCGGTTTAAGTTATTTACAAACAACTTGCAGGTGGAAAATCGACATGAACTATATGTTATTTTGTAACAGACAGATATGACTTCAATTTGCAATGATACACCTAAAATGGATTTGGTTAAAAAAATCGTTAATACCCCAAAACTAAGAATTGTCAATTTATGATTTGGTGTTAGAAAATAGTGAGCAATTTCCTGGTTGGTTTGATATTTAATTCGTATGGAATATTCTTTTGGAAACGTACCAAATTAATGATTGAACTAATGTCCAGCGGGGACTACGGTTTATAGCACCTTAATTAGAAGCAGACGGCCTCGGTGATCCATCACATGAAACCCCAAACCTCCCGTGCTATAATACTGCACCTTCAGCTTGCCTTCCCATGTTTTTAGTGATAAATGGGGCAAGTCTACTTCTGCAGAAGCTTCATGAATATTGACACATAACTGGAGTGTATTTTCCATTCTGAAACACAGCACACCTTTATTCAGAAATTCTTGGTGATAGAGCCATTTAACACTTACCACTTATTATTAGAACAGCCATGTACTTTCGAAATAATTCTTTTAAGGTTTGTTTAGAAGTTTAACTCTATGAAATGGAGTATGCATGCAAAAAATACAATTAAATAATAAGGTAGTTCCTAGACGAACTAAAGAGCCTACTTTTTTTCAAATTTAAGATTCATGTCTATCTATATAGACCTATCTAGACTAATGACGAAATCAAGTTGGTACACTAACCTTTCTGAGTACATCAGTTTGAAATACACCTGAAATAGTGTTGCCTAATAGAGTGACTTACTATAGTTGGCAGCCCTGGTGACTGTGAATATATTCATGGTTCCATCTGCTAAGGTATAGAATGCACATACAAAATTTGGTTAAAATCTAATGGATAGTATGGATGTTATAGGCTGTTTGATATTGGATTTATCAGTGTGCGTAAAATCATGTTGGGATCAATGTCATGTATGTGATGCTCAGAATTAATCTGAAATACTACGTTCTATTATAGTGCCGATTTTGGATAAAATCCATTTGTTAATATAGAAGTTACGTGTAATTGAAACTTGAAATTATCAGATAGTTTAGATTCATGTTGTCATCACTGAGGTATGTTAGTTACCCCCAAATTAATCTAAAATGTCAGGTACTATACGTGTGCAAAGTTTAGATCTGATGGCTTGCATACTTTCTGATATATTGATATTAGGGTTAAACAAATAGAGAGAGCATTTATTAACAGTTGGCCGTCCTGCTATTTCTTACGAATATGCACAGTGATAACTTTTATGGTACACAAAGCACTTACGATAGTTGGTTAAAATCCATTTGTTAGTATAGAAGTTATATGCATTAAAACCTGGACCTAACAGCAGGCTTAGAATCATGTTGGCATCACTGATGTATATGTTACACCAAACTAGGGTAGAATGTCAGGTACTATACGTGCTCAAAGTTTAGAGCTGGTGGCTTGCATACTTTCTGATATATTGATATTAGTGTTAACACATAGAGAGAGCATTTATTAAGAGTTGTGCAGCCCTGGCGGCTCCTTAGAATACGCACAGTCATATTTGTTTTAGTTCACATAGTACATACGAAATGTGGTTGAAATCCAATCGATAACTTTGAAAGAATATTAAAATTTCCGCCTTTCACTACTATTTATTGCTAATTACTTACTGACACTCAGCTGTAAGAGTCTTCACTAGGCGCATTCGGTTTGCTTTTGTTCATGCCCGTGCGCACTGCAGTTCGGCAGCGCGTGACGCGATCACAAGGATTCTCTTGTTTTTCTCCGCTATGATGTTTTCCTGGAGCAACATGGTGTCTAGTGGTCCCACGATGACGCAGTGGGAGCAGCGGCCCTATTCAGAAGTTTTGGTGCACATAGACCTTAGTAATCCATTAAGAGGATCTTCTTTGGAGCGTCGAGCGGGAATTGTAATTAATGGATTGGAGAAAATTTTCATTATTCTTCATGTGATTTGTATGTGCTTATACAAGGAAAGTTTTCCTTTTAAGTTTTGTTGGACAGGCTGATGAAGGGGGAGCGTTAGCCCTCGAAACATGTCCCTGTAAGTAATTAGCAATAAATAGTATTGAAAGTCAGAAATTTTATTATTCTCTCAAAGTTATAGTTACGTCAATACGGACTGAATAATCGACATTATGAATCGACATTATGGATCCAATCGATTGTAATAGAAGTTACATGCATTTAGAAATTGGGCCTATCTGCAGGCTTAGAATCATGTTGGCACCACAGGCATGTTTGGAATTCTGAAACTTTATCTGGAATGTTATTATCTATATGTGTGACAATTTTGGAATAGTTCGCATGCATAACTTCTGAGAGATCCAACATAGAGTTCAAATGTCAATTGCGATTTTTCAGCAGTTGGTAGCACTGACGTCAATTTGAAATAGGCCTGTGAGATATTCATGAGATCTTTACTCTTACCAAATTTGATTTCGATAGCTGCAGCCATTTAGGAGTTGATATGGGGGGGGGGGGTGACACACAGAGACAGACAGAAAGACAGGCAGACATACACCATTTTCTCGGATCTATCTCAAAAGTCTAGTTTCTCCTCATTTTTACAAAATGAGAAAAGTAGGCAAAAAATATTTTTAAAAAAGTAGTTCCGTGAAGAACTAAATACCCTGTGTTCATATAACCTACTTATGTTCATTGCCTCTATCAACATACTAAATTTCAGTTTGATTGCTGTAATAGATTAGTAAATATTGAGAACCGTCTAAATATTTCGAATGGTCGCCATGTTGGAATGTTATATATGTAGGCCATAGAGGTATGTAATATTAGATGATGATTCTTTCGTAGGTTCATTTTTTCAAACGTTGACTTCGATCGCATGGTTAGGACACAAGAGATAATAACTTAATTTTAAAATTTCGGGCAGCCGCCATCTTGAGGTTATGTAAACAATCGTACTAAAGTATATGTTAGTGCGTTACAATGTGTATAAACATTTGCTGTATCATGTTTCACTGCGCTCGGATGGTTAAATAGCGAGAAATGTCTATTTAAATGTTTCAACTTCGCTTGGACACCATGTTCGTTTTGTACTAACAGGCTTCTGAAAGTTACCTAGGTGAACTTCTAGTTATGCCCTTTATCGCCGTATAAAATTTCAGGGAGATATAGGTACTTATCTCATTCGAAATTCATGGTAGGTGGCATGAGATCTCATCCCTGTACATGTGTCTAGCACCCATGTTATAGCTCCGCTGAGGTTGACAGATCTCTCCTCCCATATTACCTTCACTTCGTTGCATAGGATTACACACTCTTGCAATTTCCACTTGCAACACTAAACTAAATCTCAGATGTTAGTCTTTTTAAACATTCAAAATAATTCGCTACTCTAGTGTGTCCCCGCGAGACATATTGTAGGGGTTCTCAGTGAGTTGGTATGCCTGTGCCTGCTCTAATTTTATTTATTAGCCTACATTCAATTTTTGCAAAAAATTAAAGTAGACGTATGAGATCTACACAGGGCCAAAAATTGTGTGTCTGTGTGTGTGTGAGTGTGAGTGTGTGTGTGTGTGTGTGTGTGTGAGTGTGTACTCTGAATGTCCGGTCCCCCCCTCCTATCTATTCGAACACGGTGAAACCGAATTGAACGAAATTTGGTACAGAGGTAGCACTAGCAAAGGACACCTCAGTGCCATGTCTTATATCGCCGCTATCTTGACCAAAACGTAAAGGCGGCCACCCAAATGTTAAAAGCATAAATCAAATTACGACCAATCTAATGATTTGATCTCTACCAAATTTTGAAACTTTATACCTTTATGACTGAAAAATGTTTTTACCAAACTACAGTTCATCAGCCCATTTGCGGATGGTGGCCATGTTTGTAAGTAAATCGAATCTCCCTATCCATTCAAACACGGTGAAACCGAATTGAACGAAATTTGGTACAGAGGTTGCACTAGCAAAGTGCAACTCAGTGTCATGTTTTATATTGCCGCCATCTTGACGGAAATGTAATGGCGGCCACCCAAATGATAAAAGCTTAAATCAAATTACGAATAACCTGATCATCCGATCTCTACCAAATTTTTCAACTGCATATATTCATATGGCAGCGTCTTTTGCCTAAACTACAAGGTCATCAGCCCAATAGTTTGCAGATGGCGGCCATGTATGTGTGCAAATGGATTCCCCCTATCATGTCGAACACGGTGAAATCGAATTGAACAAAATTTGGTACAGAGGTAGCACTATCAAAGGGCACTCCAGTGTAATGTCTTATATCGCCGCCATCTTGACGAAAACGTAATGGCGGCCACCCTAATGTTAAAAAGATGAATCAAATTACGACCAACCTAATCATCTGATCTCTACCAAATTGTGCAGCGTTATACCTTTCGGAATAGAAAATCTTTCGGCCAAACTGCAAGGTCATCAGCCCAATAATTTGTGGATGGCGGCCACATATGTGTGCAAATCGATTCCCCCTATCTTTTCAAACACGGTGAAATCGAAATGAACAAAATTTGGTTCAGAGGTAGCACTAGCAAAGGGCACTTCTGTGTTAATTTTTATATTGCCGCCATCTTGACAAAAACGGAATGGTGGCCACCCATATGTTAAAAGCTTAGATCAATTTATAACCAACCTATTCATTTGATCTCTACCATATTTTGCAACAACATATACTTTTGTGGGAAGCATCTTTTGACCAAATCTCAAGGTCATCAGCCCAATAGTTTGAAGATAGCGGCCATGTATGTGTGCAAATCGAGTCTGCATATCAATTCGAACACGGAGAAACCGAACTGAATGTTTTTTTTACAGAGGTAGCACTAGCAAAGGGCACCACATATTCGCGTTTAATATCCCTATAGCACGTTGTATTTCAACAAGCTACTACAACGAACATTCAATATACTCCTTGAAAAGGACAAAGAGTTATAACAATACCCATGTAATTAGGAGAAAGTAGGCTATATGTTCTTTACTGAACATCTTATTATTATTCATTACATTGTGTTGTTCTAAATTGTATACACGTGCAGAATACCAGTGCTCATACGTAATACACAAACCCTTAAAACAAAACAAACTTACATTGTAATGAGATTCAAATTGCGAACTTAAACACTAATTAAATGCACTAGTTATATAATATATATTGTGTAGACATTTAAACCTCAACACAGTGCTCAGGACCTGATGATGACCATTTGAAGGGCGAAACGTGTAATCCTAAAAATTGCCCTCTTATAATAGTGATCATAAACTAACACGGTAATTATTCCAGGAGTGTTATTAATATACAGTATTACACACATTGGGCAAATTAGTGTTGACCGACTGAAGAGTTACAAATATCAACGTATTTTGGTTAGTTTAAGGCAGGATTTAATTTTTCATGCTTATAAATTGTATGTCTGAGAGAAAACAATCACGTATAATGTGTTTTGAAAGGTGTACACTGGTGGAAAAATTAATTGCTTCGACGTTCATTTTTCATTATTTTATCTTTGACAAGAGATGTCCTAAGTTATAACTATACCATTATTGCTTTTGTAGTCTCTGGATTATTGTATTCTTCTATTCCTTGATATCCTCCATCGTAATAATAAATGCATGTCAATATTTTCACTTCACAGAGAAGCAGTCCTTATCTTCTTATTTCCTGCTTGATGAACAGACGAGTGGAAATCAATTTAGAGAAACTTACTCTCCTTTTGGTCTCAGCACAAGATTATATTATGTTCTACTATTAATACCACATGCACGAAGCAATTTTCTACAACAAACAATTTGTTATCATGATCACGTGATAATTATTAGCAAGGACCCTCAGCATTGTCCTTATTTCCCATATATTCTGATATTAAAATGGAATGAATATTTATCTGTCGTAATAAATTATCATTTTCTATACACACGTATCACTTGTTTTCTCATGAGAATAATATTTCCACTCATTATCAACAAACAGATATTCTAAGTCTCCCTGAAAACATTCTTCCTATTAATAGAGAGGCAGTGGTTACATGGATTCGTCCTCCAGAAACCGAATCATCTTGAGTGAAAACTCAATCAGTTCACTATTTCCCCGTAGGAGCAATAATTCCCCGTCAATAGTCTACGCATAGAACTTTTTCAAAATTGGTCCAGATTTCATCGGATCTGCTGGATGTTTTGGAACGTGACATGAATAAAACATGTCAACAGTTACGGCAGATGAAGCTCGACCCATATTTCTCACAAAGCAAATGAATTAACTTCTTAAAGGATTTAAGTGTAAGTCCCTGATATTTAGGAGAGCAGCATTCTCCTCCAATTTCTCGTGAATTGCGCTTATTGAACGTCCTTGTTCCACGTTGCGATGTTTTGCTACAATTGAAGTAATAGAAGCGATTTAACAGTGTTGCTGTTTTCATTAAAGAAAGCTTTCCCGTCGGTCAACATGAGTTGCAATAATGTGTATTTTCCTTTCGAACAGAGAACATCAATCGACACAGTCACTCAGGGTAGTTACACTTTCTTTACTGTACCGAATTAGCTATGGGGAGCTTTCGTATAATGAAAGCAGTACAATGTCTCGCCATTAGAGCGTGGGTTGTTGACAGCGTAATAAGTAAAGTTTACACAAGCACTATGATATTAATTACTGCATAACATACATTGAATATTGGCATGGACATTCTGACATGTCTCAGCTTTTGAACATTTTGTATATACTGTACAGCACATCCATTTTAACAAAAAATTGCATGTCCCGTTGTTAATTGAACTTGAGAAAAGCGGAGTTGATCAGCTCAATTTATTGATGTGTATCATCTTTCCGCTCGGTTTCTGGAGTGATTTTGGAAATTGGGGACGGACGTGTACTAGCTGGCAGTGGTGGAAAACGGAAGTATGCACTGTCCACTCGATCCATCGAACGGAAGTGTACTAGCTGGCAGTGGTGGAAAACGGAACTATGCACGCCCGGTGGATCGATCGAACAGAAGTGTACTAGCTGGCAGAGGTGGGAAACGGAAGTATGCACTGCCCTCTCGATTGATCGATCGATCCAGTGAGCAGTGGTAAGAACCAGCTGGCAGTGGTACGAGAAACAATGAGCGCGCGGTGTCAGAAATTGATACCATGACGTACTCTCGGCCATGTGGAATGTATATGACATACTGAACGGAAAACGCTCATGCGAACTCCGATGTCAAGTGATTGAAACTAATGACATGGTACATGTTCGAAGTCTTCGTATCAGTATTTAAATGGTAAAATGCCTTAATATCAAACATTGCAAGTAGTCGGCATTGCCGGTATTATGTTTCTGCACAATAGCTGTTCAAATATTAACCAACATAATGGTAATGCAGTCATCAAGATAATATAATCGTTGTGGTTATACGAGAATTGAGCAAGCCATCATGAACTATTACTGAATACATTCTCTTTACTCACAAGAGGGCCTATTCATAAGGCATTTTAAACTCAATTTCACGCAGGAACATTATCGAAACAAGCAAAATATAAATGCAATTTAATTCCGTAATGCAGTATTTTTGGAACGTGGAAATGAGTCACCATCTTGTGCACAAAATTTTCGTAGTCGAAATAGCCGTGAAGTTAGTGCCTATGACTCTGAATCTAGAGATCTTGGGACGAGATTATCATTTTAAACGATATTTATCATATCAATATGACTCACTTTAACAGAATCGATATGAAATTGCGTGTTGGTCTGTGAATGAAGAGGACGTGTTTATAATGAATTTAAGGTTATGAGTGGTGTCGCATCTATTAATGTAGTTGATCCATATTGTATTCTTTATTTAGGCTAGTGCTGGTGGAAGCTACAAATCATCTAATAAAATGAGTTCCGTATTATAAACTACTATATCTGTAAAACACTCCCTTTTACAATAGATAATATTTTGCCAATAATAGTATAAAATACCGGTGTATCAACAATTTCACGTGAGGTTTCTTCTATGTCAGATGTTACACATCATATGCGACTACTGTAAGGTTCGGTTTTTTTTTCGTTCACTGAATTAAATTCACTTTATGTCCAATTCACTTGCATTATCAACTGGACGAGTTTGTAAAAATGAAAGTTCTGGCACTTCTTCTATAACATTGGAGCCTCTACTTGCAAGTACATGTACAGTATAAATAGAATTCTGAGAGTTATTAATGTTTACTAAGAGACCAGACGATGTCTATTTCTGAATGTGATTTTGTTCATTAGTGCGTGAGAGACTTCAACCAACAAACTGAACACACTCAGCACATATCCTAGAAACAGCAAGTAGAAAGCTGTCTGCAGGTTGTCCAGTTTGTATTGTTCAAGCCCTGAAGATTCCTTACTTGACGATTTGAAACGTGGTCTCAGATAGAAACTTTCCGCCCATTTATCGTCTAGTCCTAATTCAAGTGTATCCATAACAGTAGAATAATACGGAGAATATGACGGAGTTGAATATCTAAGAAATAGTCCTTCATTACGTGAATAAGACGGCTATCCTGGTTGGAGTTTTGCAACATCGTAATGAACGATTCAGCCTGATAACCACTCGTGTTGACGCACACATTTCTATAGAGCAGTACATCGTATTCGTACACGGTTAAGCTTTTATCACTTTCCATTAATCTCTCGACCAACTGACGGTTGGTAAATTCCAGTGTAGGCATTACGTAACTCAATTAACCGTGTGGATACACAATGTTCAATCCAGACTTGTAAAGATCTTGGAAAGTGTCGATCTGCGGATAATATTTAATGACGCTCAGGAAACTAGTTAGAGTGCCTTGAAACGCGCTGGTTACTATGAGACTGAAAAGTACCCAGAATAGAACGACCAGCCTGTCAGACAACACTCTCGGGAGAGTTGGCAAATAAACTGACAAAAATGTGGAAAATGTGAGGAGAAAACTGGTGGAGAAACTCACACCTGTGCCTTTGCAGCGTTGTATAATATGCCACGACACCGCTAATAATGGTATGCTGCAGATTATGAAAAACCAGCCCATAACATCAAACAGATGGAACAAGTTCATATATTGAGGGACGCGTTCAGATTTTGGCACCATGAACACGAGATTATCATAATTGTGTGGATGAATTAACTCTTGTTGATAAAAAGATGGGTAAGTTACCATCGATAGATCAAGCAAACCCTTTTCCAATGCTCCGTATTCATTTCGTTTTATTTTTACATTGATTTGTGGCACTGCATTAATGCGAGAAAGAAATACAGCTATATTTATTGCGTCAGGATGTCTACGTAAATATTTCTTGGTGTATGCACTTATCTTGACACCATTACCTTGTACGTTAAGAGGTTTCCTAGAGTATGCGGTATTGATAGCGTCATTCGATACATCGTGAACTTCAATAACACCACCCCTTCCAAAAGGATTATAGCGAATGTCTTTATTTGTTCTGTCACTCCTGTCGTTAAGGTAGATATTGCGACCAACACATTCAGTATCTTGTATCGCCACAGTACTTTAAACACAGAGGACTCAAAGCAGTCAATAGCAGTGGTAATGAACAAGAGGAACCTTCCACGGGGGTTCCAACCACACATTTGGCTCAGGTGGATGATACTCTTATCAACAACGTCGCTGGAACATTGGGGAATGAAGAGGAGATATGAGTCACTCTTCGAGAACTTCAGTTCTTCTTCACTATTTACCAACTGTACACCGGTGTAACATCGCTGGTGTATGAGGTGTTGTAATGTTGTGCAGACAGAGCTGCAGTTATGTCTGCCCATATACAGCGTTAAAGTATTATTGACTTCATTATCATTGTTGTCAAGTAATGTGGAGATGAGTAGAGAGACATTTCCAATGGTATTGTTGGGATCATGCTCCTTCAGATCAGGGATTACGATCGTTGAAGCTGGCTGCAGCACAATGAAGATCAGAACACTAAACGCTGCTAGACTCATCCTTAGAAGATTGAGAGCAGTCCACACAAATCTATAACAGGAGAGAACATATATGTAAAGTATACTCTTACAGATGGACTTGAGCAGAGTGTGTCTAGATAGGGACATTTCAGTTTTCACACTCTGTCTATTGTCTTGCAAATGTCGGGAATGCTTACAAAGATATACAGCTACACAGTTTTACTGTTCGTTTGATTGTGAACAGGGGGAAATGTGCTTGCAAACACCGAAACATCACTTATTGATACATATTCCTTCTCCATTTTAGTCTTTATGTGAAGCGTGTAGAAAAAAATCCGAAATTTCCACCATTGCCCAAAAATTATTTAGTCACACTCTGAGATGTGCATTAGACTTTCTAGAGTGCAGGAAAGGGCAAGAGAGAAGAAGAAAACTTGCAAGGAATGGAAAACAAAGAAGATTGAAGAATGTAGAGCAAAATATATAGAAGCAAAGAGAGATTGCAAGGATGTAAGTGCAGAGGAAAAGAAGAAAAACTGGGAAGAATTCACCAACGAAATAAGGGAGGATTTAACTTGTGGAAAAAAAATAAGCTATTTGGAATTATTAAAAGTAGAAGGAATGAAAAGGTGAACACTGGGTTCGTGAAACACAAAGAAGGTAATATATTGACGTAACTAGAAGAGATAACGGATAGATGGAAAGAACTTTTCAGCGAGCTGTTGAAGGTGAGGCGTCAGGCATGCGGAGAAGTTACGTAAACATCCAAAATGGTAAAGGAAAATATGGAAGAAGGACCAGACATTACTATGGCAGAAGTGGAATGGGCAGTTAGGAAGATGAAAATGGGGAAAGATGTGGGAATCGACGAAGTGGCAATAGAAATGATCATGATGGCAGGACCAGTGGGGCTGCAGTGGACATACAGACTTCTCAGGAGTGTGTGGAGAGAGAAGAAAGTTCCTGAAGACTGTAAAAAGGGAATAATACTGCCAATATTCAAGAAAGGGTACAGGAAGGTGTGTGGTAACTACCGAGGGAATCACCATCATCTCGCAAGTTGCCAAAGTAATGGAAATAATACTAGAAAGAAGAATTAGAGTAATCGTAAAAAGCCAAATAGAGGAGGAGCAGTTTGGATTTAGAGGGGGCAGGTCAACGGTGGAACCCATTTTCGTTCTGAGACAGAACATTGAAAAGAGTTGGGAATATGGGAAGGATATGGTAATGGCTTTCATTGATCTAGAAAATGCCTATGATAGCATCCCTAGAACAAAAGTTTGGGAAAGCTTAATAAATAGGGGATAGGCAAGGATGTGAGAGACATGATAAATTGAATGTGCATGGATTGCTACAGGTTTGTGAAGACTAGAGTCTGGACATCAGAATGGTTTAAAATTGACACTGGACTAATGCAAGGAAGTGTGTTGTCACCCTTATTGTTCTTAATGGTGATGGATGACATCATGAAGACAGCAACGAAAGACTATAGTAGGGCAAAGATGAAGGTAATGTTGTTTGCAGACGATGTTGTGATCTGGGGTGAGGATGACATGGAGGTACAAGAGATAAGTTTTACGTAGATCTCCGGCCAGTTGTCTAGTTGGAGAAGATGAACTTAATTTGAATATTGCTTGAGGATCTACTATTTAGGTCCGCTCAAGTTCTGCCGCGCTGTATATTGTTATACTTACAAAAGAATAGAAGACGTTGAAAATGATGTTTATTTATTGGTTACCAACACCTTAAGTATCTTTATAATACTCTTTACATGAAGACTTAAATATGAAGAGTCTGTCTTATACAGAGACAACTCTCTAGCAGAGACTACTTAGTCTGGTAATGAGGAGTGACCACATGGTCTGCTGTATGTGAAGAGAGCGATTCTGAGCTCTGCATCAGTATATAAACTATAACTTTCTCTGGAGGGAGAAAAGCTGTCACATGTAGAGATTCACCAATGGCGTGTATCTCTAGTGGTAGGAGGGGGTGGTAGCCAATCAGACCATAAGCGTTGGGACTTGGTTAGCTTGACCTTACAATTTTTGTGGAAACTTCAATACTAAGAATTATTATGAGAAAGGAACAGAAATATGTGTTCCTTGTGAAATTGCAGAGACAGTGTGGAAAGTTAAGAACGTTCGCTGTGACCAACTCCCAGTTTAGGCCTTCTAAGAAATATCTAATAGGAATATGTTCACTTAGGGTGCTTCTGTTCATAATAGCAAGCTTTTAGCGTATACATGCTTTACCTGTAGGCTTGGAGTGAGCTGTTGTAACATTCTGACTTCCTGAAGAAAATATACTCTGTCTCTCATGGATAGTAGGAATGATGATAATAATAACAATTATTATCATTTAAACACCAAAATTAGTGAGGGATGCTTCTTGGTCATGGCTAGTAAGGGGTTTACTGGGAAATGGGCATGACTCTTTCCCCCTAAGATTCAAATCACTGACCTCAGTGATAGTTTCCTTCTTCTTACATTTAAGTTTTACAACATAATGCAAGTTACTTAATTTTTGTCTAAATACAAACTACATCACAAATGTTATGAGTAAGACAAATGTTACATTAATAGATACAAACTGTTTCTTTGTAATATAGTTCGTTCGTATTGGCTTCAAATCTAGTTTGAGCTTTGTTACAGCAAGGTAGGAATGGAGAAGGTTTATTTCTTTATTTATTAAAGGTTCATCAAGATTAATTAGGATTGGGAAACTATGGACATAGTTGGTAGGGTTTTTGTGCAACGTTATTCCTAGGCTGGAAATAGGACAAGATTCATTTGAATATATTACCTGTGGACCTGAGATTTGTAGAGAACATTGAGCTTCTATACATGTTTGCATAATTATCTCAGATGTTTTGCTAAAGAAAAGAATATTTTATTTTTTATAGGTTGAAATATTTTTATCTCGTTGCTTATTGAAGCATATTCACATCCACTGGTATCTGTTAGGTTGCAACTTGTTATCCTAATATTATAATACATACACACATATGATTGAGTGTTTTTGATTCAGGGTATACTGGACCATTTAGAAGTGGGTTCTTGCAAATAGTATCTTTCAGTTGGGACGAGTATAATGTCCTTAATAGTAGATACAGGGGTAATCTCATACAGATGGTATTGACTGCCATCTGTGATTGGCATAGAAAGGATCACAATAATTCCTTCGTCTAATATTATTACTTGAGATTTTGATAATTTGTGAATTTCAAATTGGTGATATTGAGCTGCATGGATCATGCTTTTAGCAGGATACATTGACAATAAATACTTTACTAAATTAGTTAAGTCTCTTCTTGAAAATAATCTGAAGTTAGTCATTTCATTAAAGGAAAGAGAAATTGTCTCTTGAAGCACACATAATATTTGGTTAAATTTATTAACACACATTAACACGTATTGAGATTCTTCCAGCTGGTTGATCTTGAAGTCTTCTGCCTGTAGAATACCTTGAATTACCTTCTTATTAGTACTAACATGGTCAATCTCGTCGTAAAACTTTTGAGCAATTGAATTGGTAAAATCTTCTTCTTCTTCATTTCCCGTTTCCAGCTTCCTGGGTCGGGTTGTGAATCAAGGACCTCCAACGTTACCTGTCTCTCCACCACTCCTCGCCCCCTTTAAGTACATCTTCAGGTTTTCCTCCCTTCTTCTCCACGCACTCCCACACTGTATCTGCCCATCTCTTCCGGGGCCTTCCGGGCGGTCTCTTCCCCGAAACCTTTTCCAGAAAAGCTTTCTTTGGCACTCTCTCCTCTCCCATTCTCATCATATGTCCATACCACTTTAACTTGGTTGTTTCTATCCTGTCCTGCAGCTTCAAGATTCCTGTCCTCCTTCTTATCTCTTCGTTTCTGATTCTATCTCTTCTGGTCTTCCCTTCTATACCTCTTAGGAATTTCATCTCCGCTGCTTGTATTCTACTCTCCTCTCTTTTTGTAGTGGTCCATGCTCCAACCGCATATGTTAGTACGGGTCCATAATAGGTTGAATATAATACCTGCTTACATTTCTTTGGGACATCTTGGTTCCACAGAATACCCCTAACACTCTGGTAGAAGCTGTTCGCTTGTTGTATTCTCTTTCCAATTTCCTCAGTAATCTTTCCATCTTCTGTGATCACACTTCCCAAGTACTTGAAACTTTTCACCACTTCTAGAATTTTTCCGTTCCCTTCTAGCTTTCCTCTTCCCTCCTTACTTCCCCTTGACATTACCATTGTCTTGCTCTTCTCTGTGCTAACTTTCATCCCAAACTTCTCAATCTCTTGGTTACATACATCTACTTGTTTTTGTACTTCCTTTTCATCCCCACCCCATCATCTGCAAACAGCATGGCCTTTATTGCCTCTTGTCCCAATCTCTGTTTAACATTCTTGTTGATTTCATCCATGACCATGATGAATAGTAAGGGGGACAGTACACTTCCTTGACGGAGACCCGTTTCCACCTTGAACCATTCTGTTTCTCCTATAGTGGTCTTTACGCTACTGACACAATATTTGTACATAGCTTTCACCATTTGCACTTCTGCACTGTTAACTTGCCTTTTTTCTTAATACATCCCAAATTGGTAAAATATACTAACTTATTGATATGTTTTATTTCTTTATTATGACTTTCTGTTAGAGTGTCTAATTGATTTTGCAAATTCTAAATCATCTTGGTCTAGATTGTCTGAGATGAATTTTATTACTTTACCTAAACCGTTAATTAATCCTCGTTCGGTTCTATTGACATTAGTTGGTATTAATTTATTTTATTCTTTTCTTGTTTCTTTTGTTACTTCAGTTAATTCATTTATTAAATAAGGGAAGGTATTATTGCTTTTAATTACTAGACTGGAGACAGTGTCATCAATATTCTTATATGCTTCTTTTAAAGCGGTAAGGTTGAAATGAAACATAAATTTATGATAATTCTTAATGTGCCGTTTCTTTTAGGCACACTGTACCCAGTATTCTTTTAAAGTACGCATTTCGCCTCGAGCGATGACAGTGAGTTGAAGTTATGTCGATTCTCACTAGGTGGCAGCTCCCTTCAGCGTGAAATGACGTATTTGTACGAATGCTCACCAGAGGGTAGCATAGTTCTGAGAGAGACAGAAAATATTTGTCGTCGCCCTGTAATTAGCGCGCTGCATTCCTCAACTGTCTTTGTGTAGAGTTGTCTACGATTCGGGTTTGCCAACTGAAAGGAAACATTTGTGCGGACTTAATTATGTATTGCCCCGAGATGTAGCAAATGTTAGAACGTATTGGTGTTCTTTTGCGTTCTACTCCCTTATGCCTGCACTTACGTAAGATTTTCTAGTAACGTCAACATTTTATATGGATTCACTTAATTATATGTGTATGGCATCAGTGCTATAGGGCGATACGAGATGTTCTGATTGGTTGGAGATCAGATATTTTTAATTTAAGTAGATTTTGGGAACCATTAAGACGATATAGACGTATTTCTGGAGTGGTCCGTATTTGATGATAGTCGACGATTGATATTTAATTATGAAGCCTATATGATGATGTCGAAGTCGTGGGACGTTGTTTGGGAATTTATATAAGTCGAATTCTTGATATTTTCTATAATATGTACGGACCGAAACTCTTATGTATGCTACGAGATACTTGTCTTCAATCTGTAAATGGAATGCTGATCTCCTTAAATAAGGATATATGATGGTACGACGACGTTTCTAGAATATTAGTTGAAACGTTTGAAGTAGTTCTTGGTTATAGTTCTACGAAATTGCATGAAGACGTACGTTATGAAGATTTAACTATTGCATGTTGGATTTGTCGAGCAAATGAGCATGAATCAGGGTTTGATTTATTTAAAGGATGGTATGTTGGGATTATGACGATGCAGAATGGTACTCCAGTAATACATGTAAGTTTGAGTTTCACACCTTAAGTTATGTATGTGCATGTTAATTAGGTTAAGTGCATGTGTTTTAAATTTGTAAATATGTTTGTCAGAATAGATGATGACGCAATTGATATAAGTATATCATTTCTGAGTACTGGTTCTCAATGACATTTCCAAAGATATTCCTCGGGAATGGTTTGCAAAAAGCCCAGTGGCTCCACACACACATATTATTTATTTAAGTAGGAGGGAGGTGTAAAATAGTAGCAGAGCATGGTTGAGTGTTTAAACCACAATTAATTGATTTTGGAAGTGTCATTGAGGCTGTATTTGGGAATAATACCAAACTTAACCTATAAAGAGGTGACTGTGCAATTATATATATGTTCTAATGAAATTGTACTTGTTTGTTTCATGTTCCTGTTTTATTTGAATGGAGGAGAGATCTTTGAAGGCTATCTCTTATTTAAACAAAGATGAAGTTTCCTATGAGGTCATTATACGTGGAAAAGTACCATTTTTTCACCGAGATTTGGATTTGAATGTATTGAAAGACTTGAGAGCTGCCCCTATAATTTTACCTACTGAGGACAATTCTTATTGGATGCTAGGTAAGTTCACCATTGTACCTACTGTCTCCAATTTATTAAATATTTGTTCTTCGAGTGATGTTGGTAGTACTTCTGCGTCCAAGTTGAACAGAATCAAGTACCGTTCGTTACATTGGATCAATCGTTTGGATGATTTGGTAAAGGTCTGGTCAAATAGTGATGCTGAATTTTCTGAGAGATTATTTAACCTGGGTTGTAAGTTGGCCGAACAATATTATAGGCTATTCCCTCGTGTGACCAATTATAATCCTGTGGAGGCTGTCGTGTGTTGTGATAGTGTTAGTGCTGAATCTTGTAATTCGTGTGAATTGGGTGTAGAGGATAGCCTTATTAATGATTTAGAATCTGTATCGTTGAAGAGTATTGGATCGATCATGAATAGTTCTCAAGTTGTGCATGATTCTGATGTAGTTGGCCGAGCAGTGTCGTCAGTAATGTCACTAGAGGGTATTTCGATAACAGATAATTTAGATATTAATGACCAAACAGGTAATGCTAATGAAAGATGTACCGTGATACCTGCGTCCAATGCTAATGTAAGTGTGGGTAACATATCGAATAACTTAGTATCAGTTACTTCACAATGTTCTAGGTCTGTACAGACAGATAGGTGTTTATTTCAACCATTTAATGAGGTTGGCAGCCATGATGTGAGTGTTAGATTGAATAATGATGCATCGTCTAATGTTGTTTGGCCTACTAATATCATGTCAGTCTGTAATATCAAGTTTTCTACCGTACAGAATCCTCTAAATTTGATACTTAAGGATTTTAATCGGTTTAACGGTTCGGATAATGATCTTTTGGTCAAGTTTTTAAGGAAATTGATAGAAATAAGGGATTGTGCTACTGTGTTCGGTATATCTGAATTGCAAATTTGTAGGATTGTGTTTCTGTGTACTGAGGGCATGTTACGGGAGAGACTGTTAGTTTGTTTGAATGAACATAATTCTCTGGAATGGTTTCATAAAGACATATTGAATTTCTTTTTCACTCCTTATGCTCTATCAGACATTCATCGTATGTATGTATATCGACCGCAGCGTATGAATGAGACGTTGAATGAATATTTTCTTGACATCAAATTGTATGTTAAGGTCTTCGCGGTGCATCTGTCTGAGGATCACATTGTAGCTTCGTTGGTGGAAGGAATTAATCCCATTTACCGTTCATTATTAACTATGCAAGCCAAACCGAAGAGTTATATTGAATTTACTGATCTGATTCTGACAGCAGAAAAGGTTAAGAAAGCCGATTCAGTCCGAATTTATGATTCTGCTCCAACTGGTAGTACTACTCAATATACTCTAGGTTATGTTTCTTTTCCTAATGTTTTACAGTGGGGAGCAGCAGATCAGTAGAGGATTCAGCATCTAGGTCCTATGAATGATGGAAATGTTTTATTAGGAAATGTATTACAGGGTAGGCCTGCTTTTGTTCCTGATTATGTGCCAGCTGATGCTTGTCAGGGGCGTGAGATCCAACGATACACAGGAGGTATCACTAAGCAAGGTAAGCGGTGTGACTTGTGTGGATCGTATGATCATATACGTCGTTGGTGTGATGCTGATCTGTATAGGAAATATTAGTTGCTCGATATGTTTGTAATATATCTTCAAAATTGTGTATGATAATTACAGTACTTTGGATGAGCATATTGTGTGCGTGCTGTGAGTATGTATTTGTCTGCACGTGTGATGCATTTTCAGTCGTGAGGTGCATATCTTCAAAATTGTGTATGATAATTACAGTACTTTGGGTGTGCATATTGTGTGCGTGCTGTGAGTATGTATTTGTCTGCACGTGTGATGCATTTTCTGTCGTGAGGTGCATATCTTCAAAATAGTGTATGATATTTCAGTACTTCTAGTGTGCATATTGTATGCATGCTGTGAGTGTGTTTTGTCTGCACGAGTGATACTCAATCTTCTTGGTTTCTGTAGTGACACTGGGGGTTTGTGTTTGTGATTGTTGTGTAATTGTGTATTTTGGAGTGATTGTGAGTATTAAGCTTTGTTTTGTTATTGGGTGGGAGTTAGTTGTTTTCTTGTTTTGGAATAAGGTTAGGTTTTATTGTTATTAATTTGTAATATTATTTAAAACGAGTAGCCGAGTATATAAATGGGGTGTTCGTTAGAATGTCTTTCTTCAACTTACGATCCTATTATATCAAGGTATGGGACTTGCGTTCTAGGTGACAGAAGTTGATTATGTAATTTGTGGTAAGTATTTACAAAAAGTTCCTTGTTTCTCCCTGTGGTGGAGGATGACTGGAAAGTAAGTACTTATATTTGTGTTTGGGATGGAAAGATGGAAATCATGCTCGTGTTGAATTGCCAAACGAGTATGACATGGATGTCTGGTGTTATTGTTGTCGTCGTCGTTGTCGAAGTGTTTATTTTAAGGGTATATATGTGTTTGTGTATGTCGATGTTTTAACGAGCTCTAATTATGTTCTGTCAATTTTGGGAATTTGTGGGTGGTACGTGTGACTAATTTTATGTGGGATTTTGTGGTTATGAATGGAGGTTATGATAGTTTGTGTTTTTTGAGTGGTTGGCTCATTTAATCTGGTATTGTTTGACTTTGTTTCGGTATGTTCTTTGTTTTATTTCTTGGGTGTTATTTTAGGAGTTGAGTTTATTTCTGGGATGATATTTTTCTTAAATTTTTCTTGGGATTTTCTGGTTTTCTCGTTTGTCTTCGTAGTAATGTGGAACAGAGGTACAGTGTTGAACAAATGCCTGCGTTCACTGAGAGTATTTTTATTTTATTTTTCTTCATTGAGTTAATAAGATAGATAGGTTTCTGTTCAGTTTGTTATTTTCTAATTTAAATATGAAGTATGGGTCTGATTTTGTAAATTTATTTTCTTCCTGTCGAGCAATCGAGATTAAATTGTAATGCTGTAACATTATGGTTTAAATAATTCGTTTTTTTTTTTTGCTTTTTAAAGGTGTGAAACTTGAACATGGGGTAATATTTTATGAAAAACGTAGCTGATGCCATAGTTAGTGAGTATTTGGTCATGTTTCTTGTTATTTTACTTGTTAGATATTAAATGAATCCAAAACAAAATGCTCTCGGAGTTGTGATTGTTCACAGCTCGATTTTCTACGAGGTGTTGTCTACATTGAGGTTACTGGCTGGGAGTGAAGATTTCTTGGAGCGGAATTTGAAACGATCTACTTGACCCTTGTTGGATTGGAACTCTGCTGCGCACTTCATGATGACGTGGAAAAATAATTGTGGAAAACTCTGTATTGCTATCTGATTGTATTGTATACTGAAGTATGTGTTGAACTTGTATAAGCATGTATATCTTTCGCTGTTGTGACATGGACTCCTATTGTTTGGAAAAGGTGGAGTGATAAGCATGAGTACTATGGTTTTTTGGAATAGGAGATGAACTTTAAGAAGTGGGTCTGTTCCAAAAAAAAACTAATTGATGCATGCTTAAGAAAAACTTTACTACTGAAGTATTTGTATGGAGTGCATGAACTTTCTTTCCACATGTCACGTCGTCTTGTTCTTCAACCATCGACGAATTTCAGGAGGGGGTGATTTGTGCCGTTTCTTTTAGGCACACTGTACTCAGTATTCTTCTAAAGTACGCATTTCGCCTCGAGCGATGACAGTGAGTTGAAGTTATGTCGATTCTCACTAGGTGGCAGCTCCCTTCAGCGTGAAATGATGTATTTGTACGAATGCTCACCAGAGGGTAGCATAGTTCTGAGAGAGACAGAAGATATTTGTCGTCGCCCTGTAATTAGCGCGCTGCGTTCCTCAACTGTCTTTGTGTAGAGTTGTCGACGATTCGGGTTTGCCAACTGAAAGGAAACATTTGTGCGGACTTTATTATGTATTGCCCCGAGATGTAGCAAATGTTAGAACGTATTGGTGTTCTTTTGCGTTCTATTCCCTTATGTCTGCACTTACGTAAGATTATCTAGTAACGTCAACATTTTATCTGGATTCACTTAATTATATGTGTATGGCATCAGTGCTATAGGGCGATACGAGATGTTCTGATTGGTTGGAGATCAGATATTTTTAATTGAAGTAGATTTTGGGAACCATTAAGACGATATAGACGTATTTCTGGAGTGGTCCGTATTTGATGATAGTCGACGATTGATATTTAATTATGAAGCCTATATGATGATGTCGAAGTCGTGGGACGTTGTTTGGGAATTTATATAAGTCGAATTCTTGATATTTTCTATAATATGTACGGACCGAAACTCTTATGTATGCTACGAGATACTTGTCTTCAATCTGTAAATGGAATGCTGATCTCCTTAAATAAGGATATATGATGGTACGACGACGTTTCTAGAATATTAGTTGAAACGTTTGAAGTAGTTCTTGGTTATAGTTCTACGAAATTGCATGAAGACGTACGTTATGAAGATTTAACTATTGCATGTTGGATTTGTCGAGCAATTGAGCATGAATCAGGGTTTGATTTATTTAAAGGATGGTATGTTGGGATTATGACGATGCAGAATGGTACTCCAGTAATACATGTAAGTTTGAGTTTCACACCTTAAGTTATTTATGTGCATGTTAATTAGGTTAAATGCATGTGTGTTAAATTTGTATATATTGTGCCCATTCAGAATGAAATATGCAAATCACAGTAAGCCAGCAATGCTCAAATCGGGATTATCGGGGTTATGGTATGTTCTCCCACTCTGTGACTTACACATTTTGGATTAAATAGAGGATACACTTCCAAAATAATAAACAAAATCGACTCCTACTATAAAACAATTAATTACTCCAATATATGGCGCTACAACAAATTAGACAAATAAAATACTGACGCAATAATTCTAACTTGTTCAGAGTGAACAAGGAATACATAATAAAACAAAGGTTAAATCATAATAAATGGTTTCCTTAAACCAACAAACTTGTATTACATTTCACTTCCATATAGTGTCCTTTTAAAATTCCATATAATCAAGAGCTCCAAATGGCTCGATACTTTTATATACACTGGGTTATTCTTTTACACCTCACTTCCTATTATATGAGTATCTTATAATCAAAAAATATATCATTCTTATTTAAGTACTGTTACTTATTTTCTTAAATTTTGGGCTTTCACAATGTTCTTCGGTTACCATCTCTCTCAAGTCAACAATTCACTACCGTGATTGGGAAAACATTTGCGTACTCCCGAGCTTCAGAAGACTACTTGAACACGTCAAAAATTATGATCACTCCCGGAATCTAATTGTCTTCACTAAACTCGTGAATCACTACATTATATAACATTACATTAGGGATTTATCATTATTGTCTAAACGACCATTATCTCATAATAAAGCAACGATCTGAACTTGCAAGCGGTAATCTTCATCTAAAGGAACCTCGGTTCGAAGACCGGGTCGTTAAAACAAACTCTACACTCTTGTGTACTATAACTTCAAACAGACAGCTTTTAAACCTACCACAACAATTTCAATGGTAAGGGTCTGGCTTCTGCCACTTAGCGTGATTTATGGCAAGGAGGCAGACTTCACGGTCTTCGCCCACACGGGACGAGTGACTCTCAGCTTTATACAGCTGTTTCTTAAATGTAGTTCTTTGAACAGGCAAGGCTTTCATTATACTATTTTTATTGAGGTTCACAAGACCATATTCTCTTAAACTCGGCATTTATTAATTATGAAGTATCCTCATTGGCGGGTAAGAAAGATTCAATACAACAACAAATATTTAGGGGCTTCAACAATAGACGAATCTGGGTTCGACTCTTTCCACTGCCTCGGGAACGATATCCCATACTGGAGGGCTTATAACATTAGCGATTTATAGCAGGCCTTTGCCTTACACCCGCGCTCATAATACAATAAATAGCACCCTTTTAATACAATGCACACACGGCCTCGTGATCACATCACTATTTAGAGGACTTACCATAGTTCCATTACCACGACCAACTGCCCCTCATAATTAGTTTTACCGAGTATTCAAACGCATTCCTAGCGTGACAAAATTCTTTAATGCGCTTCACAGCGCTTACATATTCCTGAGCCAAGTTGCCTTCAATGAACTGATAAATTCAAAAATCAACATTTGATTATACATTTCCTTTTATATTACTCCTCTTTCCTGATAATAATCGCTTTATCTTAAAACAATGTGTTCACCACAAGTATTAATTCTTTTAAAGGCTCTCACAAGCTCTTATTTTCATATAATTCATCATAAACTTTATTCATTCATATTATTGTTATTATTATTATTATTACGCTTGCTTTCAAATACTTAAATCATTTATCAACTACACTGATATTTTATTTCTTACATTACCCCAAAGGGATTTATTTATTTCACATAATTATTTTCCACTTTCTCATTTTTAAATCTTTCAGTCGTGCTATTTTTATGTTATTTGTTATTCAAAACATCCCTATTCTTTTCGTTCTCAGGTGGATTGCACGCAAATCTTCCCAACACATAACATAATGAAATGGTTACTCACATGATATGTCGGTCACCGACCGAATTTTCCAGCGATGTTTCTTTTTTTGACCATTTAAATGTGTTTAAGCCATCTTCCCTAATTCCATTTCACACACTGACACTTCTACATACACATTATTTACCTTCAGCACCGGTAACATATTGAATACAATTTTGTATTCTTTTATCATACACAAATAAATTCCCTAAAAATTATTACACTTAAACAGATTTTCCTATATTTACATTACACTGCTTTTAATCACTAAGGCTTTGCTTTTTGCCTTTACACACGTGATTCCTTCTGTCCCGTTTCCAAGGGTTGACACTCTTAGACGTTGGCTCCCTATCTGGCAAGATGATGAAAGTCTCAATCAATCTACCCCTCCCTGGAACGGCTATTCCTCAGATCCGGTTTCCTGACGAACGTCTTCTATTTGTATTAGCTCGAAGTCTTTTTTTCTAGACACTATTTAGTTTGTCTAGCTAAAGTCTGTTCTGTTTACGGCCTTTCGAATACTTTATCGGTGACCTCTGATTCCCTAGCATTTACGGCTATTCCTTTCATTAGTAGCGTATTGCTTGTTACTGTTCGCTTGTCTCCTGTACACAACGTCTTGGATTAAATTCTCACTTCTTATTATTCGGCGCTCTAGTTCCTATCTTTTCGATACACTAAGCGTTACTATTTTTGTCCGACCCTGATCGGGTTCCTTAACTTTGATAGAACTGTTTGTTTCTCTATCGTTGGTACTTCAAACGTTACGATACTTTCTGTCGTTTAACTGAACTGTTATTTGAAGACCTATCGCCAGTTCTTTAAGTTCGCAGCCTACTTTGACTGTAATACGGAACTTTCACTATAAAGACTGATGCTGGCTGAACTAAATCCTGTACTAGGATTTTCCTAAGTCTTCACACGGCGATACTATGATGATACTTCTCGGCCACTCCCCTACGGGTGCTTGTTGGTGATACAGAGTATCACGACATCTCGAGGTCTAGTAAGTACTGCATTTGATGTCTATAATGTTCTTTAGCCCCTTTTTGGGCCCACGACTACGTATATTTACTTGTACTGTTGATCTGCATACGATGTGATACAGCATCTTCCCTCAAGGATTCCTTGTAAACTGCATTAAATAGTGTTGGTTGATCTAACGTGCGGCGACTTTACACTCACGAAGATTTAATATCTTTGATGCAGCACCTCCGCTCGCGGAGTGCTCTGTAGACTGCATGTGCTGTTATGTGACACAGTGACGCCCCCTCGGGTTGTCTGAAACTGCATGAATTGCCTGGCACGGCCAGGGCTTATATACACATCGGCGACAAAACGATAAAATCCTTGTTTTTTTCATAACTAACTTTTGAAGCAATAGTCGCACACTTTTAAAAATTATGTCTCTGGAAAGCTGGTTTTCCAAACGTAAACTGATTTCTTTGCACGTGAAAATCGATCGTACAATTCCGAGATATTAAATAAAATTTACTCTTGAGATACGTGGGTGTTGTAGTTGATTTTTAATCCCCACCACCTCGGGTCTCGGGGAACTTTTATTGACGTAATGCCACGTTTGCTCTTCTTTCCTAGGCAATTATTATAACATCTTTCCCCACACAAAAATCTCTCTTCCAAAATGATTCACACTGATGTATTTCTTTTGTTAATTATATGCTCGCAAATGGCTTAAATCTAATTTGCATATTAAGGCTTTCACGGCCCGGATTATTATATAAATAATTCATGCTTTTGGGCTAATGCCGTGTGTATTTTTAATTTGAACCATACGTTTCGGAGAAACCTTGCCTCCTTTTTCAATGGAAATAAACAATGTGGCCATAGAAAGTAAATCAATGAGATTAAGGTTTCTCCGAAACGTATGGTTCAAATTAAAAATACACACGGCATTAGCCCAAAGGCTTAAATCTAATTATTCTTCCTCTTGCCCAACTGCGAGGATGCCATTTTATTGCAGCGTAAGAGCAATTTCCGAAACCACCTCTCGCTCACTCCAAACGGAAAGTCCCCATCGTTCTAATTATAGCCATGATCGCTCCTTCTCCGTGCGTCACGCATGATATCATTTCCTGGGGCCACCTGGGCTCTTATTCTTGCACAACATTATGCTAGTCCTCTTGTATAAAATCTTTCCAAGTCATTCTAAAGACTGTATTTTTCCTTCCTTCATTTTACCATAATACATGGATTCGACCCCTTGAACCAATGGTACATGGGTTCAATATGTTTGTCAGAATAGATGATGACGCAATTGATGTATCATTTCTGAGTACTGGTTCTCAATGACATTTCCAAAGATATTCCTCGGGAATGGTTTGCAAAAAGCCCAGTGGCTCCACACACACATATTATTTATTTAAGTAGGAGGGAGGTGTCAGTTAACAATTACTACTGGTCCGAGGGGATCAACGTAAAATCTTATCTGGGGTTTCTACTGGCTCTGTGAGGATGATGCCATATCCGGAAAGGAATTTGTAATAGGAAGAGTTTTCCTTTTATGTTTAATATTTCTAAAATTCCGGACATGAATTTTACCGTTTTTCATTTTACAATGAACTTGGTTGGCCTCAATTTTGAGTATTGTACATTCGTTGTACAAATTCAAAGATTTCTTATTCCTGGTCAGGGGATCTAAAACATATACTGTTTCTCCTATTTCATAGGGGTGTGTAAATGTGGAATCCCTTGGATCGGATTGCTTTTCATTCAAGATCTTAATTTGATTAGCTTGTCTTTCTACATACTCGTTAATTTTGGTGACGCAGAAAAGATGTGATCTAAAGCCTTGGAATAAGGACCGGATAGGGCGTTGAACGGTGGCTGTTTAGTAGTTGAATGAATCGATGAATTATAATTCATGATTGCATTAAAATGAGATGTGGTGGTGGGGTGAATCTATCATGGTCTCTTGAAATTCTTAATTTCTCGAGGAGAGTAGAATTCAATCTCTCTACTAGGGAGTTTAAAGAAGAATTCAAAGGTGTGGTTGCATGATATTCGATGTTTACAGATTTACAATATTCTGTAATTAGACTATTATCGAATTCACCGCCTTGGTCGTGGGTACTCTTGGGATAACCATGGTGTGAAAAGTACTCTTGTAATTGGTTTAAGGCCGCTATGGCTGTGCCATTAGCTAACACATAAGCTTGTCCGTATTTTGAAAATACGTCTAGTATTGTCAAGATGCGGGTTTGTTCAAAATGGAAAGTATCTATATAAACTTGTGCAAATGGGTGGTCAGCTATAATGTGACCTTGATCTGTTTTTACATTTGGATGTCTTTCATATTTGCTCCTCTGACACAAATTATATTGGTTTATCACATTTCTAATTTGTTCTTTTAAATGTGGCCAATAGTAGTACTTGGTTCGGAGGTGTTCAAATGTTTCAATGATTCCATTAGGGTTTATTGAGTGATATTGTAAAATCAGTTGTTTCTGTGTTTCTGAATTTTCAATATCTTCCAGAAATTCTGATGCTCTAATAATTATTAACTCTGAGGTAAATAATTGGTGGCATACTCCAATGAATGGAATTTCCAGTGTCGCATCATCGAAATAAGTGGCGTCTATGTTAGAAGTATGTATGACTTTAAGAAGGTGTTTTCTTAAATCTTCAGTGAAATTTCCTCGTGTTACTATCTTAACATGGCGAGTAAATTTCTTGAATAATTTTATTTCCAAAATTTTTGGAAACTATCCATACTTAACTATTGTCTGATTTCTATTCTGATTTAGGTTTCTTTCTGACATTTTCAAAGTGAAAATCGGGTCTTCTTGGTTAGAATGAATTGTTTCATTATCTACTTCCTGCTGATATCATTTATCTCCAGGGATGGCTATATTAGAAATCTCTTCTTAATTCGTGTTAATTTGAATCCGTGAAAGGGCGTTGTCTTTGGCAATTTTATTGTCAGAATCAGACTGTCCTACGTATTTGTGGACATTTTCTTGAATATCGTCTCCTTCAACGGGATCCAATTCCGGTGGTTGTGTATCAATACTTTCTAGTGGTTCGGTTAGAATCTGTTTTTTAATTCCCTGTTCTACTTCTGTGGGATGTATGGTATGGTGGTTTCTGTCTAGGTAATGCATTTCTCCGTATTTAAAATTCATTAAATACACCTCTTCTTTCTCACTAATAGTGGGAATCGCCGAGTTAATTTTATTAACTGCGGGTTGAGGATTCACATGTTCATCTGTCAAGTGAAAGTGAAATGGTATGACTTTATTATTTATTGTGAGTAGGTTGGATTTATAATCTAATTTTACTCCTAGCTTCACAAAATCAGCTGTTCCAATTAACGCGTCAAAGTAATTATGCCATATCATGACTCGAAACTTTATTGGTACTGCTCTCGAAACCATGTCCAGCCTGGACTATGTACTGGACGAGCGTAACGTAGAGCTACACTAAAAAGCGATATCCAGTGATGACCATGTAGCTTGATTAAGAGGACAGGCTGCGCTACCAACTGCAGTTCGTTCTGAAGACACACTATTCTACTACTATGGAGAGAAACTCACATGTCAAGGTGATTTCTCACGATGATAAACGCCACTATTATTCTACCGACATCGATGAACATCAACCGATGTACCACCAGAAGATGGACCCCAGAAGGAAGCGGGAGGAGCATCAAGGTTATCAAACCGAGAAGATCCAAGAATGGCAGCAGAACGATGTCGCTAACGGTAGAGAGGAGGCTACACAGCGAGACTCAGCTGGAGACCGGTTTTCCACCCCATCACCTACTGTTTGCCGTGACCAGCAGTCCAGACAGGAGCGGTATGACGTATGCCAGCTGCCCGCCAGACGCTAGGTCGCGTTCCTGAAGCACGTGGCAGAGATTCCACGAATGCCGTTGACACCAGGTCCGTCACCACAGGTCCAGCTTTAAGATAGAATAGTGAAGATTTACACACCTATGTAGATATAACTTGTACACGATTTTCCAATATATTGACCAATATTCTTTATCTTATTCCTAGCTCATGTTATTCTGTCTAGAATTTTGAAATTTTGCTATAGAGCGTTTATATTGCATTTTTGATCTTATCAAAACGTTTTGCCGTCATTTTTCTGACGTAGTCGTTTTTGTAGCTTGTGTAAGCTATTGTTAAATAGATTTTTCGCTAGAGTAACTTCATTTCGTTGAAGCAAGTATTTGGCGTATCCGTGTTGTGACATCAGGTCGAAGGTAGTCACATGTTTGACAAGCAGATTGCATTGTACATGTAATGTAAGGTAATGAGAGGACACCATGATCCTTTGTCAAGCTAATTCGTGACAGAAACGAATAATATGATGTATAAAGACCGTAATTGTTGACAGGAGTATTTCAATTCTTGCATTGAAAGGAACTTCACTGTCTAAGAAAGCAACTATGTAAAACCCAGAGTATTATTACGATTGTTTAAGCAGTATGCGTATTTGGAGAAGCATAGCTGAGAGATCAAAGATGTGAAAGGTAATTGTATTAAGCAATCTTTGTTATTGCCAGGTGAGGCCACGGAAAGAATATTAAATATCTAGAAAGGAACAGACGTGAGGTGTGGATATTCTTAATTTTTGTGAAGTAAATGCGAGCAGATTTTAGATTTATAGAAAAGCTATACATGTATATTGTAACAGATTTGTACTAGAGGAAGAGAACGGAAAGATGGCATGATTTTATCTCACTTTGTTTAAAGTATACGAGATTGCTTTCTAGGAGTTTTGTGGAAGTGCTAAACGAGATACATGCGAGAGGCAATGGTCTGAAGGAACGTGTAGTGAAGACACGATAATATGGTAATTAGGAGTGTGAGAGGAAGTTATGATAAAATGTGATGAAGTACAGTATGTCTATTAAGCAATGTCGAGAAATATATCTTTGCAGAATTATTATCGTGAGTATCGAAGGTTAAATGCCATCCACATTTATTGTCTTTGAAAATAGCTTATCTAAATGTCTTGAGTCGTATATTTGGAATTTATCGGAAGTATTAGCACCGAATTTGTAATTTATAAGTGAATAGTTCTGAACTTAATTGATTTGTACACAGATTCACATTGGATATGAGAAATGTATACCGGATTTGACTTTAAAGTTGTGTGAAATATGCGAGTGAAGGTGAGAGAAGGAACTTTATGCTATTATTGCTAGAGAATGAATCGTGCGGGACGCGATATTGTACATAGTGTATTATAAACATTATGGTTATTATTTTTAGTCACCTACAGTTGTGTGTTAGAGTTTAACGCTATTTTGCGATGTTATTACACAGATGTATTAATTAGGGAGCATGTCTGTATCATGAATATAACGATATAGGAAAATATATTCATAATTAGTGTTCAGAATTTTTGTAAATGTTTTGTACAAGTTTGGAAATGTCTTATGAGGAAAGATTGAATATTATTTGAAGTAGGATGCTAGCAGAGACTAAGTGAGTCGCATCTACGTCTAGTTGAGACGTCATTTTTATTTGTAGTGTCAATTCTTATTTTATTTTGCTTAACGACATGTCTGTAATGTTCGTTGGTTTCCTTTAATAAATTGCAAGCTACTTTATGCTTGGTTTGTTTTTCTAGAGATGACTTCTTTCCTCACTACTTAATTACGCGATAACGATACTGCTAGTTCGATGCATAGAGTAAATCGACACATTATTCCATTAACCCGAGAGCCGAGTCGCTCAATTTGTGCTCAACTTTTTGTTTGTAGGCTGTTCTGTGTGCAACTAGTTAGTAGTATGGTTAGATATGCGTTATGTGTGATCAGGGTTCCCTAGTCGTAAGTCCTGTAGGAATCGTTGATTCTTTAGCCGGGTGTTGACTCTCCTACGATCCTTATTTTCCATCTACGCGGATTTTGGACTGTGACTTAGCGGGATTCGGGCACATATATAGCATATTTAATTCATGGTCGCCCAACTGGTGTGGCTTCGACGTTGTCGATTGCCTGGGTCTATCAAATAAGTGTATTTGAATTCCCAGAGTTGAGTGATCTTCGGTTGTGGCGTAACTATTACACTGGGTGATATTCCGTAATCACGGCTATTTTTAAGCAAGTTTGGTGTACGACACAGTCGAAATTTTTGATTTTTTATTAATGCCGATCTCAATTTGATAAGAGTGGAAGTGAATACCCATTGTCTGATATGAGGAGTACGTTTAGTTGTGAGGCATGTATTGTATTGTACCGGCAAGTGACATTTTGGTCAGGTCATTGTAACGTTAAGTTAATATCTTGTTTTTAATGAATTTTTGGTTAGAATTAAGTATTGAAAAAGGAAGGTCAGTTTCTTTTAATATTCAACGAAGTTGATACCGTTGAGCGCTAGAATAGATATCATTGAGAGGCAGGTAAAACACGGTTACGAGATGCTTGTTTCATATAGAGTAATTTATTTATTGGTCAATTCTGGAATTTCGCTTTGTGTAGTGTAGTAATACTTCCCTATTTTCTCATATATTGTGAAGAATATGTCGTCAGATGATATGACCCACTTAAGGTCAATCCTGGAACAAATGAAGTTTAGTCAGGCTGGTATGACTGCTGAAATGGAGGATCTACACAAAGTCACTCATGAAAACACTAAAAGGTTAGGGAAAGAGATTAAAGGCATATCGTCTACTGTGAAGTTAGAGGTGAAAGCGGAGTTGGCGATAGCTCAAGAAGAGGCTAAGAAAACCCAGACGGAGATCAAGTTAGCTTCGGAAAAGGCTCAGAATGTAGGAAAAGTATCCCAGGAATTAAGCAATCTAGCACAGGAAGAAAGCCGACTAGCCCAACAAGAAACCAGAAAGTCGCTAGAGAAAGTTCAGGAAGAGGCCAGGAAATCCCAAGATGAGGCCAGGAAAGCTCAAGAAGATGCCAGAAAATCCCAAGAAGATGCAGAAAGGAGATTTACGGAGCTACGGAAAACATTACAGAGTAGCATAAAAACTATTAAAACAGAAAACACAAACCTCTTTAACACAATTTCAGGATCCCAAGTTGAACTTCAGAATCAGCTGACTACCTTAAATGGTACAGTTGATGAGCTCCAGCTGAAACTCACAAATCAACAGATGTTGATATCTGAAGGTATTAATGTTGATATTAATAAATGTATAATTGATGCTGTAATGAAGTTGAAAGAGGAGGTGTTAAAGAGTAGTAGTGATCATATATATGAAATGCATGGTAGGATCATGAAAGAGGTTAAAGATATAGAACATAAAACTAATGTTCATGTAACTGGGTTGCGAGAGGAACTTACAACACGGATAGACACCTTAGAGGAATCTAATGTCACAACACTGTGCGGAATTACTAGTAAAACGGAAAGAAATAAAAATAAAGAGTTAAAACAGATTAGGAAATTAGTTGATCAGGTCAATATCGAAATAGCGAAGGTCAAGTCGAAACGAGGAAAGAAATATGTGAGCTCAATGAGCAGATGAAGTCACTGTCGATTAAGAATACGTCCGATTTGAAACAGAACTTAGAAGAATTCTTTAAGGAGAGAGATAAACTGAGAGGAGACTTAAACAAGCTAGATTATGGGAAGGATGGACAGGAAGAGGACAAGGAAAGCGTTGACACTCACAGGTATAACAGACCACGAAACCTTTTCGGAACTGAGTATACCGAGAGAACAGTTAGAGAACCAAATACGTTCGGGAGATCCTACGAACAAGACACAGATGTAATCAGAATGTTGTGGTGATCAAAAGCCATAAGGAAAAACCCGACAAGTACACTAGGGAAGGTAATGTTACCGCTGTTGAATATCTACGAGGTATGCGATACTACCTAGACGAGAATAGGATTCCTAGAGAGCGTGAAATGAGAGTAGTGGAGAAATATCTTACATCGGAAGCCCTAAAGTCCAACAAACCGATGCACAACCAAATAGAACAGGTCCCATCAGACAGAACAACTGGGGCAGAAACAGATACGAGCCAGGGTATAATCGAGCCAGAGAAGATTGGCCCTATAAGAATAGATATTGGAATGAGCGACAGAGGAGAAATAGATATCCATTCAACAACAACAATAACAACAATGGACTCCGTAGAAACAGTTACATCGATCGCCAGAACGGAGGAGATGAGAGAAGATACTGGAGGTATCGAAACTGGAAAGAAAGTAACCAACAACAACAGAATCAACAACGTTCTCCACAACAACAACAACAACAACGAAGAAATGGATTTCAGAGAAGTCGATGGAGAGATGTTGGTAATGTGCAGAAATATTATGAAGATAGAGAAAGGGAAAGCCAAGAATACAGAAAGAACCTGAGGGAAAGAGAAGAAAGAAAGGAACAACCCTGACAACAATCACAGGATCAGGTCGAGCCAGAACCAGGAACGAGTCGTGAAGGTCAAAACCACGACAGGGAGCAACAAAAAAACGACATTTCGGAAAAGGAGGTAGAGGAGAGTGTAATTCACACAACATTGAGGCAGGAAATCGCCATAAACGACCAATATGAGGTCACGGACGAGGAGTTGCTATATGAAAGAGAGGAGCCGAAGAGAGGAAACCAAAGACAAATCCCGTGGAGAGATATATGCTTGATTTTTCGAAGTACATTCGCCTATATAGTTCGGAAAACCATGCGAACTGGGTGAAGGTAGTTCCACTAATTGAATATTGCATGAACCGTACTCGTCATGAGAGCACGAACGAGATCCCGAGTGTGTTGTATCATGATGAAAAGCCAGTAAGACCATAGAATGGTATTATAAACATTCAAGAATACATAGAAATCCCTATGGATGGAAGAATTTAGAAAGCTAGAGAGCACCTCAACCAGCAAGCTGAGAAGAGATTGAAGAGAACGAGAGGTAAACGATTCAGTCGCCCACTACGAGAGGGAGATCTAGTCCTCATTCGGATGCAAGTAAAGGCAGATGTTCTGAAGAAGATATATGTTAAATTTTCTAACCTATTTAAAGGCCCCTTCAAGGTAGCAAAGGTCTATGATAACAATTGTTATGCTATTGCCAGAATGAGTGACGACCGTATAATTGGAAAATATAACCACTCTAAACTTAAGAGATTTTATCCTCAGATACAGTAAAGGACACAATTTCGACTGCATGTTTATGCAAAGAAACAATGTTTGGTAAAAGAAAGTCTATTCTAAACTTTCTATTAAGGTCAAAAGGGGAAATGCGCTCGAAATCATGTCTAGCCTAGACTATGTACTGGACGAGATTCGAACGGAGACCATCTGAGAAAAGTTGCATATGAAATTTTTCGAGATTTGGATCAAATTTGTATGCAGGAGGAGAGCTTTGACATCCAGAAGTAATTGGTAAAATTTTAGCCAGTAGAAATATGTCTATTTGGAGCAGAAATGGAAATTTTGCAACCCAAGATATTTTAGCCAACGGTGAGGTACTCTGGCCGAGTCCAGGAAAATGCATAGTTTGTAGATGTTGGCCGCGAGAAACCAGTTTTCGTGAGCTAGGGGACCGAGCAATGATAAGTAGAGGTCATGCATGTGACCAGATAGAGGACAAGGGAGGTCGTGTGTCTGGCGTGCTTCAGAACAGGTACTCAGCCAATCAGAAGACAGAGAGATTACGAGGGAACAAATGGATATTATATACATTATTTTAATAATGGAAAGGACTGTAACATATCAAATTTACCAGAAGGAAAAATGAAATTTAATGGTTGAAACCGCGATTAAATCGTATATCTACAAGAGGAGATACGAACCAATGTGTGTGTTTGCTGCAAGGAGTTAGGCTAGGAAAATTGATTATGGAGAGAAAGCTTTGATCGAGGAGGCTAGCAAACGCTAGGAAGCGAGGCTCTTTCGTTACGAACTTCTGTAGGAGTAACACGTATTACATTTCACTCCGCAATATACAAGAAGGTAACTTGTGATATTTGAGAATTCAACATGAAGCAATACTACAGAGAGATAAATATGACGCCATGAACAAATAACAAACTATAACAATTGAGAAGAGATATCAGGAAGGAAAAACCAGAAACTATACTGCGTAATACTTTGTTATACTCGTATCATCGCATTGGAACTTCTATGAAATACTACGCAGAAGAGAAGAAAGCTGAAGTATTAGAACACATTATAAAAAGCTAAACATTACTATCTACAAAATGTCTATTGAACGAGGTCAAAGGGGAGAGATCATGACCAACTGTTTCGAAGCAAAGAAGATGTTTTAAATTTTCATGATGGAGGGAAGGTAGAGCTACACTAACAAGCGATATCCTGAGATGACCGTGTAGCTTGATTAAGAGGACGGGCTGCGCTACTAACTGCAGTTCGTTCTGAATACACACTATTCTACTACTATGGAGAGAAACGCACATGTCATGGTGATTTCTCACGATGATAAACACCACTATTATTGGCATCGATGAACATCAAGCGATGTACCACCAGAAGATGGACCCAAGTAGGAAGAGGGAGGAGCATCAAGGTTATCAAACCGAGAAGATCCAAGAATGGCAGCAGAACGAGGTCGCGGACGGTAGAGAGGAGGCTACACGGCGAGTCTCTGCTGGAGATCGGTTTTCCACCCCATCCCCTACTGTTTCCCGAGACCAGCAGTCCAGACAGGAGCTGTATGACGTATGCCAGCTGCCCGCCAGACTCTAGGTCGCGTGTACACTGGAAACGAGCTTAGAGCGCACTAACTAGAGTTCCTCTATGCTCTAGCTAGGGTAAAAACTGTCCAGTGCACAGGCATCTTAAGATAGAGAAGATCACAGACACAATGCGCAAACGCAGGGCTCGTTTCTACGGTCACTTGCGCGTTCCTGAAGCACGTGGCAGAGATTCCACGAATGCCGTTGACACCAGGTCCATCACCACAGGTCCAGCTTTAAGATAGAATAGTGCAGATTTACACACCTATGTAGATAGAACTTGTACATGATTTTCCAGTATATTGACCAATATTCTTTATCTTATTCATAGCTCATGCTGTTATTCTGTTTAGAATTTTGAAATTTTGCTATAGAGCGATTATATTGCATTTTTGATCTTATCAAAACGTTTTGCCGTCATTTTTCTGACGTAGTCATTTTTGTAGCTTGTGTAAGCTATTGTTAAATAGATTTTTCGCTAGAGTAACTTCATTTCGTTGAAGCAAGTATTTGGCGTATCCGTGTTGTGACATCAGGTCGAAGGTAGTCACATGTTTGACAAGCAGATTGCATTGTACATGTAATGTAAGGTAATGAGAGGACACCATGATCCTTTGTCAAGCTAATTCGTGACAGAAACGAATAATATGATGTATAAAGACCGTAATTGTTGACAGGAGTATTTCAGTTCTTGCATTGAAAGGAACTTCACTGTCTAAGAAAGCTACTATGTAAAACCCAGAGCATTATTACGATTGTTTAAGCAGTATGCATATTTGGAGAAGCATAGCTGAGAGATCTACGATATGAAAGGTAATTGTATTAAGCAATCTTTGTTATTGCCAGGTCATGTGAGGCCACGGAAAGAATATTAAGTATCTAGAAAGAACAGACGTGAGGTGTGGATATTCTTAATTTTTGTGAAGTAAATGCGAGCAGATTTTAGATTTATAGAAAAGCTATACATGTATATTGTAACAGATTTGTACTAGAGGAAGAGAACGGAAAGATGGCATGCTATTATGAGGAGAGATTTGGAGAAACATTGCGGAAATATTTTATGAGAGATGCACCAGGAAGTAATAGCAAAATAATGTATAATCGATAGAGATGATGTAGGAGGAGGTAAGTTGTGTTCGTGAACGGTATTACAATAGTAATATCTAGAAGGGATACTGAATCTCACTTTGTTTAAAGTATACGAGATTGTTTTCAAGGAGTTTTGTGGAAGTGCTAAACGAGATATTGCGAGAGGCAATGGTCTGAAGGAACGTGTAGTGAAGACACGATAATATGGTAATTTGGAGCGTGAGAGGAAGTTATTATGATAAAATGTGATGAAGTAGAGTATGTCTAATAAGCAATGTCGAGAAATATATCTTTGCAGAATTATTATTGTGAGTATCGAAGGTTAAATGCCATCCACATTTATTGTCTTTGAAAATAGCTTATCTAAAGGTCTTGCGTCGTATATTTGGAATTTATTGGAAGTATTAACACCGAATTTGTGATTTATAAGTGAATAGTTCTGAACATAATTGATTTTTAACACAGATTCACATTGGATATGAGAAATGTATACCGGATTTGACTTTAAAGTTGTGTGAAATACGCGAGTGAAGGTGAGAGAAGGAACTTTATGCTATTATTGCTAGAGAATGAATCGTGCGGGACGCGATATTGTACATAGTGTATTATAAACATTATGGTTATTATTTTTAGTCACCGACAGTTGTGTGTTAGAGTTTAACGCTATTTTGCGATGTTATTACACAGATGTATTAATTAGGGAGCATGTCTGTATCATTAATATAACGATATAGGAAGATATATTCATAATTAGTGTTCAGAATTTTCGCAAATGTTTTGTACATGTTCGGAAATGTCTTATGAGGAAAGATTGAATATTATTTGAAGTAGGATGCTAGCAGAGACTAAGTGAGTCGCATCTACGTCTAGTTGAGACGTAATTTTTATTTGTAGTGTCAATTCTTATTTTATTTTGCTTAACGACATGTCTGTAATGTTCGTTGGTTTTCTTAAATAAATTGCAAGCTACTTTATGCTTGGTTCGTTTTTCTAGAGATGACTTCTTTCCTCACTACTTAATTACGCGATAACGATACTGCTAGTTCGATGCATAGAGTAAATCGACACATTATTCCATTAACCCGAGAGCCGAGTCGCTCAATTTGTGCTCAACGTTTGGTTTGTAGGCTGTTCTGTGTGCAACTAGTTAGTAGTATGGTTAGATATGCGTTATGTGTGATCAGGGTTCCCTAGTCGTAAGTCCTGTAGGAATCGTTGATTCTTTAGCCAGGTGTTGACTCTCCTACGATCCTTATTTCCATCTACGCGGATTTTGGACTGTGACCTAGTGGGATTCGGGCGCAGTACCTTAATTTCGTATTCTGAAAAGATGGGAAACTTTAGGTTGTCCTCGCCTATCGTTTCCGAATGGACAGACTGAATACAGAATGGTTATTTGAACAAATATTCTGTAAAGTGTTCATATGTCACGCTTGGATTCATAATGGAATTACAAGCTCCACTATCAAGATTTCTTATATCATTCAGGTTTTCGGCTAAGATTGTTGGGTAAGGCGAATAATCTTGTTCCTGTGCATAATTAAGCTCAGAAGGAACTTCAAGTGATTGTTGACTATATCGTGCATAATGCTCGACAGGTGTTTCAAACGTTAAATAGTCAGTGTTGTATTCACGTTCCTGTTCTGTTTCATATTCATGCATGGGTTCGAATCCTTGTGTCTGCTGAGGGTATTCTGATTGTTCCTCATGAGAATAACTATTCGTTTCTTTTATGTCTTCCTCGTGTGCGTTTACATTTGCTCGGGTGGTGGACACTCCTGACATTGGTTTTGGGTAACTCTGGTTATTGGGAGTAAATCGTCTTCCAATATTATTTGGTGTAGGATAGGGTCGATTTGTGGGCTTGAAAGTTTGGTTTTGCGGTCAGGCACTGGTGGGGTTTGAACTCAGGACAGGTCTTAAGTTCGGATGTGGACTTGTATATCTGAACTGCAGGTTTGGTGGATTTAAAAACTGTCGCATCTGCGGAAAATAATTATTATGTTGTCTTGAATATGTAAATGGATTATGAGAAGCCTGGTTTAGTGGCTGTATTGTTTGACTGTTCTTAGGTGGATACATTTTCTGACTGGAAATGTTGTTGGGAGAATATTTTGATATTCCTCTCAACTGATCCATATAACTCTCATGGGCGCGGTCATTGTCGTAAATTCTACAATGTCGCAGCGCACTACTTAAGTCTGCAATTTGTGCGTAGTGCAAATATGCACGGTACGGTTTTAGAATACCTGCCTTAACGGTGTTTAAGCAAAGCTCGTCCAATTCCCTGAGTTTCAATTGCAAGGTCTGATCTCAGTAGTTGAGTTTACATAGGCTTTTGCATTGCAGAACGAGGGCATCTAGTCTGTCGTGATAATCAGTATAGCTCTCATTTCGTTTTTGGAAACAGTTTGAAATTTCTTGTACTCACAGTCTCTCGTTTTTCACGTCTCCAAACTTTCTAACTAATTTCTCTTTGAACCTCTCGTAGTTACTGTTCGCATCTAGGTCGAGTATACTACTGGCTTCACCTTTCAATTTAGATTTTATGACATTGAATAAAAATTCATTAATTACGTTTGAGTTAGCGGTTGCGGCTGCTCTTCTATGGGTGTTTAGATAACTGTCGCATCTTGCAATAAAATAATATAGACTGCATGATGGACTACCGTTAAATTCAGGTAATAATTGAATTTGAGCGTACTCGAATTTTGATAACAGGTTTGCTTCAGCCATTTTAAATTATTGTAATTGGAAGTTAGTTTAAATGAAAACTGTTTTAAAATAATTAAAATTAATTTCAAAATTACTTATTATTATTATTATTATTAATAATAATAATAATAATAATAATAATTTTTAAATATTAATAATATCAGATACTGCTAGGCATTGTATACTTTATGTGGCTTCGAAAAGGTTAGTTAAATAGATTGTATGCTGAGTAGCTTAGTGGACAAGCTGTTTGGAAACCTATTTCAAATTTCCTGGATACCTCTTATTTCAAATAAGAATGTTTTTAGGTTTAACTCTAATCATAATGATGAGTTTGTCTCAGCTTATATAGATTATTAAAATAATTAAAATTCTAATAAATTTAAATGGATTACTTTAAAAAGGTTAGTTACTTATTTATGAATGTAAATATTAATTAAAATTGTATATATATGTGAAAGAGCTCCGATTAGGTTTTACACAATGTGAACTACATGAAAATTGATTTAAATAAAATAATTACAATTCTATTAAAATAAATTACTTTTATTATTATTTGAGTGCTCGTGAAAGAGCTCCGTTTAAGTTTCCACGATAAAGAAAATAACTTATTATTATTATTATTAATTCTAAAGATTAATTATATGTAGATATACGTTTAGATTCTCTGCAAGGTTCTAATGAAAATAATATTTATAAAATGAATGGATGAAACCCATAACGGTATAAGTAACATTTTGTTCATTCAGAGAAAAAGCCATTTAAACATTGTAACACTCACATAAAGCAGGCAATTTGTAGTTATACCACCTATCACTAGAGGGCAGAACAATACCGCAATCACTTGTCCCTCTCTACTATTCAAAAGATACATCCTTCCTGAGATACATCTTGCACTTAACTCATTTTTTAGCCTAGTTTTCACATTTTGCAAAAATGAGGAAAAAGTAGACTTATGAGGTCGGGCAAATGTGTGTCTGTCTGTCTGTCTGTCTGTCTGTTCTTCTGTCTGTCAGTCTGTCTGTCTGGCAGTGTGTGTGTCCCCCCCCCCTATCAACTCCTAAACGGCTGGAGCAATCGAAACAAAATTTGGTAGGAGTAAAGATCTATACCTGAATATCTCACGGCCATATTTGAAAATGATGTCAGTGCTACCAACTGCTAAAAAATAGCAATTGAAATTTGATCTCCATGTTGGATATCATGGAAGGTATGAATGGGAGCTGTATCGAAATTGGCACACGTATAGATAATAATATTGCAGTTTAATTTCCAGGAGGCCATACATGGCAGTGTTGCCAAAATGATTATAAGCCTGCCGATTGGTCCAATTTTTAAATGCATATAACTTCTACACTATCAATTGGAATTCAACCAAATTTCGTATGTTGTATGTGTACATAGCCAGATATGACTGAGCGTATTCTTAAGACCCACCAGGGCTGCCAACTGTTAATAAATGCTCCTAATATATTTTATCCAAATACCAATATATCAGAAAGTATGCAAGCCGAAAGCTTTAAACTATGCCACACGTATAGTACCTGACATTCTATATTAATTTGGAGTAACTTATATATGTCAGTGCTACCAACTTGATTCTAAGCCTGCTGACTGTTCCAACTTTAAATACATGTAACTTCCATACTATCATTTTGATTTCAACCAAATTTCGTATGTGCTATGTGTACCATAACAGATATGACTATGCGTATTCCTAAGAGCAACCAGGGCTGCCAACTGTTAATATGTGCTGTCCCTATTTTTGTTACCCTAATATCAATATATCAGAAAGTATGCAAGCCAATAGCTCTAAACTTTGCACACGTATAGTACCTGGAATTCTAGATAAATTTGGAGTAACCAATATACGTCAGTGCTGCCAACATGATTCTAAGCCTGCTAATAAGTCCAATTTTAAAATGCATGTTACTTCTATACTAACTATTGGATTTCATTCAAAATTGGCACAACAATAGATCATATTATTTCAGATTATTTCTGACCAATACATGCATGACATTGTTGCCAACATGATTTTACGCGCACTGTTAGATCCAATGTTTAACAGCATGTAACGTCCATGCTATTCATTGGACTTCAACCACATTTTGTATTCTGTACCTTACGAGATGGAACTAAGAATATATTCAGTCATCAGGGCTGCCAACTGTAGTGCTCTATTAGGCTACATTATGCCAGGTATACAGTATTTCGAACTAATTAGAAATTTCAATATTAGCAACATAAATTCGTCATTATTCTAGACAGGTTCATATACTGTAGAATAATCATTGGCATGAAAAGTAGGCTCTTTAGTTCGTCACGGAACTTCTTGTTTAATGTCAGTTATACCGTTATGATTTTCACCCATTCAAATGAGAATGGTATTTCCTTCTGTAATAAGTTTGATAATTAATGTGATGATGGTTTTTTTTTGTGTTAAAAAAAGGTTTATATTTCTGTTTTAATTCAGAAAGTTAATAAAGAAGTGTAGTGTCTGCTAGTCAAAGCGCACTTCGATTATTCTTTCTGAAAACGAAGTCTATTATTATATATTTTATTATTAGTGTTATTATTAGCCTACTTTCGATTTTTGCAAAAAATGAAAGTAGACTTATGAGATCAACACAGGGCGAAAAAAGTGTGTCTGTCTGTGTGTGTGTGTGTATGTGTGTGTGTGTGAGTCTGTGTGTGTGTGTCTGTGTGTCTGTGTGTGTGTGTGTGTGTGAGTGTGTGTACTCTGAATGTCTGTCCCCCCTATCAATTCGAACACGGTGAATGCGAATTGAACGAAATTTGGTACAAAGGTAGCACTAGCAAAGGACACCTCAGTGTCATGTTTTATATCGCCGCCATCTTTACTAAAACTGAATGGCGGCCGCTCAAACGTTCAAAACGTAAAATCAAATAACGACTAACCAAATCATCCGATCTCTACCAAATTTGGTAACAACATACCTTCGTATAGGATGCGTCTTGTGACCAAACTACAAGGTCGTCCGCCATACCATTTCAGGATGGCGGCCGTGCGAATTATGCAAACTTTATAATCCATATCATGGGACCCACCAGTTCCGATTATCGAGCCGAGAATCGTTTTAACTGTTCTAAAGGAAGAGGCACGTTCGAAATTAAAAGTTTATTTTGTAATACTATAGTGCAGACGTGATTTTAAAAAGCTGAGCTGATTTAGTAATAAGACAAGATGGCAGCGGATATCTTGTGCCTGACTTATATTTCACTAATTTGAGTATTGCATGCAATATAGCGTACTGATATAAAATAAATAAACTTTGTATGAAATGCTTTATATATAAATAATATACTCCAGTGATGAAATCGTTTAGTATAAATCACTATTTGCTAACAAGTTCTATGTAAGTCATTTTATATAGAACGATATTCGTTGACACAATTAGCTCAGTGGTAGAGCGTTAGCCTATCACTCAAATGCCTATGGTTCAAACCCGATTAGAGCTAGTTTTTTTGCTTGAAATTTTATATGTTTATTGTTTTGTAATGACTCAGATGTTTTAAAATTAAGCGTTATATTGTGCATATTATGGTGTAAAATATATATTTAATTAAAACATAATTCGCCAGCAGATTTACTCGAGACATCTAGCTGCCAAAAAGGTAACTGCACGCCGACCAGATTTTATTGAAAAGTTTCTTCTTCTGGCCGCTAGAATGCACTCGCTCTGTTAGGATTATATTGTTAGATATTTCACCACTAGATATCACGACTAGTCTACGTGGGGCTCCATTGATTACTATACCATTTGCATTCTATGCGCATCGAATTTGAAGAATGACAAGATGATACTACGATACATTTTTACTTTCTATTTTAAAGGGTTTGTAACAGCCTATTGTGCGTTATTTGAAAATGTTGATTGAAGTAAAGAACAAAACGATTTCACATAGTATCTGAACTCTACCGTTGGTGCTAGTTCAGGATATTAATTAATACTTCTATTTCAGCCAAATAGCAATCGAAAATATCCACATAGTTGGTATACACACGTCTCTGTAGGGTCATGGAAAGATTTGTTAATTCAATTAGGGTTGTGAAAGTCATACGCAGCCAGACGTGTAAAGACATGCCTCAACTCAAAGTTGGATGTTGCCCGCGTCAGGCCGATTATGTAATAATAATAATAATAATGTTATTGGTTTTACGTCCCTTTTAACTACTGTTGCTTTTAGAGACGCCGGGGTGCCAGAATTTTGTCCCGAAGGGGATCTTTAACGTGCCAGTAAATCTACTAACACGGCTCCCTCGCATTTGTGCACCCTCAAATGCCAGCTGACTGCGCCAGGATACGAACCTGAAACATACGGTCCAGCTAGCGAGAACGTTACCGCTGAGCCACGCCGCCAGTCCGGTCGATTATGTCTCCAGATCCATAACATTCTTTAGATACTTCTTATCTTTCTTTCTTCAATGATGGTAGCAGTTTTTATCTAGGTTGTGGCGTTTGGTAGAGGTAAATCGTTTCTAAGGTCTTCAACAAAGAATAGTTCTATTATACTCTTTGATAATAACAACGAGTTATAACTATACTCATACATTTAGGAGAAAGTAGGCTATATGTTCTTTACCGAACATCTTGTTATTAATTCAAATAAAATGGGAAAAACGACATATCTTTCGATTAAGTTAACTCTCACTTTATTTGAAGGGCAGAATGAAGTTATTATTGGCTTATAATCTACGTATTAATTCAAATAACATGGGAAAGGCAACAGATCTTTCGATTAAGCTAAGTCTCAAGTTATTCAAAGGGCACTATGAATTTATTATTACTTATTATCTACGTATTAATTCAAATAACACGGGAAATGCAACAGATCTTTCGATTAAGCGAAGACTCGCGTTATTTGAAAGGCAAAATGAATGTACTATTAATTTTTGCTCAACACAACTTAAAGACCATGCGTCACTGCAATATTCAGGCTTCACAAATAAGGTATTATTTTGTACTCACAGGCTAAGGAGATTCGGCAGTTAGGACCTCATCTTCCTCGTACTGTGCTCCTCCTCTGGAGTCATGTGGTGAAGGGCGTCTCTTGGAACGTTGGTTTCTTCTGACGTTATCAGCACGCAAGTACAGCAATGGTAGAAGTCGGTTGTTGGTACCCTGATGTCGTGTGGTTGGAAGGCGTTACTTGGGATGTCAGTCTCTTGGAACGTTACCATCTCTCACGTACATCGGTGTAGAAGTTGATAGTTGAAAGGCCCCCATTTTAGAGCTGTCAACTTACCTTCTTCCTTCAAGTCTTCGGTTCGTTGTCGAATGGTCGAAAGGCCCCTTCTTTTGGAGTTGTCGGCTCACTCGAACAGCGATGGCAGTTGGTGTCGAAAAGCACTTCTCTGAGCGTTATCGGCTACTTCCCTCCTTGAGCGTGCGTAGTCGGTTGGTTGTCGAAAGGTACTTCTCTTTGAGCGTTGTCGGCTAACTACCGGCTACCCCATCACGCTGATTCTTATGAGTATATAATACAGAGTGTTGCGGTGTGATACAGCCTCTTGGTCAAGCAACGAAAGGCGTTTCTCTGAACGTTATCTGAATGCTTGATCTAATCTGCATATAGATCTGATAGATCATGTATCAGTTCTGGCAAGGGCCCCCAGATAAGTGTTTCTTAGATCTCCGGCCAGTTGCCTAGTTGAAGAAGAGTGAACTTATCGACACTCACTTAATTTGAATATTGCTTGAGGATCTACTATTTAGGTCCGCTCAAGTTCTACCGCGCTGTATATTGTTATACATACAAAAGAATAGAAGACGTTGAGAATGATGTTTATTTATTGGTTACCAACACCTTAAGTATATTTATAATACACTTTACATGAAGCCTTAAATATGAAGAGTCTATCTTATACAGAGACAGTTCTCTAGCAGAGACTACTTAGTCTGGTAATGAAGAGTGACCACATGGTCTGCTGTATGTGAAGAGAGCGATTCTGAGCTCTGCATCAGTATATAAACTATAACTTTCTCTGGAGGGAGATAAGCTGTCACATGTAGAGATTCACCAGTGGCGTGTATCTCTAGTGGTAGGAGGGGGTGGTAGCCAATCAGACCATAAGCGTTGGGGCATGGTTAGCCTAACCTTACAATTTGTTGTGGAAACTTCAATACTAAGAATTATTATGAGAAATGAACAGAAATTTGTGTTCCTTGTGAATTTGCAGAGACAGTGTGGAAAGTTAGGAATGTTCGCTGTGACCAACTCCCAGTTTAGGCCTTCTAAGAAATATATAATAGGAATATGTTCACTTAGAGTGCTTCTGTTCATAACAGCAAGCTTTTATCTTATACATGCTTTGCCTGTTGGCTTGGAGTGAGCTGTTGTAACATTCTGACTTCCTGAAGAAAATATACTCTGTCTCTCATGGACAGTAGGAATGATAATATTAATTATCATTTTAAAACCAAAATTGGTAAGGGATGCTTCTTGGTCATGGCTAGTAAGGGGTTTACTGGGCAATGGACATGACTCAAGAACAGTTAGTCGTAATAAATGAAAAGATTGAGCAATGGGCATTGAAGATAAATGTGGAGAAGAGTAAAACAGTGGTGATTAGTAGAGCTAATAAAGAAGGAAAAGGAGTAATCAAAGTCGGAGATAAGGAATTGGAAGTGGTGAAACACTTCAAATACATGGGAAGTGAACTGACTGAAGATGTAAGACTAGATTTCGAAATTAGCAGAAGAATACAACTCAGGATTGCTTTCTACCAGCTGGTACGGGGACTAGTGTGGGACAAGGATATACCAATTAAGGCTAAATAAGTTATGTACAAAGCATATTATGTTCCTATAATGGCATATTCAGTAGAAACTTGGACACTGACTAAGTGGGATGAGAGTAGAGTACAGGCAGCTGAGAAGAGATGCCTGAGAAGGGTGGTCCAGAAAACGAGGAGAGATAGAGTGAGAAATGAAGATATACGGAAAGAAATGGGAGTACAGAAACTAAACGACAAACTGGAGCAAAACAGATTGAGATGGTTTGGACATGTCAAAGGGATGAATGAAGAAAGGCTACCAAGACGAGTACTGGTAGGACGGATGACAGGGAAGAGAGGACGAGGATGACCAAGAATGCGTTGGATGGACTCGGTGAAGTATAGCATTAGAAAACGGAACCTGGATTGGAACACGTACAATTCAGTGTATTTTTGCAAAAAGGGCACACAATACCTATATCCATTTTCGTCTCGGCATGATGGGTTGAAATCACTATCACAAAAAAAAAGTCAACCCCTGGCACTATACAGCCCATGAAGGCCGACCAAGCGACCGCTGCCCAGCCATTTGGCCGGCAGATATTGGGGTGACGCGTGATCAGCGCATCGAGTCCCCTCGGCTGTTAAGCTTGGTTTTCGTGATCGAGGCGCTGCCTCACTGTGACTAATCGCGATAAAGTGTCTATTACACATCTAAAACGTTTGCACTAAAGATTCGTAGGTTTCAGTCATCACTGTATATTCATGCCACCCTCTACAGGTCATGAAAGAAGTGTGTATTAGATATCCCCAATAATTCCAACTTACCATGGCTCCTTCAGGTTCTTGTGATAGGAAAGGTTTACTTCACTGTCCCTCGGTGACTGCCCACAGCACATCTCTAGTACACATACAATATCCGCAGTGTTGCGTGTCGTGATGCTCGTTCGTGTTCCAATGTTAACTAACATAACACAATAGTTCGTGGAAATAATTACCCATTTATCAATTGGCTACTTGTCCATAATCAATATTAAGAGAAGTGTTTTGGATGTACGTGTTGGTCTCATATGGGGTCTTCTTACAAATGTCTGTATATGTAACAGCTTTCAAGGGATGCATCCATAAATATCGTGAGAAGTGAATATTATTATTATTATTATTATTATAATTATTATTATTATTATTATTACTAGTGGGCTGTAGGTTTATGGGGTAGTAGGGAAGAATGTGGGAGAACGAAGTTTTAAATATTGAAGAAATGTATTTATTGTTGTTAAATGGCATACGTACATGAGAGGAACACAAAGAATTATGTAGAACGGTGTTTTGTACTTGTCACAGCACCTCTTTGTAGACAATATTCGATGTTACAACGAATTCATCGGTTATTGTTTGTTCGGGAGTTTCTTCTACAGCAATTTTTACATTTGCAAAGGATTGGACCCTAGAGAAAATCTTGGCAAGACCACACCGGAGCCATCTGCTGAGAGACTCCTCAGCTAGCAGTAAACCGCGGTCCGCCAGATGGCTGCCGCCGCCTCGCTGGCCTGCGCTCTAGCGGCAGGCTCGCCTAGCAGTACGTTGCGCTCCCACCAGATGGCTGCCACAGCCGCGCTGCCCTGCGCTCTAGCGGCAGGCTCGCCAGGTTATGGTGGTCCCTTTGTAAATGTACATTTTTAAGGTATTTATTTCATTGTGAGGAATTTAAAGTGGAAGTGAGTGCGTTTCGGGCACACATGGGGTTGGTTATGCGGAACCTGTAGGTACCCCATATGTGTAGGTTGGTGTTAACAGGACCTTATTTTCGGTACAAAACCGGAATGGGACCTTAGCAGATTAATATAGGGAGGATTAAACTTATTGTAACTATTATTACTATTATTATGACTATTACCGCACAGACAGTGCCTCTCCATCAAATACTTGTAAAAAATCCGCATTCTGAGCGTAACCGCAATGGTATAGCTTATAAGAGGGTATTATAATTATTACTAAATGAATATTATTAATATTATTATTGTTATTATTATTATTATTATTCTTTCTTTCTTTCTTTCTTTCTTTGTTTTGACCACTTAGGGAGCGCGTTTGAACTTGTTGACTCGGGTTGATGGTGTTTATTATTATTATTATTATTATTATTATTATTATTATTATTGCCTGGGTGATCGGCCTGCCGCCATCCACAGTTGTATCTGCTGACATAGTGTGTCTAGCTCCAATATGCTGTCCTAGCGGCGGTAGAGGAATGATCCCTCGCAGAGTCTGGCGGTGAAGCTGAGCTTGGAGGATGGGCGATTTAAAATACATCATTATTATTATCACTATTAACATCATTATTGTTATTAGTATTGTAACATGTTCCCGGTGGAATAGACTAGAATTTAGGGGCGAAATAATATAAAATCAAAAATACGCTTAATCGGTCACTCGGGGCGAGCCGGGTTGAAATTTGGGAATCACGTTTGGCACTAATTCAAGTCTGGGGATTATCAGAACTACTAAAATAAAGACGCATACACTTGGGTGGATTTACAATTATGAAAAATGATTTTAATATCAGAAAACTGACAAGAAAAAAATTAAAAAACTACATGAATATAACTGAAATACATCTTCAAAACAAAAGCATCTGGTCTCACACACGACCATAACATTCTACATATTACACTATTTATCCGCCAAAATCTTGAGGCCTAATCCACCTATTGAGCTGAATACCTTACACACTGTCATTTATTTCCAAGTATAACAATGTTTACTTGCCTTGACCAAACTTTACTCAAACTTCCGATATTTAGTTAACTTCGACACTATGCACTGAAATCTGCCAATACTTACTTGAACTGACACCAATTCTAAGAATTAACAAAACAAAAATATGTTGTCTTAATTTAGTATTCCAATTGTTTATAAAATTGTATTTGTTCATAAAATTTGTATTTGTTTATAAAATTATAATTATAACTTATTGTTAATAAACAAATGATCACTGTTGATAATATTAGTATTGCCAATTCATTATAGATGAATGATGTTTCGTTTTCATTCTCCCGACAACTTACGCCGCCCTTCGTTGTGAACACTGCTCAACATTGAATGGGCAACTGCACAACTTTCTTCCGGTGTCGAGATTAACAAATCTTGGACAATAAAACATTAATGAATTTTGTCCCCCATAAAGAACCACTTCAAAGTTTTACTGCACCAATGATTGCAATAATTACTTAATTTGCCATACGTTGCTATAATATTACTGTAATTTGTCATTCCTTGCGATAATTACTTTAATTTGACATTCTTTGAGATAATTACTTTGATTTATCATACGTTGTAATAATTATTTTAATTTACCATCAATTATTTGACAATATTTATGACAATTTTTTAAACAATGTTTGAACAATATCCAAAGTTTTTATACAAATTTGACTGCGATATGCCGTCATATGTGAGTACTGCAATATTTAAGAATTAAGGAATTTATTCCCTAACCATGCGACTGGGTCCCTCATTATCACACGCAATTCTACTGCGTAACATTACTTCTTTTACCTTGAGAGGCAAACATTTAAAAGTACAACTACATATTAAGAGATAATTAACTCTTGACACTTAACACAAATAACTCATTATTTCGAACTAAGATTTGTTGTCACCGCTTTCAATGAATACACACACTATTCACAACAAAATTTTTATTATGGCCCTGGAACATACTAATAAAATTCATATTACACTTTCTAACGATTTTCGGGAAAATTCGTCGTGCATTAATCACTGTTACTTAACGTTACTCGGGGTGAAATACCTCCGTACTTCAACTTTCCAATTTGCGGGTTTATAACAAGCTGGTGTCTACATGTGCTTATCACATGGATTGAGAATCATAACTTTCACTCTTACAAAAACGAAATATAATATTTTAAAACTTCAATTTCAGTATATCAATAGATCACTAGACTGCCATTACCAAACTCTACAATGGCAAAATATTATTCTACTAGATTACATTACTGACTGTGGTTGATACAACAGGGGATAATTGTGACATTTACCAGTTAATTCCGTCGATTTATCTTCTGAGTACTTTTTTTTCACTGCGTTCCTAGTGCCGTTTCATCTACCTTTCAAAGGACTATTCCGCCCTTGAATTTTAGATATGCTGTCTTGCCTATTGCCCCTAACGAAGATTTGAGGTCTAACATACTGCCTCTAACTATATATATAGATATATATCGTCGACGTCTGGCACTCTAGAGAACACTTTACTTACCTAGTACCCAATCCGTTACTTGAAGTACTTTATTTCCTCAATCAATTCGTCACAACAATACACTGTTACGCATCACAACATTCACGTCTGAAATATTTTAATGAACACCCTGTGTTATACATCCCATCTTAAATGAATTATCAAATTACTTCAGAAGTCAACTGTTCAATCATGCCATCATGCACAGTATCGTTATCGTAATTATTATTATTATTATTATTATTATTATTATTACCATTGTTTTCAATTAACATTATGGGCGTTAAAACTCAGCAATTTTTCTAGGTTTGTGCCGTGTCTTGTGTGGGGTTTCGCCCAGGACACCAAGCTGGCTCATCAGCGGGCTCTTCTAGTCCCCGCCCGGAACCCCATAGGAGTAGCGAACTGCGCGCTACCTCCCTTTATATAGGGAGGGCGTGGTGGCGCAGCGGTCAAGCTGTGGGCCTCTCACCACGGCAGACTGGATTCGATTCCCGGTCAATGCATGTGATATTTTCAAGGTGAAATACCATGTCCTGTGGTTAGGATTCCACGTCAAAAGGAGGTCCCGTGGCTTATGATCTCACGATCAACTGTCACGTAAAACTACAATCTTCCTTTTTCCCTTTATATAGAGTGCAACTGCACTACTTTATTGCGAGAACTAAAAGCTCAAGCAACCTTAACCTCCCTTTGAAGGCTTCCAAAAAGATGGTATGCTGATTTTTAATTCACTGGCCGTGAAAGCCAATAGACCAGCATTATGGGCATTACTGAGTGGTTGTGTTTCCTTACAGAAAGACAGTACCTGACCCATAATAATCTTGCACATATCACACATGTCTATATTTATGTAAAGTTGACAAATTTCCCGACTTCGCAAATCTATTACAACAAACCCTTGTTCATTCTTAAACTTCCTCCAAGTCGCATTTTCCTTTTTTTTATAACAACATTAATTTGTACATGTTTTATGTATGAATATATTCCTTATTTCTTAAATTAAAATATCAAAAATTGAACTCAGCTGTAACTCGATTCCATAGCACCACGTAGCCGACCATATTGCGCCTCTCTAGAAGTTGATTGACAGCATCCTTCCGGACTTCTTTACATGACATCGGATTACACATTATGGAGTTCACTTATATATACAACACAGAGTTTATATTCAATAAGAGTAAATTAATTACAATACTCGATTGTCCTCACGATCCACTCGCGTTAGATTGTCTGTGTACTCCAGCGTATAAATTCTCTCTGTTTCTAGGCTGTTTACTTGTTTTAAGTACTAGCATTACTGTGCTCTCTAGATATCGGTTTCTCAATACACTCTGGCATTCATTATTCGTAACTAGCTTCCTCCCAACTACTCTATGTTCAGAACGCTTGGCTAGTCATGTCCACACTGTATTTGAACCCTTTATGTGAATTGGACTTCTTTTGAACAGGTCCTTTTTTGCGCAAAATCTGGGACAGCCCATCACAGACCCACGCCGTAACTCCCGACGTGTCACCGAAACTTAGCAAGGGTCTGCTCCTTCCGTTAGTCAGCAATGGACTCATAATGCATACAAGCCTCGACAACTTGTACATAGTTACGAACGACGGCCATGAAAGCCTAAGCTGTTGTATAAAGAGTCACATTTGAGATATAAACAAATTAAATTTACTAGGTGACCTTCAGACGATATGATGTGTTATCTGTTGGACAGGCGTGTAAACTGGTACCGGATAATATGAGCCTTAGGAATATTGGAATATTTAATTGCAAGTAAGATATCGAGCAGCCCTAAGACATGTTCGCATGGGGCCCGTTTAAATTATTTACAAACTACTTCCAGTTGGAAAATCTACATGAACTATATGTTATTTTGTAACAGACAGTTATGACTTCAATTTGCAATTAAACACCTAAAATGGATTTGGTTAAAAAAAATCGTTAATACCCCAAAACTAAGAATTGTCAATTTATGATTTGGTGTTAGAAAATAGTGAGCAATTTCCTGGTTGGTTTGATATTTAATTCGCACGGAATATTCTTTTGAAAACGTACCAAATTAATAATTGAACAAATTTCCAGAGGGGACTATGGTTTATAGCGCCTTAATTAGAAGCAGGCGTCCTCGGTGATCAATCCCATGAAACCCCAAACCTCCCGTGTTATAATACTGCACCTTAAGCTTGCCTTCCCAGGTTTTTAGTGTGAAATGGGGCAAGTCTACTTCCGCAGAAGCTTCATGAATATAGACACATGACTGGAGTGTATATTCTTTCTGAAACACAGCACACCTTTATACAGGCATTTAACACTTACCACTTATTATTAGAACAGCCGTGTTCATTTTTACTTTCGAATTACTTTTTTTAATGTTTGTTTAGAAGTTGAACTCGATGAAATGGAGTAAGCATGCAAAAAATCCATTGAAAAATGACCAAGTAGTTCCATGACGAACTAAAGAGCCTACTTTTCCTAAAATTTAAGATTCATATCAATCTATATAGACCTATCTAAAATAATGACATCAAGTTGGTATACTAACCTTTCTGAGTACTGCAGTTTGAAATACACCTGAAATAGTGTAGCCTAATAGAGTAACTTACTACAGTTGGCAGCCATGGTGACTCTGAATATATTCTTAGTTCCATCTCCTAAGGTATAGAATGCACATACAAAATGTGGGTAAAGTCCAATGGATAGTATGGACGTTACATGCTGTTTGATATTGGATTTATCAGTGCGCGTAAAGTCATGTTGGGAACAATGTCATATATGTGATGCTCAGAATTAATCTAAAATATTACGATCTATTATAGTGCCAATTTTGGATAACATCCATTTGTTAGTATAGAAGTTACATGTAATTGAAACTTGAAACTATCAGATAGTTTAGAATCATGTTGTCATCACTGAGGTCTGTTGGTTACCCCAAATTAATCTAGAATGTAGGGTACTATACGTGTGCAAATTTTAGAGCTGGAATTATGCTGAGGAACGAGCTCAGTTGGGATACGGTCGCTTTCTTCGTTGAGGTGGCCCTTCGTCAGAAGAAGTCGGATGGGGACTTGCTCGATTTAGATGATTAAGTCTGCGATCCGCGGACTATGAATTGAGAAGTAAGATGGTGCTTGTGAAGCAAAGAAAATGGCTCCATCCTGAAGTAATACGAAAGTGGTCCCGGGATGGGTTTTGCCAAGAGGACAGGGTGTGGTTTTTTAGTGGGTAAGAATCCCACAGTCTTGTGGAGTGTGGACCCTTCTCAAGGTCTTATGCAATATTTTTCCACTTCCCTCGTAAAAATAAAATATATTATTATTATTATTATTATTATTATTATTATTATTATTATTATTAATATTATTATTATTAAAATAAAAGCGCACAATGTGAATGACATATTTGTACAAATGATCAACTATGCTAATGCCAGTCTTATTATTGAGGTTGTCCTCATTTTGCAGTTTTGTGCGTGGTACCTTTCACAATGTTCGTTGCACAGGTCACATACACAGTCTTCATTCGGTTGGTGGAAATTCTTGGTTTTGCAGAATCTGTAGTGAAATCCATGTGTGGCGTAACTTGTGATTACGTTTAATAGATAAAACTGTATTTTGATGTCGTCGATGAAATAGTCCTCTTTCGTTAATGCATATGTCAACCTTGAAGGGGCAGACTTTCCTAAGCTTAAAATCCTCTTAAGATATCAGGCCTTGACTTTTTCTCTTATCATCAGGTCGCTGAGTGTCCCAGGTAATGCTAATCCCATAGGTTGCTATTGGTGATATGGCTGTCCTGAACAGTAGCATGATATTTGTTTACGTTGTTCAATGTGGTAGATGGCTTTTATTGCTGCGCCCGCTCTTTATTTGACGTGGATATTGTAAGAGTATTTTGGAGGGTGACTCCGAGGTACTTGAATTTTGGCACTACTTCTAGTGGTTTGGTGTACAGGGTCGTTGTGTTTTTAAGTGCATGCTTTCCTCCTTTCCTGAAGGTCATCTGTTTGGTTTCCCTGTGGTTAATTTGTAGACCTTTTCTTTCTGTCCATGATGTGAGCCTATTGAGGACCTCTTGGAGCTCTTCTATGTTTTCTGAACCTATATCATGTCATCCGCATAAAGTAAAAGCCATGCTGAGGTATCTATGATTATTTCTGTGATGTCTGCTGTCATGATGTTGAATATTATTGGGCTGATTGGATCTCCTTGTAGGATTCCGTGTGTTTGGGTTATGTTTTGTGATAGGGCGATGCCATCTGATATTTGGACATAGTTATATCTGATGATATTCAAGATTATGAATACTAACGGATGTGTAGCCCCTAATAGGTGATTGAGTGTCCGGACGAGTATCGCTCTGTCAATGAGGTCAAAAGCCTTACGGTAGTTCCTACTTTTGCTACCAAATGTTACCTTCAACGACACATAGCCAAGAATGCCACCACAAGCGACACCTGGTGATGAACGTTGGAACTTAGAGAGCGTTAATCAAATCTAATCTACAGATTTAGCTTCGCACAGTAAGTGGATGTTTCTTCAACATACCATAAATCTATAACATGGGCCCGCCCGCTTTACTTTCCTTCCGATGGAAGGTAAACTGATGAATTTTTCCACTCATGAAGAATCTGACGACTTCGGCCGGGTTTGAACCCGTGATCTTGAGCTTAGAAACTCAGTATGCTACCAACTATACCACCGAAGCCGCATGTTAGTCAAAATTTCAATAAAAAAAAAAAGAAAAATGAATACATTTTAAAATGATCTTGGTGGCGACGTTTTACAAAGTACTTTATCAGGAATCACTAAATACATCATTCATGCATTCTTCTTCTTGCCGTGCTTCCTATCGAAGGTTGACGGTCATAATGGATTCTTCGAGTCAGCCACACGGAATAGGAAATAGGTCGTTGCGTCCATCTCAAACCAGTCCCTGATGTTCTTCAGCTTTACGATTCTCTTTCGGCCTGGTCTCCGCTGTCCCGAGATCTTCCCCTTAAGGGGGGAAGTAATTGAATTTGTATCAAAAATCGATTGTTTTGAAACGTGTTATTCGTAATATACATTGTCTATATATTACATTGTGTAGGCCTACACATTATATAGTTCTCGGAGACATGGAAGTTCATTAAAACACATTAAATGTCAAACTCTGCACCTATACTTGGTGTGAATCCAGGAGTGTTCACCTTAAAGGCGTTCAACACCATTGTCAAGAATAGACTCATGAAAGCTGAGAAAGATGTCCGATTTTGAGCGGGAAGCCAGACAGAAAATACGAGGGCATTAAAGAATATTGGAGGATGAAGAGTATTTTAAAAATCAAATAAGCTTTTCTCATGTCTGAATATGGTAACCAAATGTTTAAATGCATTTTCTCTAATATACTTTTTTTTGTGTGTAGAACCTGAAGCCTTTTCTCAAAAACCATAAATTGCAGAGCTATGATTTTTTCAGGAGTTATTCATTCCACATTGTGGAATATATGGAACTATAATCGTGATCATTACTTATTTACATTTTTATTTATAGGGTTTTATGTGATGAAAAAATGTCTTATTTCTGCAACAGTAAGTTGAAGATTTTTTAAGTAAAGAACTAATATCCATATGGAATTTATTTTAGATCAGTATTCGTACTGTAGTGATAGCTTCGTACAGTAAAACCTTCAAAGTGATTGTATCATTGGAATTCCTTTGCATATTAAGGCTTTCACGGCCTGGATTATTATATATGCCACTGCTAAGCTTGTTAAACTGTCATCAATTCCAAAAGAAGAGGGAAGATGTCTTATTCCGAGAGATGCTGTTCCTCCGAGATTGTATGGCCTTCCAAAAATCCATAAGCAAGACGTCCCTCTTCGACCAATTATTAGCACAATAGGTTCTCCAACTTACGCTCTTGCGCAATATCTCAGCAAGTTGCTTCAGCCGCACTTGGGGCGCACACAGTCTTACATTAGGGATTCAACCCATTTCGTCTAAAAAATGTCAACCATCGCCGTTCAACCAAATGCTATTTTGGTGAGTTTTGATGTAGAGTCCTTGTTCACCAGAGTGCCGGTGGACTCGGTCATGTCCCTCATCAAAGATTTGTTTCCTGAGGACATTGCCCGATTATTCCACCACTGCTTGTGTTCCAGTTATTTCTTGTGGGATGGTAAATATTACGAGCAGACTGATGGTGTGGCCATGGGAAGTCCACTCTCGCCTGTCGTGGCAAATTTTTTCACGGAACATTTCGAGGGGGAGGCTATATCTTCGGCGTCTTTCAAGCCTGTGATTTGGTGGAGGTATGTGGATGATACGTTCCTGGTGTGGGAGGAGGGTTCTGAGAAACTGAACCACTTTATGAACCACCTAAATCAGCTGCATCCATCAATCCACTTCACAATGGAGCTAGAGTCGGGTGGATGCTTACCTTTTTTGGATGTTCTTTTGGGGAGGAAGGCGAGTAGTGGAGTGATGACAGTTCTAACGCACTCCAGAACCCTCCTTGCCCCACTACTAAGCCTCAGCCATGTTAAATATCTCCCGAACGCATGGTCCGATTTTGACAAAGGAGGTGTCATTGGACTCGAGCTGACGTCCTCTTTCCTATGGACCACTGGTTATATTTTTCAAAAAAATTTGCAATTTTTCGTTTTCGAAAATAGGTAATAGTTTGAAAACCGAACACGATAGAACGTCGTGCCATGGCTCAAACGAATGGTCTTTATGACCTTTATTTTCTATAATGAAACTTTTTTACTTTTTATGTTTTTTTAAAACACTCGAATTTTAAAAATTCTATATTTTGAAAACTAGGAATTCTACAAAAAAAATGTTTGACATAAATGAAAGGTCCCTATGCCCTCTACCGCCAAAATAAATTTCAAGTCTTTAGGATAAACATTTGTGTTTTGTAAGTAGTGTGGTAGTGAGAGAGCTGCGCCACTTAGGAAGTTGTGAGCCCCTGTGACCTTGGAATGGAAGGAGTCATGCTAGGAAGGCGTGCTTGGATTCGTTTGTTTCGTCTCGTTGCGCTCTTTACGGAAATGTAGGTGTCGAAAGGGTGAAAATCTGGAAACACGGTTTTTTGGGGTAAAAACGTGATTTTAAACTTTTTGCTATATCTCGCGAACCAATCACGCTAGAGGCGTGTACGACGAGTCCAAGGACTCGGGGTGACGTCCTTTCTGCTATGGACCACTCGTTGTAATTCAGAAAAAAAATTGGAAACTCGATTTTGGGGTAAACACGTGTGTTTTGTGATTTTTACTGATTTCTCACGAACCAATAACTCTAGAGACGTGTACAAGGTGTCCAGGGACTCGGGCTAACGCCCCCTTTCAAATGAGGTAGATATTTTTCCAAGAAAATAATTCACAAAGGGCCTAACGCCATACATGTTGAAAAAACTATTTTTTTTCTTTACCTGTTTATAATGTCCATGAAGCGTGGTGGTTGAGAGATACGATATGGCTGGGTGTGTGTGTGTCAACGAACCTGTCGCTAACCATGGTGTCTGTGCTCAATAGAACAATCGCTATTTCGGCGGGTCGGTTAATGACGGAGCGAGGGTTCGTTTTTTACACACCTTTTACCCTCGAAGGGGATCTTTGACGTGTAAACGGTGATGAGAACTTGGTTCTATGTTGGTCGAAGCGAGTATAGAAAACGAACTTGCCGAGGAGCAGGAGGTGAATGTCATTTGAGCTTATTGGAAGGCGCTGATCTGACTTGACAACAGGTGCAATGGAAAAATGACAATGACGCTTGAAGGTGAAATAATCTGACCATTGTGGTGGCAGGGAAGAGCGACAGGCATGTGAACTCATGTGAAACCACATGAGGGCTAAACCAGTTACATCCTGTTTGCTTCGTACGTGACAAAATGCAACTTCATGTGAAAGTTGATCTAACACAGGTGTTCACCTTGGGTGTTAGCTGTCCACGTGCACGATAACTGTTAACAAGTCACATCCTGATTTGCTTCGTACGTGACAAAATGCAAGTTGACGTGAAATTTGATCTGCCAAAGGTGTTCACCTTGGACGTTAGCTGTCCACGTGCCTGATAACAGAATCTTCAATGCGTAGGAATCGCTGAATCAGTAAAACGTATGATGCAACTTGTGGGAATGATGTCACAACCAATAGATAGGCAAGAGCTGCGAACAGCAGTGGTGGGAGGTGGAGGGGGGGAGAGGGGGAGGGGTAATGTGAGAGAGAACACAGGTGGAAAGGGAAAGACAAACATGTATGATCATGCACGAAGCGCGGAGCGCTGTACACACAGAGTTCTAGGTGGTGTACAACATGTGTGAATAACTAAAAAGTGCACAGGATCACACAAAATGTAATTTATTGATCCAAGAATTAAACATAGAGTTAAATCCTAACCATTTGACATAGAGTTTATTTCCTTTTTGTTTCAACACTTTTTCCACAAGATAATGCTGAGGAAATGCTGTTTTCTGAATTTCATGGAGATAAAATCTACCTTTTATGGGTTGATGGTTGAGGTCCTCGAGTAAATAGGTGACTGGAGTGTCCAAGTTGAATCGACGAATTCGAAATAGTTCAGTCCCCCACTGAGGCGTGTAGCCCTTATTGAAGGCAGACTTAAATTTGCTCACACGAACAAAATCCCCAATTTTCAGTCGGCGACGTTTAGGATCGGCTATTTTATGTGGTCAAACAGTTTATCCAATCGCTGAATATTTTTAGTCACGAGGCGTGGCTTGGTCCCAATCGTTCTATGTTTGGTGTCATTGTAACGTGACACTAGCTCTGGCAACATGTTCAACCAGCGATACGTGCCCTGAGCGGTAAACGCTTTCCACATATGGGTTTTCAATGTTCGGTTGAACCACTCGACCACACTGGCTTTGAGATTGCTGTACCTGGTGTAATGGTGAATATCCTTAGATTTGAGAAAACTGGAGAAATCCTTGTTGAAAAATTCTTTCCCCTGGTCAGTTTGTAGCAGCTGAGGTTGACGTTTGGAGTGTTGAATAATATGTTGAAAGGCCTTGGTAACTAGTAGACCAGACTTGCGACGCACAGGTTCAACAAAGGCCATTTTGGAATAGACATCAATGACGGTCAACATATAGCGTACACCGTCTTTAACGCCAGCATAGGGTATAATTTCAACCAAGTCAGCCTGCCAAAGTTCATCCACACCTCGTGAAATCACCTTGAGTCGTGGATAGTGACGCCTAGCTGGCGATGCAACTCGTGAAAAATACCCATTTTAATGGGTGAGGGCTTAAACAATAATTTTGGCATTTCGAAGTTCTTGTTCAATTTCTTGAATTTCCCAATCGTGACCGGTATGGCCAGCTTGACGTGAAACATGCAACAACTGTAGCCGCTAGACGAGCTTATTGGGATTGTGCCAGTAGGTAATATCCACAAGGGGTTTTAATGGTTTAAATGTCACTCCCGAAGCGGACGCTTTACGACGAGTACTTTGACTAGTGGGAAACACTTTTGCAATGATGGTTTTATATTTTTGAGATATATTGGCATTTACTTGTTGGCGGGATCATACTGTCTTTTGTGAGCATGGGTATCCAATAAAATGGATTTATATTTGTCAAGATCCTCTGGTGTATAATCATGGGAAGAGGGGGTCCGAGAAAAGAGCAGCTTTAACAGTCCTGGAGTTAATTTATAGTTGATGTTTTTAATGACAGCTTTAGTACGAGCAAATTTAATGGATGAATCGGCAATTTTAAAACTATCATCCTCATAGCGAACACCATACGTGGTATCTGTGTTTCCAATAAATAGATCGCTGAAATAGGGTTCCAATGTTGATCCATAATATTTTATTAAAATGGTTTTGAGTTGAGATTTATGTTGAGGGGTGGCCAAGAGTTGTGAAAACGGAGACGCCCTGGAAGGGCAGGGTGTTTCGACCATGGACAAGGATTTCTTTTTTCTCAAAAACTCTGCAAGGGGTGCGGCCTTTTTTTGAGGTGTAAACACTTGTTCATCCTCATCCTCAACTTCGCTAACACTAGTCAAATCTTCCTGTTCCTCTTCCTCTTCCTCAGGGTCCTCGTGCAGCGTTTGCGTGGCATATGAATCGGTGGGTAGCGTTTCAAATGGCTTGAAAGAGGGTTTCAACATGGCTTTTAATGGAGGTGCTAAATGTTGTTGAATAAACAAAGCATGATTTGCACGTGATTGTTTCAATTGACGAAACTTTTGGCGAATAGTATTTTTTGCTCTAATAATATGCTTTTTCAATTGACTCTCTGCTAATGCCATGGTGTCTTGACAAATGACTTGACGGAGAATGAGACAGGGCCTTAAATAGCAATAAAATGATCAAACCCTAAGCGATACCGTCCTTGGTTGAGTTCACTTTGTTTGTCAATCACTAAACAGGCATGACGTTGAGTGTTCCAGCACTTGGCACACAATTCTGTAAACATTTGAAAGGTCATATCCGGAATCACATGTTCGTTATAAATGTGACGACTGTTCCTCTCGTCCTGGCGAATTAAGACAATGACATTGGCATTGTCACGAATCAACTGTTTGGACATTTTTGAATACGATTGTCCAAGATAGAAGCAATCGATATGTTTGTGTCGACCCATGCTGAAATAGCTTTGATGCCTTGACGTTCAGTGGATACATCATCGAAAATCATGAGTGAATCGGGCTTTACCTCATTAGGTGAAATCACATTTTCTTGCATGGAAAATGTAAAATAACCCATATAATCTTTTTGTAATCCAGACATGACTTGAACCAGAAACACGTAGAGGGGTTGGTAGAGAGATTTTGCAAAAATATAAATATTTTGAAAACACATACCATTGGGCGCTGTGATGAGCGTTAGCAAAAGATTCGTCTTTCCACAGCCGGAAGGCCCCACAATGATGCAGCGAATGGAAGATGGAAACAGTGAACCATGGCGTTGTTCACGTGATGTGGGACTGAGATGGGAAACCATGTCCCCCACGGGGAATGACTCTTGCGGCTTAATAATCTTCATTTCAACTAAGGCTTAGACAGGCTAGCAGGTTGTCTATATACAGGACACCGAGCCTTGTCATAGAAACAGTAGACTGTTACTACAGATTGACGATGGATGTCTTTGGACGTGCGTTGATGACCAAAGCTAGGTCTGTCCCCATACACGATCCTAAACAAGAAACAGATCCTGCTAATAAACACTATGTGGATAGGTCTGTAGTGCCACGCACACAACAGGGACATTATGACTTTAAGGGAAAGCGGTTAACCCATGTAAAACATCCTCAAGTGTCTACAGACGTTACTACGAAAAAGTATGTGGATAACAAAGTGTATGAGTTTTATGACAAAGTGCCTCAGCTTACGGTGAATGGCTATAGCGCTAATCACCATCGGATTATTCACGTGGAAGACCCGCAAGACGAAGACGATGTCTGTACCAAGCGTTACGTGGCCTATGAAATAAAAAGGCTTTATAAATTTATCCCATCTGTATTTTTAGTGCATCTGACAAATGAAAAATATTTGAATGAGAGAAACCATATACCGCTAGTCCATGATCAGCACTTGACCTATGTGCTTGCTTCAGGATTAAGCCACTATCGATTACACTATGATGGAACCATTCACATCAAATATGCCATACCTGATGAGAACCATTTACAAATAAAGGTAAACGGTCATAGGATGTTGGTCCATAACCATGAAATGGTCAATGCAGGTGACGAATTATCCTTTCATCTCATGTTGACATGGGATGAAAAGCAAGCGGGAAAAACTATAAACGATTTCCCACTTTATGTGGAATTGGAATATACAGCCATGAAATAACCATTTGACATTAGTTGTGATTTAAACTTTCTTGTGAAAGGTTGTTGGTCATTATCATTATGGTGAAACAAAGGTATGCAGTGAGAAATACTAAAAAAAAGGACTTTGTCCTTTGAAAAGCCTGGGCTTACGACATTCGTGGACAAGCCCTTGCGGAAGAAAAAAAGAAAAAATAATGTATTGACCATAAGGAAAACCTTTAGAGCAGCACAGAGACATGTTATTCCAAAACGTCGGGCATGTCTTGCTATGGCTGAGGTTATTTTTTTATATATTTCGAAATGGTGAAATCCCAAATCCTTGTTGATAAAAGGCTGGCTTTAAATTTGCATTTCTAGCCCCCATGGCAATCGCTTCCATCGTTTCATTATGTCGCTGACTTTCTTTGAGTAGTTGCTTGCCCTGCTGCGTGGCTTTAATGGTTTTCGCCACTGCACTGGCACCGCCCAAAAGTGAACCTAGAGCAGCCAAACCAGCAAATAAAGCAGGTAAAAATCCCGCTCGTTTGGGGACGGGAATCACTCGCCCTTGGTTTGAACCCTGTCGCCGACGTTTCGGAATAACATGTCTCTGTGCTGCTCGAAAGGCTTTCCTTATAGTCAATACATTATTTTTTCTTTTTTTCTTCCGCAAGGGCTTGTCCACGAATGTCGTAAGCCCAGGCTTTTCAAAGGACAAAGTCCTTTTTTTTTTGTATTTCTCACTGCATACCTTTGTTTCACCATAATGATAATGACCAACAACCTTTCACAAGAAAGTTTAATTCCCAACTAATGTCAAATGGTTATTTCATGGCTGTATATTCCAATTCCACATAAAGAGGGAAATCGTTTATGGTTTTTCCCGCTTGCTTTTCATCCCATGTCAACATGAGATGAAAGGATAATTCGTCACCTGCATTGACCATTTCATGGTTATGGACCAACATCCTATGACCGTTTATCTTTATTTGTAAATGGTTCTCATCAGGTATGGCATATTTGATGTGAATGGTTCCATCATAGTGTAATCAATAGTGGCTTAATCCTGAAGCAAACACATAGGTCAAGTGCTGATCATGGACTAGCGGTATATGGTTTCTCTCAATCAAAGGTTTTTCATTTGTCAGATACACTAAAAATACAGATGGGATAAATTTATAAAGCCTATTCATTTCATAGGTCACGTAACGCTTGGTACAGACATCGTCTTCGTCTTGCGGGTCTTCCACGTGAATAATCCGATGGTGATTAGCGCTATAGCCATTCACCGTAAGCTGAGGCACTTTGTCATAAGACTCATACACTTTGTTATCCACATACTTTTTCGTAGTAACGTCTGTAGACACTTGAGGATGTTTTACATGGGTTAACCGCTTTCCCTTAAAGTCATAATGTCCCTGTTTTGTGCGTGGCACTACAGACCTATCCACATAGTGTTTATTAGCAGGATCTGTTTCTTGTTTAGGATCGTGTATGGGGACAGACCTAGCTTTGGTCATCAACGCACGTCCAAAGACATCCATCGTCAATCTGTAGTAACAGTCTACTGTTTCTATGACAAGGCTCGGTGTCCTGTATATAGACAACCTGCTAGCCTGTATAAGCCTTAGTTGAAATGAAGATTATTAAGCAGCAAGAGTCATTCCCCGTGGGGGACATGGCTTCCCATCTCTGTCCCACATCACGTGAACAACGCCATGGTTCACTGTTTCCATCTTCCATTCGCTGCATCATTGTGGGGCCTTCCGGCTGTGGAAAGACTAATCTTTTGCTAACGCTCATCACAGCGCCCAATGGTCTGTGTTTTCAAAATATTTATATTTTTGCAAAATCTCTCTACCAACCCCTCTACGTGTTTCTGGATCAAGTCATGTCTGGATTACAAAAAGAGAATATGGGTTATTTTACACTTTCCATGCAAGAAAATGTGATTTCACCGGATGAGGTAAAGCCCGATTCACTCATGATTTTCGATGATGTATCCACTGAACGTCAAGGCATCAGTCAAAGCTATTTCAGCATGGGTCGACACAAACATATCGATTGCTTCTATCTTGGACAAACGTATTCATAAATGTCCAAACAGTTGATTCGTGACAATGCCAATGTCATTGTTTTATTTCGCCAGGACGAGAGGAACAGTCGTCACATTTATAATGAACATGTGAATCCGGATATGACCTTTCAAATGTTTACAGAATTGTGTGCCAAGTGCTGGAACACTCAACGTCATGCCTGTTTAGTGATTGACAAACAAAGTGAACTCAACCAAGGACGGTGTCGCTAAGGGTTTGATCATTTTATTGCTATTTAAGGCCCTGTCTCATTCTCCTTCAAGTCATTTGTCAAGACACCATGGCGTTAGCAGAGAGTCAATTGAAAAAGCATATTATTAGAGCAAAAAATACTATTCGCCAAAAGTTTCGTCAATTGAAACAATCACGTGCAAATCATGCTTAGTTTATTCAACAACATTTAGCACCTCCATTAAAAGCCATGTTGAAACCCTCTTTCAAGCCATTTGAAACGCTACCCACCGATTCATATGCCACGCAAACTCTGCACGAGGACCCTGAGGAAGAGGAAGAGGAACAGGAAGATTTGACTAGTGTTAGCGAAGTTGAGGATGAGGATGAACAAGTGTTTACACCTCAAAAAAAGGCCGCACCCCTTGCAGAGTTTTTGAGAAAAAAGAAATCCTTGGTCATGGTCGAAACACCCTGCCCTTCCAGGGCGTCTCCGTTTTCACAACTCTTGGCCACCCCTCAACATAAAGCTCAACTGAAAACCATTTTAATAAAATATTATGGATCAACATTGGAACCTTATTTCACCGATCTATTTATTGGAAACACTGATACCACGTATGGTGTTCGCTATGAGGATGATAGTTTTAAAATTGCCGATTCATCCATTAAATTTGCTCGTACTAAAGCTGTCATTAAAAACATCAACTATAAATTAACTCCAGGACTGTTAATGCTGCTCTTTTCTCGGACCCCCTCTTCCCATGATTATACACCAGAGGATGTTGACAAATACAAATCCATTTTATTGGATACCCATGCCCACAAAAGACAGTATGATCCCGCTCAACAAGTGAATGCCAATATATCTCAAAAATATAAAACCATCATTGCAAAAATGTTTCCCACTAGTCAAAGTACTCGTCGTAAAGCGTCCGCTTCGGGAGTGACATTTAAACCATTAAAACCCCTTGTGGATATTACCTACTGGCACAATCCCAATAAGCTCGTCCAGCGGCTACAGTTGTTGCATGCTTCACGTCAAGCTGGCCATACCGTTCACGATTGGGAAATTCAAGAAATTGAACAAGAACTTCGAAATGGCAAAATTATTGTTTAAGCCCTCACCCATTAATATGGGTATTGCTCACGAGTTGCATCGCCCAGCTAGGCGTCACTATCCACGACTCAAGGTGATTTCACGAGGTGTGGATGAACTTTGGCAGGCTGACTTGGTTGAAATTATACCCTATGCTGGCGTTAACGACGGTGTACGCTATATGTTGACCGTCATTGATGTCTGTTCCAAAATGGCCTTTGTTGAACCTGTGCGTCGCAAGTCTGGTCTACTAGTTACCAAGGCCTTTCAACATATTATTCAACACTCCAAACGTCAACCTCAGCTGCTACAAACTGACCCGGGGAAAGAATTTTTCAACAAGGATTTCTCCTGTTTTCTCAAATCTAAGGATTTTCACCATTACACCACGTACAGCAATCTCAAAGCCAGTGTGGTCGAGTGGTTCAACCGAACATTGAAAACCCACATGTGGAAAGCGTTTACCGCTCAGGGCACGTATCGCTGGTTGGACATGTTGCCAGAGCTAGTGTCACGTTACAATGACACCAAACATAGAACGATTGGGACCAAGCCACGCCTCGTGACTAAAAATATTCAGCGATTGGATAAATTGTTTAACCCCATAAAAACAGCAGATCCTAAACGTCACCGACTGAAAATTGGGGATTTTGTTCGTGTGAGCAAATTTAAGTCTGCCTTCAATAAGGGCTACAGGCCTCAGTGGGGGACTGAACTATTTCAAATTCATCGAGTCAACTTGGACACTCCAGTATCCTATTTACTCGAGGACCTCAACCATCAACCCATAAAAGGTAGATTTTATCTCCATGAAATTCAGAAAACAGCATTTCCTCAGCATTATCTTGTGGAAAAAGTGTTGAAACAAAAAAGGAAATAAACTCTATGTCAAATGGTTAGGATTTAACTCTATGTTTAATTCTTGGATCAATAAATTACATGTTGTGTGAACCTGTGCACTTTTATTTATTCACACATGTTGTACACCACCTATAGCTCTGTGTGTACAGTGCTCCGTGCTTTGTGAATGTTCATACATGTTTGTCTTTCCCTTTCCACCTGTGTTCTCTCTTACATTACCCCTCCCCCTCTCCCCCCCCCTCCACCACCCACCACTGCTGTTCGCAGCTCTTGCCTATCTATTGGTTGTGACATCATTCCCACAAGTTGCATCATATTTTTTACTGATTCAGCGATTCCTACGCATTGAAGATTCTGTTATCAGGCACGTGGACAGCTAACGTCCAAGGTGAACACCTGTGGCTGATCAAATTTCACGTCAACTTGCATTTTGTCACGTACGAAGCAAAACAGGATGTGACTTGTTAACAGTTATCGTGCTCGTGGAGAGCTAACACCCAAGGTGAACACCTGTGTTAGATCAAATGTCACATGAAGTTGCATTTTGTCACGTACGAAGCAAACAGGATGTAACTGGTTTAGCCCTCATGTGGTTTCACATGTGTTCACATGTCTTTCGCTCTTCCCTGCCACCACAATGGTCAGATTATTTCACCTTCAAGCGTCATTGTCATTTTTCCATTGCACCTGTTGTCAAGTCAGATCAGCGCCTTCCAAGAAGCTCAAATGACATTCACCTCCTGCTCCTCGGCAAGTTTGTTTTCTATACTCGCTTCGACCAACATAGAACCAAGTTCTCATCACCGTTTACACGTCAAAGATCCCCTTCGAGGGTAAAAGGTGTGTAAAAAACGAACCCTCGCTCTGTCATTAACCGACCCGCCGAAATAGCGATTGTTCTAATGAGCACAGACACCATGGTTAGCGACAGGTTTGTTCACACACACACACCCAGCCGTATCGTCTCTCTCAACCACCACGCTTCATGGACATTATAAACAGGTAAAGAAAAAAATAGTTTTTTCAACATGTATGGCGTTAGGCCCTTTGTGAATTATTCTTTTTGGAAAAAATATCTACCTCATTTGAAAGGGGGCGTTAGCCCGAGTCCTAGGACACCTCGTACACGTCTCTATCGTTATTGGTTCGTGAGAAATCAGTTATAATCACAAAAAACACGTGTTTACCCCAAAATCGAGTTTCCAAATTTAAAAAAAAATTACAACGAGTGGTCCATAGCAGAAAGGACGTCACCCCGAGTTCTTGGACTCGTCGTACACGCCTCTAGCGTGATTGGTTCGCGAGATATAGCAAAAAGTTTAAAATCACGTTTTACCCCAAAAAACCGTGTTTCCAGATTTTCACCCTTTCGACACCTACATTTCCGTACAGAGGGCAACGAGACGAAATAAACGAATCCAAGCACGCCTTCCTAGCATGACTCCTTCCATTCCAAGGTCACAGGGGCTCACAACTTCCTAAGTGGCGCAGCTCTCTCACTACCACACTACTTACAAAACACAATTTTTTATCCTAGAGACGTTAAATTTATTTCGGGGGTAGAGGGCATAGGGACCTTTCATTTATGTCACACAAGTTTTTTTGTAGAATTCCTAGTTTCCAAAATATAGGATTTTCAAAATTCGAGTGTATTCAAAAAACATAAAAAGTAAAAAAGTTTCATTATAGAAAATAAAGGTCATAAAGACCATTTGTTTGAGCCATGGCACAACGTTCTATCATGTTTGGCTTTCAAACTATTACATATTTTCGAAAACGAAAAATTTCAAAATTTTTTGAAAAATATAACCAGTAGTGCATAGGAAAGGGGACGTCAGCTCGAGTCCAATGACACCACATTTGTCAAAATCGGACCATGCGTTCGGGAGATATTTAACATGGCTGAGGCTTAGTAGTGGGGCAAGGAGGGTTCTGGAGTGCGTTAGAACTGTCATCACTCCACTACTAAGGCGGATGGCTCTATGGGGCACAGCGTCTACCGTATGCCAACTCACACTAACCGTTATTTACATGCGGACTCCCACCACCACGCAGCACAAAATCAAGGAATTATAACAACTCTAGCCAAATGAGCGGAACGTACTTGTTAGGCATCAACTCTTCAGGAAGAGTTGCATGCCTTGCAAACCATGTTTAAGGGTAATGGCTATAATGAATCCCCTATATATAGGTCACTACATCCCAGAAGGAGGGATAGACAACCTTCTCAGAGCTCCGACGTGAGAGGAACTGCTTACCTCCCTTAAATTCACAACAATGCTGACCGCGTTGCTAAGATTCTCCGCAAGCACAAAATAAAAACAGTTTTCGGCACTATGACGAAAATTGGTCAACGTTTAGCATTACACAAAGATAAATTGTCCCCAATACTACAACCTGGGGTGTATGAAGTCCCTTGTATTTGCGGAAAAGTCTACATTGGACAAACAATACGGTCCATTGCAACTCGCATCAAAGAGCTTCAAAGGATCATCCGTCTAAACCAACCTGACAAATCAGCTATAGCTGAACATGCCCTGTCTTCAGGGCACGATGTATGCTTCAAGGATGCTCATGCGCTTGCCCTTGTTAAGCACAACTGGTGTTGAATTGTAAGGGAGGAAGTTGAAATATTTAAAAATCCCAATAATTGTAGGTAGATTTCATTAGAAAGCTAACTATTGCAATGGGTACTGTCCCCGATCTCAGGATAGTAGGCTGTCAGATATCCGCCCCCTCAATCGGATTGCCAATAATCAAACGCACCGGCACAGCTACATCAATGAAAATGGCACTGACAGATACTATCGAGATTAGAGCACAATAGTTAACAAGAAAATTATTGTGGAACACACCAAAATATACGGGGGTTCATACTTACCTTTACTTACCTCTTAAATTTATCTCGGGGACTGGGTTGTCAACTGGATCACTTAAAGCGTGCCCACACAATAACCTCCACCATGATATTTAAAATGAACCAAAACGAAGACGAGAAACTTTAAACTGCACAATAATTTATTTCACAAAAAGAATGAATTTAACAAAAATAAAACAACAAAATCCACGTGGCAATCAGAAGTCATTGTCCACATAACTATGTCCTCCTGTAGAACTTGAATACTCTACATACAATGTTTCAGCTTTCTCAAGCTCAAAATAACGTAATTATAATAATGCACTTGGAATGGAAACGGGATTTGGGACGAGACACATATATCAATTGGTTTGCGTGTTTATATACTTCATATTTTATTTATAGCCACAAGGCTATTATGTAAACGTCCTTGGCCTCTATCATACAGTTGTCCGGGCCAGCTGCAATGCACCTGCATCGTCAAAGTGGACTCACCTGTCCGTTCAACCCTAGCATAAGCGAGTTACATCAGAGCTTAGCTCTCCTTCAAAACACGTTAAATGTCCACATCTCAACTGAAATATTATCACGCAAATCCTTTAAATGCTCCATTCAAACACCAGTGGAATACTCCAATAATCCTAAATCATGTTTAATTGTTCAATCCACTTGCTTAATTAGCGTTGTTTAGAGTATAAAAACAAAACTCTTAATGTTAATAACAAAAGTTCATTAATTATTTATAACAATAATAAATTGTTTATAACAATGTCAAACGACAATTGGAAATTTTATACACGCCTCTATTAATCCCTTTCATTTCAAATTATTATCAAAGATATTTACATAATTATTTACAATATTAAATATTGTTTATATTATTTGTACAAGAAATACATTAAACCACACGTTTATCCGGTTGATAATTACTCAAATCGTGTTGATATAATCGACCAATGAAGGTTAGTTATATTTAAATGTCAAATTCAGGTTTAATAAGGTTTAATAATTATTATTAATATTTGTGACGGTAACCTCCATTCAAAATCTTCATCTCAAATTATTTAACACTCTTGTTAACTTTAACAGTATTTTCACATGAATAACTTTCAAAGAACCAGGACAATACATTCAGCGGGAAAATACTTCGCTCAAAACGCACAAAATTGCTCAACAATAGGCCCAGAATTCATCATATATCTTCATATATATGGCATCAAAATCTTCCAAATTACATACAAAAACCTCCACTCATAAATTCAACAACTTCATTTATTACTGTGGGAACCTCCTTCATTATTCAAGGGCATTACTCATCAGCGACTTTTACAGGTCCACTGAACTAACGATTATACATCCATTGTTCCTCTTCAAAAATTCTTATATTCATCAATTGTATTAATGACTGTTATTATTTAACCTTCGTGGGTTTCATTCATGAATCGATATGAAGTAAAAATTTGCCAATCACAAATAAATTTAATAGCAAATACGATTAGACACTCCTCCCTGGTCTATCAAAATTGAGATTAATATCTTCAAAGTAACGCAGTATAAAAATACTATCTTCAATCAAAGTTCATCTAAAATGCATAAAGAGTCGAATAGAATACAATTAGATTGTGGAATGCAAACATTATTGTTCCAATCTATAATTGAGAAAAACTCCTATCAAATGTTCATTACTATAGTGTATTCAATAAATCGTAATCAAAGTTCATATTTCATAAAATTGTCTATAATGCAATGATAAATGTCTATGTTGCAATCATGTTCATAAGACGACTAGTATTTCAAAGATCGTCGATAACGTATTAGATTTTAACGCTCTAAAATCATTTAATCATTCTTCTTTCTTGAGGATGACAGAAAATTGGTCAAAGTAATTTACTGAATAGAATTACTTTAATAAAATTGACACGCTGTCTGAATTCAAATCTGCCATAGCAAATCATTAACTTTACAGTTAAATCGTGACTACAAAAATATGCAAATTACTGAAAGAATCTAAATTATCAGTCTCAACTGATCCACAATTATGTAAGTATGCCAATGACATAACAATGTCTCAACAAATCGTAGAAAAAGGCATAAATCATCGAAGTGTACTGAGTACAGAAATGTTAATCAAGAAAATGGGGCAAAAGATAGAACAAAAAAAATATGGGAAAATGGTTGCTCAGATATCGCTACATGACTCAAATAATACAAGAAACGTTCACGACTACCTTATCTGTTGATTGAAGTTCTAGAGGAAAGTTTTCAAAGAAAACTGCTGTTGGTTCCATTTCACCAGCGTAAAGATGTGCTCCGACCTCGAACCTGGAATCAGCGTCCTCGGAGAATCGAACTGCTTCCTCCTCCGGAAATTGCACTGCTCCATGTATACGAAAGACATCCTTCTGGCAAAACTCTTCTTTATGAGCCGGGTCCTCCCTGGCCTCTCTTGAAAGTTCCCTGAAGTTCCAGTCGTAATTCGCCATGAAGTTTATTGCAGTTATTTCCGCAGAAATATTCATAATCGTGGAGTATGAAAATATTTCCACTGTCATCTGATATAATTCAGCGATGGATTCACGATGCATGAGTGTAGTTGGATGTTCACTACATGCTCGCTTTTGTAGAATGACGATTAACGAAGTTCCATGCTGTTACTTCACTCCATCGATATATGTCCCAATTGCATTAAAGCCTTAGCCTTCCATCTCAACTTCTGTTATAATCATTGAAAGCACTGCAAGATTATAATGTTCCATAGTAAAATGTATCGTTGTAACACCAAACGTATTCTCCACGATCACGGTTGCGATATACGTGTCAGCCGTAGTGTATACTGTGGAAATTTAAAAGTGCCTCTCAGGTGGCGAGAAAATCACTTTTGTCTGCAGCCTTAAAGTGTCAATATCTTTCAAATTATAACTGTGAAATTGTTCAAATCTTCTACACACCTCAATGTTGTACTGCCCAATTGAATTATAATAAAGGCAGAAGTTAACTCTTTATATCTTATCTGGTAGAAACGTTAATGTGAGCGTTACAACTTCACCTAGTTTCGAACAGCGTAAAATGGAACTGCTCCGTGTTCGTTCGATGCGCCGGGCTTTAACCACACGCTAAAGACGACTCGCTTCACTTATTCACTCGAAAATGACTCTATGACATCTGAAATATATATGCGTTATCAGAATATCAGATATGCGGTTATGAGAGATATGAGAAATATGAGAGCTCCTCTCTCCTGTGCACGACCTTTTATCAACTTCTTAAGGGGCGTATCCATCCCTTCCATAGCCTGTTGCTCCGTCATTGCTAGAAGTTTTAACTTTGGCTATACTTGACGGATTTTCAAATTTCAAAAACTCAAAATTAATTTCTTCAAAATTCCAAATCAATGCCATAACTGAAAATAGTTTTCCACAAATCTGCATGCCATAAGTAATTAAATATCGTAGTTTCAGCAATCTCCGTCTTCCTTCCAAACTATCGTTCATTGGTTCGAGTCTCTCCTCCAATAGCGTAACTTCTTCCTTAGCACGATACCTTGTTTCCTGCGACTGCGTCGTAAATCTCAGATCTTTCTCGAACAAAATCATGACGGCACCAAGAATCTCAGCTCAACCAGCCTACTTGCATGAAGTCTACGTCATCCGTGCCTACGTTATGAATATACACGTCACAACTATGACATCCATAACTTTATTCATATTTGCCAATACAGCCATCGTGGTCTCAATATAATTCAATTTACGGGGACATTCTCCCTTCACCACGTTTTAAAAACAGTTGCAAATTGTTTTTAAACTCTGTGTTATAAATATCTCAATTCACTTGAACACGAAATTGAATTATTATTGGCTTACTCTTGGATAATATTTCTTCAAGTTCCCAGCATTGAACTTGCCATAAACGACATTATTCTCATCATCGTAGAGTTCATAACAGTTGTTTCCATAAGCATTCGTAATTCTGAACGGACCCATGAACACTATTCCAAACTTGGGATAGATTTTCTTACCCACGTCAGCCTTGACAGGTCTGCGTAATAATACCAGATTTCCAATTTCTAAGGGAGCACCAAAACGTTTTCCAGCTACTCTTTTCAGTCGTTTTTCTGCTGCTTTCTGGAGTTGTTCTTTCGCTCTGTCTATTCTCTGCTGCCTTCCTAGGTCGGGATCTCTAGGAACGTGGTTAAAAAGATTGTCCCACGGCCTTTCTGGGTTTCTTCCTAGATGAAGTCTCATTGGCATCTCTCCTGTGCCCTCCTGCACTGTAGAATTTAAACATTCCTCAATAAGGGGTACAAATCTCACCCAACCAGAATGATCATTCGGACAGAAAATTCGACAGAATTTCGAAAATTCAGCCATATATCTTTCTGAAGAATTCGATTCCGGATATCGCACGCTTGAAAATATGTGCTTAATACCAAGCCTTTCCATATCTGCAGCAAATTCTAAGGACGTAAACTGAGCTCCATGATCCGAAAGTAGATATTCTGGTTTACCAGCTTTTGGAAATACAGCATGTTCCAGTCTGCTTACAACGTTCCTCGTGTTAGCTTTTTGCATGGGACTCATTGTTACAAATTTTGAGAAGACATCCACGGTAACCAACAGATACTGATTACCCTGGTATCCCTTCGGACAAGGACCAAATATGTCTGTCGCCATGAGTTCATTTGGTTTAGAGGGAATCATAGCCTTAGGTTTTCCTTTTAATAGAGCGGAAGCATACTTTGCTCTTTGACATTCATCACATGAACGAATGACATTAGCAATGCTGGAACGCATGCTAGTCCAAATAAACCTCTCTTTAAGAGTATCAAGAGTTTTATCTAGACCCGCATGTCCAGTTGCGTGATGAGCTACCCACACTAAATTGACAACAAGTTTAGGTGGCACGACTATTCGAAGCTTTGTATGCGCAGAGTCAGCATACTTACATACGATGTCTCCACTCAAGACAAAGTGTCGTGAATCTCTCTGTGTAGCTGCATAGTCAACATCAGTATTGTCCATGTAACCCTTAAGGAACCTGTACATTTTCCTGATTGGAGCGTGTCTCTTCTGTGACACACCGATTCGGGCTAACTTCCTAACGGTCTCTTGATCTTGCTGCTCCAATTGTACATGGTGTATCTGCACATTTTTGATAGGGTTACGTGATAAAGCATCAGCCAGTAAGTTATCTTTCCCAGGCTGATGGACGATAGTGGCGTTAAACTGTTGGGTGAACAAAGCCCAACGTGTCAATCTATCGCTAGACATGTCAGTTTGCAGCATAAACTGAAGTGCTTTGTGATCTGTAATAATGATAACCTTATGTCCCAGCAACATTTTTTTCCAAGCTTGCAAAGCTGTAACAAAAGCTAACGCTTCTAGTTCTGTCGTAAAGTAGTTTTCCTCGTGTTTCTTTAACTTTCGACTAGTGAACGCAATGTAGTGCTTGTTGCCTGCCTCGTCTTTTTGGTATAAGACTGCACTAATGCCTATTCTTGATGCATCAGACTCTATATAGAACACCTTCTCAAAGTCTGGGTACTCCAGTTTGACGTTGTTTCTGAGTATCTCCTTTGCTTTCTCAAAAGCCTCGTCTGCTGCGGTACTCCATTTCCATCTATTATTTTTCTTGAGTAAATCATACAGAGGACCCATAATTTCAGAGTATCTCGGACAGTGGCTGCTAATAAATTGGCATGCGCCTACAAATTCTCTGACTTGTTTCACCTTAGTTGGCTTTAGGAATCTAGTGATCGCATCTACTTTCTGCATGTTTGGATGATATCCATCTTTATCAATAGTATGCCCCAAGTAATTGATCTCCTTCTTCAAGAATTGACATTTTCCAAAATTGACCTTGATATTGGCCTCCCTTAAATTTTCAAACAGCTTTCTCAAATGCACTAAATGTTCTGCGGCGTTGGGTGAAGATACAATTAAATCGTCAATGTAGCAGATTACATTCTCCTTTACCTCGTCAGTGAGCTTGCTATCAAGTGCTCGAATAAGTGCTGGTCCACTGTTGACCATTCCAAAAGGCATTCTCACAAAGACCCATGACGTCTGGTCAAATAGGAATCCAGTGTACTGCATACTTTCTTCTTCCAGTTGAACTTGGTAAAACGAAGATGTCAAGTCAAGAACACTGAAACATGCTCTCCCTTTGAACTTTCTAAGCAGATCTCTGATCTTAGGTGGTCGGTCATTTTCTGGAAGAATCTTCAAGTTGATGGTCCGAGCATCGAGACAAAGACGTATCTGACCATTACTTTTCTTCACTACAGTGATGGGGTTTATGTAAGACGACGCCTGTTTTTTAATAATCCCGTCTACCTCCATTTTTCTGATCACCCCTCGTACTTCTTGATAGTATTTCTCAGGTATGGGGTATATTCTCTTTTGGTAAGGGGTTTCATCGGTTAGCCTTATCTTATACTTATAGTCTTTAATCAATCCAGGCTTTTCATCAAAAATATCTTGGAATTCCTTTAACAAATCCTCAAATTCCCCCTGAATTTCTTCAAATCCTTCAGTTTTTCTACTGGGTATTTCTGTTATATTCTCCACTTCATTAATAATGGTATTTAAAATTTCTTCCCTAAGGTCTATCTCCAGACTGTTTTCGACGTCCTGTTCTTCGATCTCTTCTGTGATCATGTACCCATCATTAAAGCTAATACTTCTATTCTTCATATCAATAATGGCTCCAACTTTCGATATAAAATCGATTCCTAGCACAATATCGAAATGGATCTTGTTCACCACAATAAAGATCTGTTCATAATTCCTTCCATTAATTTCAAAGTTCAACAGCACTTGGATCTTGCATTTCACTGCCTTGTCTTGGAAAATCCCTCTCACTTTGACGGTAGAAACAGGTAAAACTGTCATGTTTTCTCCTTTTAATATACTTTGATAGCATTCATCAGAGATGATTGAAATAATTGCGCCAGTATCCATAAGAGCTTTATACTGTTGGCCATCTATCAGTACAGAAATAATAGGTAAGGCACATGGTCTTCCCTCTTTGACGATTCCCCTCTCTTCTAATAAATCCTCATCAGTCACGTCGTAAATTTCATTAATGGTAATCATGTGTGGTGTGGCAATGTATTCATAGTTTCTCACTGTCGTTGAGAAATCGGCGTTTTTTTGTGTGTTACCAATCTCACTGTTCCCCTGCTGACTTGTAGAAGGACCAGGATCGATCACTACATCCTGTCTTTTCTTTTGATTTTCAGCTTCCTTCTCTCGTAATTCCTTCAGATACTGCTGACTTTCTTTCTCTCTCTCTTGATACTTGTCGGGTGTCATAACCTGACCTTGAGAATTCTGATTCTGATTCTGGTACTGGTTATTTCTATTGTAGTTTCTATTATAACCATTGTTGTAGTATCTACCTCTTCCGTTGTTGTAATTCCCTCTATTATTATTCCAGCCTCGTCTTTGCTGATATGGACGGTAACCTTGGGATCTGTTGTTGCGGAAATAATTATTCCTGTGAGGACCTACATTTTCAGTTTTTTTTTCATCAGGCTTATCAGTTTGCTGCACTTGATCCATGTAGACTGTATTAACGTCTTTGAATTCGTGCCTCTGACCTTTTTGTACCAAATTTGGCATTAGACTCGTGTAGTCAAGCCTTCTTAACAGTTCGTCCACACTGGTCAAATCTCTGATATTTGACGATATGATCAGTCTTCTTACCTCCACAGGCAGCATACGTGAAATCGCATCTATCAACTGCTCTGTTGACAATGGGGGTTGCAAAAATCTCAAGCGTGATAGCTGGCTCGTGAAGAAATCAGCGTACCGTGTTGGAAGAGTACCTGAATACTTCCTCGACTATACCTCAGCTCTTAATGAATTCTGAGCTTCTATTGACCAGAATCGTTTTATCAGTGCCTCTGCAAATTCGTCAAAATTGCTGAAAGTGTACCGAAATGCCCTAAACCATTCGAGGGGTCCTCCAGCTAGAAATCTTTCTACGATTCTCATCTCTCTCTCTCTAGGAATGTGGGCTTCTATGAAATAGTCTTTAAGATTCCTGATATATTCGATCGGTGTGAGACTATCAGTGTTGCTAAATTTTTGAGGGTTGTCTTCAAAATTCCGGATGACTGTCACATTTCTCGGATATGAATCCATATAATGTTTCCCACTATCACGATACTTCCATTCAGGTTCAATATTTCGATCCTCTTCTTCTTCCCTGAATCTGGATATACGTTCCTCAGGACTAATATCTCTCTCTTCTGTAGCGAGGTTACATCTTCTCACGTAATTTCTATCCTCTTCACCAGTCAATCCTTCCGTATCCTTGTCTGTGATTTCCGTGATGACTTTCCTAATCAACTCTTCCTTATAGGTTTCCATCATGCTAGCTCCTCCTAGTTTCAAATTCTGCAGTTTGCTCGTAGTTTCATTAACATCAGAGACAACCTTATGAATCTGTTCCTCTAACGCAGTTTTTAATGCTTGCACGTCCTGACCTATTTGAGTTATATCCTCTACCTGCTTTTCAGATAGCGAATCCATCCTTACATCAAGTCTTTCCTGATCTGAACTACTTCATTATTAATGTCTACTTGTGTACTGGCAAGTTTTCTTTCAATTCGCTCCTGAATCTGATCGACATGTTCCCCACTTGACCTGTTCCATTCATCTTTCCAAACCGTTACATTTGCAGTTAACATTTCCGCGATATCTACTTCAATGTCTTCCTTAAGTAAACGATTGTGATCTAATACTTGGGTTCTCATGACCTCTACATCGTATTTTAAACCAGCTAAAGAAGCTGTTGTCCTAACAGACTCGTCAACTAACCGAGTTGTTAATGCACTAATGTTACGAGTACAAAGGGTTTTTGAAGTTTCAATTTCCTCCCTAACTTTGTTAACATCAGTTTGAACTTTAGCAATGTCTACAAAAACAGTATTGACTTCTACTTGTATCTTATTGATATCGCTTTGCATATCATTAACATCTGAATGAATATTATTGATGTCTACTTGAACATTTGACACATCAGTTCGAGCATTTCTAACCTCTCTTTGAACTTCCTCTACTTTGTCTTGTACAGTAGCAACATCATTCCTAACAACAATTACTTCAGCTCTAGCACATGAAATATCACCCCGGACATTAGCAACATCAAGATTCAACATAGTAAGGTCTTTCTGTACCTTAGAAACATCTATTTTAACATCAGACACATCTTTATGCACATTGGATAAATCTTTATGGACATTGGACACGTCTGTGCGCATGTCAGTTACAGCATTCTCGATTCCCTGGGTATTGATCTGTAAACGCGACACATTATTTTCTAGGTTTGCAGAACTGGTCTGAAGAACTTTCAAATTTTCATCCAGCATCTGCTTTACACTTTCATTCATGCTAGCTTTCATCTCCCTCGCACTTTCATCCAGCCTAATAGACATATTACTAGAATTCTCCTCCATTCGACTAGTATTCCTAGCTTCCATCTCCTTCATGCTTTCATTCATGCTAGCTTTCAAGTTAGCAGACAAACTGTTGGACATCTCCTCCAACATCTTTCTCAAACTCTCATCTGCCATTTCAATAATATTTCAATAAAAAACTGCTTTAGGGACATACATCAAACAGAGCAAAATAACAACATCTGAGCAACATTTTTCACCATATATAAAGTTTGAGCAATTTTCTGTCTTAAATCTAACTTATAATTACCTTATAATTAACCTTCGTAGACACTTCATGTTGAAATAAACTCAAGCACATGTTCGAGTTTCCTTGGTTCATTTTAAAATATCCTAACACAAATAATTTACATTTATAATCCAAATAGTTTAATTTTATCTTTAATATGACTACACATGTCATAGGCCGGTCAAATAAAATAAGATTCCAGATCATAGGCGATTTTTCTAAGTTTCCAGCCTATTTAACCTCTCTCAAGTTGTATAAGATCTGATCTTTTCTGAGTGTAATTTTCCTAATACAACACAACATTTAATCCCTATATAATCACACTCTCAAATTCTACAATTGGCTAAGACATCTAACAAAGAATCAACATCTTTATTTGAGTCTTCACAATCCCTTTGACATCGATAACTTGGTAATCCAATGTTATTCGAACACTCCACAAAAATTGCGGTGCCAATTCTACTGCAATAACTTGGTAATCCAATGTTTTGCTGATCGTGCCAATCGAGCCCCACACGTTGATTGCGCCAATCCTACTGTCCCCGATCTCAGGATAGTAGGCTGTCAGATATCCGCCCCCTCAATCGGATTGCCAATAATCAAACGCACCGGCACAGCTACATCAATGAAAATGGCACTGACAGATACTATCGAGATTAGAGCACAATAGTTAACAAGAAAATTATTGTGGAACACACCAAAATATACGGGGGTTCATACTTACCTTTACTTACCTCTTAAATATATCTCGGGGACTGGGTTGTCAACTGGATCACTTAAAGCGTGCCCACACAATAACATCCACCATGATATTTAAAATGAACCAAAACGAAGACGAGAAACTTTAAACTGCACAATAATTTATTTCACAAAAAGAATGAATTTAACAAAAATAAAACAACAAAATCCACGTGGCAATCAGAAGTCATTGTCCACATAACTATGTCCTCCTGTAGAACTTGAATACTCTACATACAATGTTTCAGCTTTCTCAAGCTCAAAATAACGTAATTATAATAATGCACTTGGAATGGAAACGGGATTTGGGACGAGACACATATATCAATTGGTTTGCGTGTTTATATACTTCATATTTTATTTATAGCCACATGGCTATTATGTAAACGTCCTTGGCCTCTATCATACAGTTGTCCGGGCCAGCTGCAATGCACCTGCATCGTCAAAGTGGACTCACCTGTCCGTTCAACCCTAGCATAAGTGAGTTACATCAGAGCTTAGCTCTCCTTCAAAACACGTTAAATGTCCACATCTCAACTGAAATATTATCACGCAAATCCTTTAAATGCTCCATTCAAACACCAGTGGAATACTCCAATATTCCTAAATCATGTTTAATTGTTCAATCCACTTGCTTAATTAGCGTTGTTTAGAGTATAAAAACAAAACTCTTAATGTTAATAACAAAAGTTCATTAATTATTTATAACAATAATAAATTGTTTATAACAATGTCAAACGACAATTGGAAATTTTATACACGCCTCTATTAATCCCTTTCATTTCAAATTATTATCAAAGATATTTACATAATTATTTACAATATTAAATATTGTTTATATTATTTGTACAAGGAATACATTAAACCACACGTTTATCCGGTTGATAATTACTCAAATCGTGTTGATATAATCGACCAATGAAGGTTAGTTATATTTAAATGTCAAATTCAGGTTTAATAAGGTTTAATAATTATTATTAATATTTGTGACGGTAACCTCCATTCAAAATCTTCATCTCAAATTATTTAACACTCTTGTTAACTTTAACAGTATTTTCACATGAATAACTTTCAAAGAACCAGGACAATACATTCAGCGGGAAAATACTTCGCTCAAAACGCACAAAATTGCTCAACAATAGGCCCAGAATTCATCATATATCTTCATATATATGGCATCAAAATCTTCCAAATTACATACAAAAACCTCCACTCATAAATTCAACAACTTCATTTATTACTGTGGGAACCTCCTTCATTATTCAAGGGCATTACTCATCAGCGACTTTTACAGGTCCACTGAACTAACGATTATACATCCATTGTTCCTCTTCAAAAATTCTTATATTCATCAATTGTATTAATGACTGTTATTATTTAACCTTCGTGGGTTTCATTCATGAATCGATATGAAGTAAAAATTTGCCAATCACAAATAAATTTAATAGCAAATACGATTAGACACTCCTCCCTGGTCTATCAAAATTGAGATTAATATCTTCAAAGTAACGCAGTATAAAAATACTATCTTCAATCAAAGTTCATCTAAACTGCATAAATAGTCGAATAGAATACAATTAGATTGTTGAATGCAAACATTATTGTTCCAATCTATAATTGAGAGAAACTCCTATCAAATGTTCATTACTATAGTGTATTCAATAAATCGTAATCAAAGTTCATATTTCATAAAATTGTCTATAATGCAATGATAAATGTCTATGTTGCAATCATGTTCATAAGACGACTAGTATTTCAAAGATCGTCGATAACGTATTAGATTTTAACGCTCTAAAATCATTTAATCATTCTTCTTTCTTGAGGATGACAGAAAATTGGTCAAAGTAATTTACTGAATAGAATTACTTTAATAAAATTGACACGCTGTCTGAATTCAAATCTGCCATAGCAAATCATTAACTTTACAGTTAAATCGTGACTACAAAAATATGCAAATTACTGAAAGAATCTAAATTATCAGTCTCAACTGATCCAAAATTATTTAAGTATGCCAATGACATAACAATGTCTCAACAAATCGTAGAAAAAGGCATAAATCATCGAAGTGTACTGAGTACAGAAATGTTAATCAAGAAAATGGGGCAAAAGATAGAACAAAAAAAATATGGGAAAATGGTTGCTCAGATATCGCTACATGACTCAAATAATACAAGAAACGTTCACGACTACCTTATCTGTTGATTGAAGTTCTAGAGGAAAGTTTTCAAAGAAAACTGCTGTTGGTTCCATTTCACCAGCGTAAAGATGTGCTCCGACCTCGAACCTGGAATCAGCGTCCTCGGAGAATCGAACTGCTTCCTCCTCCGGAAATTGCACTGCTCCATGTATACGAAAGACATCCTTCTGGCAAAACTCTTCTTTATGAGCCGGGTCCTCCCTGGCCTCTCTTGAAAGTTCCCTGAAGTTCCAGTCGTAATTCGCCATGAAGTTTATTGCAGTTATTTCCGCAGAAATATTCATAATCGTGGAGTATGAAAATATTTCCACTGTCATCTGATATAATTCAGCGATGGATTCACGATGCATGAGTGTAGTTGGATGTTCACTACATGCTCGCTTTTGTAGAATGACGATTAACGAAGTTCCATGCTGTTACTTCACTCCATCGATATATGTCCCAATTGCATTAAAGCCTTAGCCTTCCATCTCAACTTCTGTTATAATCATTGAAAGCACTGCAAGATTATAATGTTCCATAGTAAAATGTATCGTTGTAACACCAAACGTATTCTCCACGATCACGGTTGCGATATACGTGTCAGCCGTAGTGTATACTGTGGAAATTTAAAAGTGCCTCTCAGGTGGCGAGAAAATCACTTTTGTCTGCAGCCTTAAAGTGTCAATATCTTTCAAATTATAACTGTGAAATTGTTCAAATCTTCTACACACCTCAATGTTGTACTGCCCAATTGAATTATAATGAAGGCAGAAGTTAACTCTTGATATCTTATCTGGTAGAAACGTTAATGTGAGCGTTACAACTTCACCTAGTTTCGAACAGCGTAAAATGGAACTGCTCCGTGTTCGTTCGATGCGCCGGGCTTTAACCACACGCTAAAGACGACTCGCTTCACTTATTCACTCGAAAATGACTCTATGACATCTGAAATATATATGCGTTATCAGAATATCAGATATGCGGTTATGAGAGATATGAGAAATATGAGAGCTCCTCTCTCCTGTGCACGACCTTTTATCAACTTCTTAAGGGGCGTATCCATCCCTTCCATAGCCTGTTGCTCCGTCATTGCTAGAAGTTTTAACTTTGGCTATACTTGACGGATTTTCAAATTTCAAAAACTCAAAATTAATTTCTTCAAAATTCCAAATCAATGCCATAACTGAAAATAGTTTTCCACAAATCTGCATGCCATAAGTAATTAAATATCGTAGTTTCAGCAATCTCCGTCTTCCTTCCAAACTATCGTTCATTGGTTCGAGTCTCTCCTCCAATAGCGTAACTTCTTCCTTAGCACGATACCTTGTTTCCTGCGACTGCGTCGTAAATCTCAGATCTTTCTCGAACAAAATCATGACGTCACCAAGAATCTCAGCTCAACCAGCCTACTTGCATGAAGTCTACGTCATCCGTGCCTACGTCATGAATATACACGTCACAACTATGACATCCATAACTTTATTCATATTTGCCAATACAGCCATCGTGGTCTCAATATAATTCAATTTACGGGGGCAGTACCATGTTTCGACTTCCGGAAAATTTCGACATATCTTCGCGTTTCACATTCCCCGGACCCCAAAACCACCGTCTGTTCAAAAGTTTATATATAATTTATGTATGTATATATATATTTATATCAGTTTCTTGTGGACACGATAACTGCCGTAATTTTGCACCAATCACTTTGAATTTTTTATCAAATATGTCTGTCTGTTAGGTAGTCAGCCCGAAGGCTGGTTGGATCCTCAAAAAGCACCGCCGTTACGTTATGTGAGTAGATACCCACAAAACCCCAAGGCAGCGCTATACTGAGGCGTTCTTGGCAATAAGAGGAGTGAGGTAGTTTGCCATTGCTTTCCTCAATATGTATATCTATAAAATCTCGGTCAAGTTCGTTACTGGGCTATATCGGTCGAAGGGGGTGAAAATGGGGGACTTTTTTTCGAAAAAGTGAAATATTGCTATAACTCTCTTAATATGTGAAATATCGAATCCGTTAAAAGTTCATACTATGTGTCGAATAAATCCCAAAAATTTATGTTTGAAGAGTTTTTTTATAGCACCAACCATTGACCAAAGGGGTGGGAAAAAGTGGGTTTTTTAGGAAACATTAATCATATCTCTCTTAATAGGCATAATATGAAAACCGTACAAAATGGACAATATTCCCCTAATAATTACCTAAAACTTTTGTCTGAAAGAATTTTTGATATGACCCACCATTACGCCAAGGGATGAGGAAAATCATTTCGGAATTATAAGAAAGTGCCAAGAGCTATCAGTGGTTGCCATGGCAACACTACTAAATTGATGAGGGATGGGCCATCAGACGTTGCCATGACAACGCACTTGGACGAGATCAGATTCAGATTTCCATCTAAGTGTGAAGCGGTTTCGGTGACGTAACTGGTAGCATGCTGAACCTCTATGCCCAAGGTTGCGGGTTCCAAGCCGGCCAAAGTCATCGGATTTTCTAAGAGCGCCAGGTTCACAGCTAGGTGTCGTTGACGGTAGTATCTGGTAGCAACATTAGGAACTACTGCTTGTTATTGACCGTCTGCAGTCCTTTCCTGAATTACAGACTAATACAGCCATCACAATTTACACCGTTTATCAAACAGATTCTACACTCACCCAAAGTACACGGGGTTACATGACCGCGTTGTCGCAGCCCCTAAACTGAGGAACCAACCAAAATCTCTGCGGGAGATATAATTTTGCGTGAAGAAGTAACAGACCGTTAGATAGCTACACATCAGTGTCGAAACCTTGCATAAGGACAGTGTGACCACAAGTATAAAAATGGACTCCTAATGACAAGAAGGTTACCGTCATCATAAGACAATAAAATGTTTAAAATATGCATAAAATGACGAAAAACAAAGTTAATTAATCTCCAATTATAAAATACTTTCTCGCAATAAATGAGGTCTGATCCTTCTACGAAAACCTGCATATTCTGCCTATTTTCGCCTATCCCCAAGTTTGTCCGGTGAAATCTACCTCCGCCTTCCGGCGTGCCGAGAGGACTTTTTTAACAGAGACACTGGATATCAGCTAAGTGACACTTGGCTACCAGTTATTAAGGATCTAATGATATAGTTCCTCTCTGTCTCTCTGTTCTTCACCTATTTCAAATTGTACTTTTTCCTTTTATGGCTACAGAGCCTGGATTTCACCTCCTTTATTCGTCACTGGAGAAGTTTCCATCTGTTTTTTCGCCGTTGCCTCTATGACGTTAGGTATCGTTCAGATACACTTCCCTTTTGTTTATGTTTCCTTATATCCATCTAACCACACCCCCCCCCCCCTGTCCCCCTCCCCCCTCCCATTCTTTTGGACATCCTCATTCATCGAGGAGTCTATATTTTCACCCCGCCCCCTTACCTTCTCGTTACTTACTACTCTGTCCGCCGTTCTATCATGGTCCATACAGTAATTTCTGGCAGCTGCTCCCTGGTGACGTATAGAGGAATTTATCTATATGTTTTGTAATTTTTTTGTAATCACATTGTTTATTTCCTTTGAAAAAGGAGGCAAGGTTTCTCCGAAACGTATGGTTCAAATGTAAATACACACGGCATTGGCCCAAAAGCTTGAATTATTTATATTTATATAATTAGAATTCCTGTTATGGCTTTCATGCAAAAAGAGAATTACTGTTTAATATATTATAATATTAATATGTATGCCTTACATCTAGGTCTCTACTTATATTTGGTACATTTATTACAGTTAGTCATCTATCTACACACAACGTTTCATGCCTTTAACTCAAAAACTATGGTTGTAATGATTATTTAAGAAAAAGCTTGCATTTCCGAATACACATACCTCCTCCCCCCTCTCACTCCTCTCGCCCCCACCCTCTCCCCCACACCCCCCGCGCCTCCTCCTTAATCAACAACTGCAGGATCCTGTATTTTTCAATCCTCATCACGTTTCCTAAATATTTGAGTTTCCGCTTCTTGATGGAATGCAGGGCTTCCGTCTTCTTGTTTAATCTTCCCATCACCTCAGTATTCCTCGTCCTTTCGGTCCGCGAAATACGTAATGTAACATTTTTAAAATTAGCCTTTCGCTCAGTAGTGACAACTGTAAAGGTTCTATTTAAACAAACATGATAAGAATAAATAATATACACTGTGGTGTGACCTTACCGGTGATAGTATAATATAATAAGTTGTTGAACGCCAGATCCCTATTTAAGACAGTGAATCGAAATTTATGAATTAACCTCGGCTATCAGCAGTAGAGTGAGACCTAATTATCCCTGGTCGTGGTGAGACAAAGTCATCTAACCAATCCAGTATTTAATCAAGGAGTATGATTGCCTTAAAGTACTGACTACAAGAAAAGTTATAGACATTACGTTAAAGAAAATGAATTTATTAAATGCAAAAACAAAATATTAATAAAACAGAATAGTGATAGTCACACAATTGAATTAAAAATTACTCAATGCGGCAATTAATTTAAAAGAAAATAAACATTAATGAATTGAATCTATCTTGAAGTTACAAATTACAGAGATGTCGGATATTTAATTGTTTGCTCACCCTTTTGAAGTATCATCATAAAAAAGTGTGCACGATGATCTCGATGTTGCGTTTCATATTTCTAAAAAAATGTTGTAGTATGTCATTTGATACTGTTTAACATAACCAAGTCCGTTGCGACTTGTAGATTGATTGTAAAATTGATCTATAAGTCAGTGCGGACTGATATGTATCTTGGGTAGACATCACGCTGTATGGTTTGAAGTCGGAAGTCGAATATTGGCTCAGCTCATTAGCTAAGACCCTCAGTTGACGCTCTTCTATTGTGGTCAGAACAATTGTTCTCTAATGACTTGTCGTTCACTAATAACTCTGTAGATGCGGGTGTGTGGTTATATCTTCCTTGTCACGTGGTGTCCCAGCTTCCCTCTCTTTAGAAGCAAGCTACCCCTTCTACCTTCATGACTCCTTACTTGCAATATCTTGACGCTTACGTGGGCTACAGTAGTGACGTATTGTTTGCACCATGCGTGAAATATAATGTTCCATTCCTTCCAGAAGGAACTCGATGGTGCGCACGTGATGGTTACTCATGACAGTGACTCTGTTTGCCGTGGTGAAATAACTACTACGACGTTCTGTTTGTGACGCATAGGGTTGGTCCTTATTGCCAATCTTGTCTCTTTACAAATAAATAGTTAAATACAAATCTAATTGAATATAATAATAAAAACCGCTTACAATCATCTGATATAAAAATCATCTCATCGATGTACTAATTAATAATAATAATAACATGATAATAAATGAATAACCCTTTAAATATAACAGCTATGGGATCGAATCGTTACAATCGCCCCTAAGATAAATAATTTAAATGTCGTTTAACATTATTTCTCTTACCACATCCAACATAAAAAACTATAAATATAAATATTATAACCCCCAAAAAGACAACATACAATATACTCTTCATCAATACACAAAAATATACAAGAAATATATTCTTCACAAAAATTCACATTTTAACTTTCATTCATCTCATTCTTCCAAATGTTCATAATGTTCATTTTTCTTTATATATATATATGCTGTAAAAAAATATACATATAATGCCCTTCACTTTTAATTTTGACATATATGTCAACGCTGCACTCGTTTATAATGGTGGTGATTGTATGCTTGACATACAATTTTGGTTTCTTATCTAGTGATCGTAGTTTTCGTCAGTCTGGTGTAGAATTACATTGTTCTCGTACCAGCTGATTAACACTTTAAAACTATCACAGCACACGATATGCAAACAACACAATATTCCTTTCGTCTCTATAAAGGGATTACTCAAATGCAGTAAAATTTCAATAATTGAAGGGAAAAAAATAACTTAGCAAGATACCTATGGCAATTCCAATTTCATTGCATATGTCATACATGTAAATATTTCCCCAAATACATAATGACATTGAAATACCTTAAAGCAGTTATTAAACAGTTCACATAAATATCCAAGTTACTACTCACCTGCCTTCGTGGCTTAATTCTTTCTTAGGCCACGGCCGCCTCCTTTCAGATTGATCCTTCCTAAGTCTCCACGACTTCTTAACTTCTCATAAAACCATAATTCCTCTTTATTACTTCTCGAAAACAATAACTTGAATTTTCAAAATCACAAATAAACATAAAATCTGACTTCTTGTTCACATTATTAAATTCAACTTAGCCTCAAGATATAACTTTACTGTATTGTCATTCTTACTTACCATAACAAAATGATTAAGACTTGGACAAAATATTACTCAATAAACCTGAATTACGTATATCACTAAACTATTTCACAAAAACACATGACAAACTTCTCGGAATAAATATTTCGTTCCACAAAATATTAATGCTCTTCTACTTTGAATTTAGTCTATACATGATTTGACTTCTGGCTGAATACCTAAAACCCCCCATAGTTTTCTCTCAAAACTCTTAATTAAATCCTACAGACATCACTTCCTACTTGTTCTGACCGCCTGGAGTATAGCTTATTCCTACTACACCAGAATCTCTCAGAATTCTCAACAACTCATCGTGACATCACACGTCACATACAAAAACCTCCCCTATTCGTGGTATAATCCCACTTCTTCTTACTGTTACAGGTCACCTCTTACTGACCAATAACATACTAAATTTCAGCTAAAAAATCTTTCATGCTTCGACTAACTCCTAGGAATAATTACATCACACTTTGTTTTCCTAACTATTTTCTTCCTAAAATAATTACAGTGTTCCAGTTGATAGTCAATAACACAGACACTCCTAATTAGCAAATATTCTCCCAAAATCACTTCATAAAGCAAGTCCTGAGTTATAACACAGTTCAGATACTCTCTGCTCTACCAAATTAAATGCGTAAATTACACCTGGCTTTAATTGAAACTTCATTATTACCCCTTAGGTATACTTACCTTAATAACTTATTCTTGTCTTCAACAATATAAACTTCTCTTTACTAACTCCGTATGACATAAATAAAACTTAATTTCTCGTCTACTAAAAAAAATGATCTATCTTTAAAATCCTCAAAACTTCGAATTATAACAAATTCCTTTCAATACTAGTGAATATTATGCCAACCATCTAATTATTATTATTATTATCTTTACTTTTACCTGTGTGTAGGACAACAATCTACCACATCATTATTTCGTTATTATTCGTCAGTAACGTTTTACTAAAAGTGGTTTAGCTCGATAACAAGCCTTGTAATATCTTTAAAACGTGCGTAACTCTAACTAAAACTTGGACCATCTTACCTTTGTACCTTTGTATGCGTATAACCATATATACTTAAAAAAAACTCCCAACATTAACTTCACGTAGTTCCGTAGATACCATAAAAAACTCATTGCGCAACGTAATATACCTCGCTGACCTACTTCATCCTCCAAAAACTTCTTAAAACTTCATTTGGCATCTTACCAAAACTTCCTCCATTAAAAAACTTCATTTGGCATCTTACCAAAACTTTTCAAAAACATTGCTCAACGGCATTACCTTCGTTGGCCTACTACTTCAAACTCACGTCCATTTACGTGAAAATACACACATATACACACACATATCTGTCACCAAGTAAGTTACCAGATGTCCTAATTAGTTACTACTTCCTTATTTCAACCCGATGTTGGTTAATTCATACTACCACGCATTACCATCAACTATTCTAAACCACTTCTAAATTTCTCAAAATATATCCACTGATAACCTCGCTGTCCTCAAAAATGAAACTTCTTTAAAAATCAATACTTCTTCAACTAATTAATTTTATTACCACTGAATCATCTTATCTTCTCTCATTTTAGAATTAAATCTTCATTAACATTATATTCATAATTATGGTTGCCATAATAATTATTTCTTTCTTTCGATTACTTACCTTTGTAAAAATCTTCCTAAATGTTTAAATTTAATCCTCACTTCATCCAACTTACCTGCAGTTTAAGGACCCACATTCAACTTACCTGAATTGCTCAATAGCACGACAACCTCTGTCTTTCTAATTAAATGATTTTAGACCATCTAAATCAATAAGCGTAGGCACTACGCGCCCCTTACCATCCTAACTTCACGACTGAATTAAAATTACACACAGCAGGTTCCTTAGCGACCTCTGTTAAATCATACTAAACTTCTTTACTTAATATTTAAGTCATACGGAACAGTAACTATCGCTAATATAAATTTAAATAACTACTTTTTCTAGCATTTTACAGTTCTTACCACATTCATCTTCAATTCTATCTTTAACTAGAATTCCACATTCTTCCTTCCTTGTTACATTAGTTTCTACTTCCTCTGTACTACATTCATCCATAGTAACACAGTACTTCGGCTTTCTCCCTCTCACTTCCCCAGGTCTGGCTAATTCAGTACGCCACTGCACATCATATGCTTTCTTTCTTTCCTTCATCTTTCTTTCTTTTCCCTCTATCAACTCAATTCTCTTTTCTTTCATTTTACTTCTAAAATATCTACCTTTAGGTTTCATTTTCATTTCTCCGTTACTATCACTCAATGCTCTCTTTAGCCGTGGACTATTGCTTCTGCTCTTATCTATCTCTCTCCTCCTCTTAACCTGTTTACTAATTATGTTCTTCTGACTATGACTTAACGCACGCTTCTCTGCCACTAATAATTTCACATTAATTTCCGCTACACCATCATTAAATTCTTCCCTAGTCAGCATATCCTCTTTAACTAAGATTTTCTGCATCTTAATTTATTGAGTGCCTAGTACTTTCTTTATCTTACCTACTTCTATCCCTATCTTTTCTCTCATCTTCTCCACTTCTTTCTCACTACGTTCTATAGTCTCTTCTATAGCTGTCCTGCTTTCATCTATCATCTCCGCTGATTGCTGTTCCTTACCTAAGCTACTTTCATCTAAAATCTCCTCTACCTCCAATCTGCTTTCACCTACAATCTCCCCTAATTCTAATCTGTTTTCAACTACAATTTCTTCTACCTCCAATCTACTTTCACCTAAAATCTCGTCTGACTCCAATCTGATTTCACCTAAAATCTCCGCTACTTGCCGTTCCTCACCAAAGATCTCCTCCGATTCCAATCTGCTTTCACCTACAATCTCCACTGACTCTAATCTACTTTCAATTACAGTCTCCTTACCGGATGTCTTTACTGATTCTACTTCAGTATCCCCTAAAGTCTCGACCACCTGCCTAGTTTCCGCTTCTACTAATTTGCTGAAACTTTCACCTTGAATTGCTATTTTATCTTCAATCACAGTTACTACTCTTTCCTGAATCCTACTTTCTGCTGCTTCTAATTTCTTATCTACTGTCTTAATAATATCTTTAGCCTTCATCTCTACCTTCTCCTTAATTTCACCTCTGATTTCCTGTTTCACCCCCTGAATACTCTCCTGCAGCATATCATACTTCATACTTAATTCTCTATTCATCGTTTCCACAATATCTAGTTTTACATTATTCTCTTCCAATTTCTGATTTATTTTCCTACTATTCTCTTCCAATTTTTCCTTAAGAAAGGCCTCCGTACTTCGCTTATTTTCATTAAACTTCTCATTCATATTTTGATTTAGCCTACCCATATCTTCATCTAATTTCTCAAATTTATCATTGAATTCCAAATAACTTCTTTTATTCTCTTCACTATTTTTATTCATATCTTTATCTAATTTCTCAAATTTAATATTGAACTCCTGACTATGCTTATTTAATTTTTCACTCATATTTTTACTATTTCTATTCATCTCCCTCATGATATCAGCTAATGAAATTTCAGGGACCTCTATGAACTTTTCTATATCCTGACTATCACTAGTCTCTGGATGTACCTCTATATTCGTCTCGATATTTTCCTCTGAATTAGTGTCAGGGTTAACCTCAGGATTATTTTCAGGATTACTCTCAGGATTATTCTCAAGATTTACATCCGACATCTTGGTATTATTCTCTACGCTCTCAACATCGCTACCGCTATCAACCTCCTTATAATTAACTTTCTTGGCTGCATCCCTACTTCTCAACTGCCTCTGTTCCTCCTCCGACATCTCGAAGTACGCCGTATAAAAATTGCCCTTCCAAAATTCACTTCACTTCACTGTTCCCCAAAAGCACTGACAATTTGCACTGAAATCATACACTCCTCTCCTAAATACCGAATGGTTTTCGTGTCCTACTTTGTGGCGCCAAATGTAACATTTTTTAAAAGTCCTTAACTCTGTGGTTCTGTAAAGGTTCTATTTAAACAAACATGATAAGAATAAATAATATACACTGTGGTGTGACCTTACCTGTGATAGTATAATATAATAAGTTGTTGAGCGTCAGATCCCTATTTAAGACAGTGAATCGAAATTTATGAATTAACCTCGGCTATCAGCAGTAGAGTGAGACCTAATTATCCCTGGTCGTGGTGAGACAAAGTCATCTGACCAATCCAGTATTTAATCAAGGAGTATGATTGCCTTAAAGTACTAACTACAAGAAAAGTTATAGACATTACGTTAAAGAAAATGAATTTATTAAATGCAAAAACTAAAATATTAATAAAACAGAATAGTGATAGTCACACAATTGAATTTAAAATTACTCAATGCGGCAATTAATTTAAAAGAAAATAAACATTAATGAATTGAATGTATCTTGAAGTTACATATTACAGAGATGTCGGATATTTAATTGTTTGCTCACCCTTTTGAAGTATCATCATAAAAAAGTGTGCACGATGATCTCGATGTTGCGTTTCATATTTCTTAAAAAATGTTGTAGTATGTCATTTGATACTGTTTAACATAACCAAGTCCGTTGCGACTTGTAGATTGATTGTAAAATTGATCTATAAGTCAGTGCGGACTGATATGTATCTTGGGTAGACATCACGCTGTATGGTTTGAAGTCGGAAGTCGAATATTGGCTCAGCTCATTAGCTAAGACCCTCAGTTGACGCTCTTCTATTGTGGTCAGAACAATTGTTCTCTAATGACTTGTCGTTCACTAATAACTCTGTAGATGCGGGTGTGTGGTTATATCTTCCTTGTCACGTGGTGTCCCAGCTTCCCTCTCTTTAGAAGCAAGCTACCTCTTCTACCTTCATGACTCCTTACTTGCAATATCTTGACGCTTACGTGGGCTACAGTAGTGACGTATTGTTTGCACCATGCGTGAAATATAATGTTCCATTCCTTCCAGAAGGAACTCGATGGTGCGCACGTGATGGTTACTCATGACAGTGACTCTGTTTGCCGTGGTGAAATAACTACTACGACGTTCTGTTTGTGACGCATAGGGTTGGTCCTTATTGCCAATCTTGTCTCTTTACAAATAAATAGTTAAATACAAATCTAATTAAATATAATAATAAAAACCGCTTACAATCATCTGATATAAAAATCATCTCATCGATGTACTAATTAATAATAATAATAACATGATAATAAATGAATAACCCTTTAAATATAACAGCTAGGGGATCGAATCGTTACAGTAACATCCGCGGATATATCCACGTTTCGAAGGCTTCCAGCATCTGGCACAGGGCTTGGGATAGAGTCCACCCTAAGCGGCCTCGGTGGCGTAGTGGGTAGCATGCTGAGTTTCTATGCCCAAGATCGTGGGTTCAAACCCGAACGAATCCGTCGTATATTTAACAGCATTAAAATTCCTGAGTATGCCTTCCTTCGGAGGGGAAGTTAAGCCGGCTGTCCCATGTCATAGATTTATGGCACGATAAAGAACCTTCCACTAATTACACCTCTTTGAAGCTAAATTACAGGTTAAGATTTGACTAACGCTCTTAGTTTCAACGTTCGTCGCCAGGAGTCGACTGCGGTGGCCTCTAGTAACCAAGTTCAGAACTAGTTGGTCGTTGACGGTGGCGTTTGGTAGCAAAAGTTGGAACTACTTGAAAATCAAATGTATGCAGTCCTTACTTGAATTAAATAACAGATAACACACACTAATACAGCCATCACAATTAACACAGGTTATCAGACAGATTCTACACACACCCAAAGTACACGGGGCTACATGACCGCGTTGTCGCAGCCCATAAACTGAGGAACCAACCAACCAAGAGACCACCCTTCCATTCCATTACATAGTATGGTAAATACATATCCCAGCCTAAGATCTAGACTTAAACTGCGGTTACTGAGGAGCCTTTTCACTTCATTGAAGGTTGTTCTCACATGCCCAATTCTTCCCTTGATCTCTTGAACGAGTTCCAATTGTTCATTGAGATTGCACCCAAAGTACTTAAATGCAATCAGGGGATTTAAAATTGGCATCCCAATCAGTAAACTTCCTAGCTCACTTTTTGATGTTGATATTGCTACTCTGAAAGACATAAATGCTAGGAAAAAAAGAAGTACGTTCGAGGAAAACATGGATCAAGTCTCACAACTTTGTACAATTTGCCCGGACTTGAAGGTCATGGTCCATCCAGGATGTTAACTCCCGGCGTTTCACCGAAACTTAACAAGGGTTCGCTCCTTCCGTTAGTCAGCAATGGACTGATAATCCCTACAAGCCTGGACAACTTGTACATACAGTGGGTCTCTCTCACGACTCGGCCGGCCAGCGCACCAAGCTTATCTGCCTCCCGTTGACTGATCACTTACTGTTACACAGCGCGCACTTCGCAGTTCTGGTCCATGCTTATAACGTGTATTTAGTGTTCATCTGTTGCTCCAACTATTCTCGAGTTGTGAAGTCTTACTTTTGGGTATAATTCTCATAATGCCTCCACGTGTGTACACGGTAGAGGAAAGGGTATTGATGTACGATAATTATGTGAAAACAGAGTCTTGCAGGGTCTTGAGTCGTTAAACGTTTCATAACACATTTTCCAGGTGTGCGCTCTCCACAAAGAGGGACCGTGCGGAAGCTCGTAAACAAATTGAGGGGAACTGGTTCTCTACTCGATAAGAAGCGAAGTGTTAAAGAAGGTGTACTTAACGAGGAAAAAGCAAATGAAATCGCAGAACATATCCGGAGAGAAATAGTCTCAATCACGGAAGATGAACTTATGCATGTGAATCAGAGTTTCCTAAGGCGATGTCAGACATGTGTGGATGTAGGAGGAGAACATTTCCAACATCTCCTGTCATAAGGTACGACCTTAGTTTATTAATTCTTACTTTCTAAATTAAAATTGGCAACGGATAAAGTGAGCGAAGTGCTATGCTATGCCGAGCGTGGAGTGATGTGTCAACGGGAGGCAGATAAACTGGGCGCGCCGGCCGGCCGAGTCGAGCGAGGGACTCGCTGTAGTTATGAATGCTTCTTAAATATTCAAAAAATTTACTCCACCAGTGTGTCCCCGCAAGACTTATTGTAGGGGTTCTCAGTGAGTTGGTATGCCAGTGCATGCTCTAATTTTATTTATTTTTATTCATTACATTGTGCTGTTCTAAATTGTATACACGTGCAGAATACCAGTGCTCATATGAAATTCACAAACCCTTAAAACAAAACAAACTTACATTATAATGAGATTCAAATTGCGTATTTAAACACTAATTAAATGCACTAGAATTTGTAGTTAGATAATATATATTGAGTAGACATTTAAACCTCAACACTTGATAATGACCGCTTGAAGGGCGAAACGTATAATCCTAAAGTTTGCCCTCTTATAATAGTGATCATAAACTAACACAGTAATTGTTCCAGGAGTGTTATTAATATACAGTATTACACACATTGGGCAAATTAGTGTTGAACGACAAAAGAGTTACAAATATCAACGTATTTTGGTTAGTTTGAGGCAGGATTTAATTGGTCATGCTCATAAATTTTATGTCTGAAAGAAAACAATCACGTCTAAGGTGCTTTGAAAGGTGTACACTGGTGAAAAAAAATGCATCGACGTTCTTTTTTCATTATTTTATCAATGACTTGAGATGTCTTAAGTTGTAACTATACCGTTATTGCATTTGTAGTCTCTGGATTATTGTATTCTTCTATTCCTTGATATACTCCTTCGTATTAATAAATGTATGTCAGTATTTTCACTTCACAGAGGAGCAGTCCTTGTCATCTTATTTCCTGCTTGATGAACAGACGAGTGGAAATCAATTTAGAGAAACTTACTCGCCTTTTGGTCTCAGCACAAGATTATATTCTGTTCTAATATTAATACCATAAGCACGAAGCAATTTTCTTCAACAAACAATTTGTGATCATGATCACGTGATAATTATTAGCAAGGACACTCAGCTTTGTACATATTTCCCAAATATTCTGATAGTAAAATGGCATAATAAATTAATACACACATCAAAAAAAGTTTTGCATCACCTCGGTTCCAAGAGTTCCGGAACCTTTAAATACAAAGGGAATAGAGATCAACACAAACAACATTTCAGCTCGTTTTATTGCTCATGAGACCCACACATTGCATGTTGTACCATCATACAGCTAGACTTTCAGCATTTGTGGTCCAGATTGCAGTACACACCACTACCTCTAATACCCAGTAGCACGTCCTCTTGCATTGATGCATGCCTGTATTCGTCGTGGCATACTATCCACAAGTTCATCAAGACACTGTTGGTCCAAATTGTCCCACTCCTCAACGACAATTCGGCGTAAATCTCTCAGAGTGGTTGGTGGGTCAAGACGTCCATAAACAGCCCTTTTCAACATATCCCAGGCATGTTCGATAGGGTTCATGTCTGGCGAACATGCTGGCCACTGTAGTCGAGCGATGTCGTTATCTTGAAGGAACGCATTCACAAGATGTGCACGATGAGGTCGAGAATTGTCGTCCATGAAGACAAATGCCTCTCCAATATTCTGCCGATATGGTTGCACTATGGGTCGGAGGATGTCATTCAGGTATCGTAAAGCCGTTTCGGAGCCTTCCATGACCACCAGTGGCGTACGTCGGCCCCACATAATGCCACCCCAAAACATCAGGGAACCACCACCTTGCTGCACTCGCTGGACAGTGTGTCTAAGACGTTCAGCCTGACCAGGGTGCCTCCAAACACGTCTCCGACGATTGTCTGGTTGAAGGCATATGCGACACTCATCGGTGAAGAGAACGTGATGCCAATTCCGTGGGGTCCATTCAGCATGTTGTTGGGCCCATCTGTACCGCGCTGCATGGTGTCGGGGTTGCAAAGCTGGACCTCGCCATGGACGTCGGGAGTGAAGTTGCGCATCATGCAGCCTATTGCGCACAGTTTGAGTTGAAACACGACGTCCTGTGGCTGAACGAAACGCATTATTCAACATGGTGGCATTGCTGTCAGGGTTCCTCCGAGCGGCAATCCGTAAGTAGCGGTCATCCACTACAGTAGTAGCCCTTGGGCGGCCTGAGCGAGGCCTGTCATCGACAGTTCCTGTATCTCTGTACCTCCTCCATGTCCGAACAACATCGCTTTGGTTCACTCTGAGACGCCTGGAAACTTCCCTTGTTGAGAGCCCTTCTTGACACAAAGTAACAATGCGGACGCGATCGAACTGCGGTATTGACCTTCTAGGCATGGTAGAACTACAGACAACATGAGCAGCGTACCTTCGTCCTGGTGGAATGACTGGAACTGATCGGCTGTCGTACCCCCTCCGTCTAATAGGCCCTGCTCATGCATGGTTGTTTACATCTTTGAGCAGTTTTAGTGACATCTATGAACAGTCAAAGGGACTGTATCTTGGATACAATATACACAGTCAACGTCTATATGCCGGAGATCTGGGAACCGAGGTGATGCAAAACTTTTTTTGATGTGTGTATTTTCTATTTACACGTATCACTTGCTTTCTCATGATAATAATATTTCAACTCATTATCAACAAACATATATTCTAAGTCTCTCTGAATACAGTATTCCTATTAATAGAGAGGCAGTGGTTACATGGATACGTCCTCTAGAAACCGAAACAACTTGAGTGAAAGTTCAATGAGATTAACATTACGCTGTAGGAGAAATAATTCACCGCCAATAATCTATGCATAGAACTTTTTCAAAATTGGTCCAGCATTCATCGGATCTGCTGGATGTTTTTGGTATGTGACATGAATAAAACATGTCATCAGTTACGGCAGATGAAGCTCGACCCATGTTTCTCACAAAGCAAATGAATTAACTTCTTAAAGGATTTAAGTTCATGTCCCTGATATTAAGGAGAGCAGCATTCTCCTCCAATTTCTCGTGAATTGCGCTTATTGAACGTCCTTGTTCCACGTTGCGATGTTTTGCTACAATTCAAGTGATAGAAGCGATTTATCGGTGTTGCTATTTTCATTAAAGAAAGCTTTCCAGTCGGTCAACATGAGTTGCAATAATGTTTATTTTCCTTTCGAACAGAGAACATCAATCGATACAGTCACTCAGGGCTTTTACACTTTCTTTACTGTACCGAATTAGCTATGGAGAGCTTTCGTATAATGAAAGCAGTACAATGTCTCGCCATTAGAGCGTGGGTTGTTGACAGCGTCATACGTAAAGTTTACACAAGCACTATGATATTAATTACTGCATAACATACATTGATTATTGGCATGGACATTCTGACATTTCTCAGCTTTTGAACATTTTGTATATACTGTACAGCACATCCATTTTTACAATAAATTGCAAGTCCCGTTGATAACTGAACTTGAGAAAAGCCTAGTTGATCAGCTCAATTCATTTTTTATTCACTGAATTAACTTCAGTTTATGTCCACTTCACTTGTATTATCAACTGAACGAGTTTGTAAAACTGTATGCTCTGGCACTTCTTCTATAACATTGGAGCCTCTACTTGCAGAAGCATAAATAAATAGAATTCTGACAGTTATTAATGTTTACTAAGAAACCAGAAGATGACTATTTCTGAATGTGATAGTGTTCATTCGTGCGTTAGAGACTTCCACCAACAAACTGAACACACTGAGCACATATCCTAGAAACAGAAAGTAGAAAGCTGTCTGCAGGTGTTCCAGTTTGTATTCTTCAGGCCCTGAAGATTCCTTACTTGACGTTTCGAAACTTTGGCTCGTACGGAGACCTTTAATTGTCAATTCCGTCCATTTATCGTATAGTCCAAATTCAAGTGTATCCATAACAGTAGAAGAGAACGTAGAATAATAAGGAGAATATAACGGAATATAATAGCTAAAAAATAGTCCGTGAATCCTTTCCTTCATTACGTGAATGAGACTGCTATCCTGGTTGGAGTTTTGCAAATTCCAAATGAACGATTCAGCATGTTTACCAGTCACGATCGTGCACACATTTCTATAGAGCAGTACATCATATTCGTACAGGGTTATGCTTTTATCACGTTCCATTAATCTGTCGCGCAACTGTGGGTAGTATACTTCCAGTGTAGGCGTGATGAAACTCAAATATCCATATGGATACACAATGTTCAATCCAGTCTTGTAAAGATCTTGGAAAGTTTCGATCTCCGGATAATATTTAGTGACGCTCAGGAAACTAGTTAGAGTGCCTTGAAACGCGCTGGTTATTATGAGGCTGAAACGTACCCAGAATAGAACGACCAGCCTCTCAGACAACTCTCTCGGGAGAGTTGGCAAAGAAACTGACAAAAATGTGGAAAATGTGAGGAGAAAATTGGTGGAGTAACTCACCCCTGTGCCTTTACAGCGTTGTATAATATGCCACGACACCGCTATTAAAGGAATGCTGCAGATTATGAAAAACCAGCCCATAACATCAAACGGAAGGAACAAGTTCATATATTGAGGGACGCGTTCAGATTTTGGCACCATAAACACGAGATTATCATAAATGTGTGGATGAATTAACTCAGGTTGATAAAAAGGTGGGTAAGTTACCATCGACAGATCAAGCAAACCCTTTGTCATTGCTATGTATTCATTTCGTTCTGTATTTATAATGAATTGTGGCACTGCATTCATGCGAGAAAGAAATACAGCTATATTCATTGCGTTAGGATCTCGGAATAAATGTTGCTTGGTGTATGCACTTATCTTGACACCATTACCTTGTACGTTAAGAGGTATCCTAGAGTATGCGGTATTGATAGCTTCATTCGATACATCGTGAACTTCAATTACACTACCCCTTCCAAATGGATTGTAGGTAAATGTCTTTATTTGTTCTTTCACTCCTATCGTTAAGGTAGATATTGCGACCAACACATTCAGTATCTTGTATCGCCACAATACCTGAAACACAGAGGACTCACAGCTGTCAATAGCAGTGGTAATGTACACGAGGAACCTTCCACGGGGGTTCCAACCACTCAGCTTACTCAGATGGGCGGCACTCTTATCAACAACGTCGCTGGAACACTGGTGAATGAAGAGGAGATATGAGTTACTCTTGGAGAATGTTCCCTTCTTCAGTTCTTCCTCACTATTAACCAACTGTACACCGGTGTAACATCGCTGGTGTATGAGGTGTAGTAATGTTGTGCAGACAGAGTTGCAGTTATGTCTGTCCATATACAGCGTTAAAGTGTTATTGACTCCATCAGCATTGTTGTCAAGTAATGTGGAGATGAGTAGTGAGACATTTCCAATGGTATTGTTGGGATCATGCTCCTTCAGATCAGGGATTACGATCGTGTAAGCTGGCTGCAGCATAATGAAGCTCAGAACACAAAACGCTGCTAGACTCATCCTCAGAAGTTTGAGAGCAGTCCAGACAAATCTGTAACAGGAGAGAACATATATTTAACGTATACCCTTACAGATGAACTTGAGAAGAGTGTGTCTAGATAGAGACATTTGCAGTTTTCACACTGTGTTTATTGTCTTGCAAATGTTGGAAATGCATACAAAGATATACAGCATACACTGTTTTATTGTTCGTTTGAATGTGAATAGGGGGGAAATGTACTTGCAAACACCGAACATCACTTATTGATACTGTGGTGGAGATATCTAGTGGGAATTCTGGAGTCAAATGACGTGAAGAGAACTTACTTGTATAGGCTATTATCTCTGACTTTTTTGGTATTTTTGATCTCCTAAACAGAATTCCTTTCTAGTTCATTTAAAAAATGTGTACGTTATTCCCTCTTAATAAATGTGTCAAACAAATGTGAGTACAACATCATTAACCACAGTGGTGACCCCGACGTGATATTTGGGTGATTGAACACTGAAGTTGTGAAATTTTCGTTAAAAGTGCGAACATGTCAGGCTATCACGCTAGCGATCGGACTCCAATTACAAATAATACGCAAGCTAGCAGTGAACAAATCGCGCGTGTTAGCTTGAAAATTCCACCTATGTGGCGCAAGAATGTGGGAACATGGTTGGTACAAATTGAATCACAATTCGCTACCGCCGGCATAGCCTCAGAACTGACTAAATACAATTACGTTATTGGCTCGCTTGAACCAGATGTCGCGGAACTAGTATGTGACATTCTAACCAAACCACTTTCAAGTACACCTTTTACAGATCTCAAAGCACGACTAGTTACATAATTTGACGAAACTGAAAACCGTAAATTTACGAAACTTGTTTGGGACTGTTATATCTTTCGAGAGGGTGAAGGGCTTTGGTCACTACGCTTTGTTTTTCTTTTTATTCCAAGCGGGCTCTGTATATTATTCTGTGTTTTATTTGAAGGACATTGCTGATCATTGTCTGCTTTGATTTATTGCAAATAAAATAATTACGGTATTATAAAAGAACCTATACGCTGGTCAGGCTTTCGAGAGTTACTATATTTTGTAACATTGTGGCGACCCTTGTCAGGACAAAAGAGAAAATGGATTCTTTAATGAAGAAAATTTACGCGAATATACAACAACGTGGACAATGATATAACGAAGAATGGTGATGAGATGCTTGTGGAGGCAAACCTGGCGGTGTTCAAGAACAAAGCCAGAGATCTAGCAAAACTGTATGAAGAAATGATAGATCTTATGCTAACAGAAGACTACGCAACTGCAGATCTGGAAAAGGAAATGACTTCTGCGGACGAATATGCAAGTAAGGCCAAACTATTGGAAGTAAAATATGAAAACTACATGAAAAGTAAGATAGCTGACATCTTAAATGCTTCATCTGACCAGACGCCTTCAAACGAAGCCCATGCAAAACGCAAGTTTAAATTACCCTTGTTAGAATTTAAGAAGTTTGGAGGGGATGTAAGGGAATGGTTGGCGTTCTGGGGACAGTTCCGAAAAATACATGAAGATCCTGATATAGCCCATGAAGATAAGTTTCAGTACTTATTACAATTAACATTACCTAACTCTCGCTCCCGCGAGATATTTGAAAGTTTCCCACCAATTAGTGAAAACTATCAAAAGGCTCTCGATAGTTTGAAGTCTAGATTTGGGCATGATGAATTACTTGTTGAAGTACATGTTAGCGAGCTTCTGAAACTAACCCTTAATTTAACCACCAGTAGCGATAAACCTGATCTTTCGTCCATGTATGATCGCATAGAAACACAACTTCGTGCTTTAGAGACGCTAGGAGTGACATCAGAGAACTATGCTGCAATGCTTTTTCTACTTGTGGAATCGTGCCTGTCAGAGGATCTGTTACGTGCTTGGCAGAGGCGTTCATTCACCTCGGGGGAGTCAGCACAAAATTCAAAGCTGGGTAACTTGATGGCATTTTTGAAGCAGGAAGTGGAAAGTGAGGAAGAAGAATTTCATTTAGATTCAAAAGGCAAGTTACCAACTGCGGCCTGTCTAATTAATGTTAAATCTTCCAAACTCGTATGTATCTTCTGTGATGGAACTCATAACAGCATGGACTGTTACAAAGCTCATAAGTTTAGTTTGGAAGAGAAGAGGAAAGTTGTCAGAGATAAAAGATGCTGTTTCGGCTGCTTGAAACCCAACCATACAAGTAAGAAATTTAAAACTTTTTTAAAATGCATTGTTTGTGAGGGTGGGCACGTACCTCTCATGTGTAACAAAGCCAGTGTGTCTGTCAAATCTGACAAAATCAATATTCCTTCTTTCGAGAACAATTTGTCAAATGTGATTTGTGGACAAGTTATTTTGAAAACTTTGACTGCTGTAATTAAGGGTGTTGCTGAAAAACCAATACGTGTTCTGTTCGATGACGGTTCTCAGAGATCCTATGTTAGGAGTGACTTAGCCAAACCGATGGAATACCAGTCTATAGGCAGTGGTAGTGTGGTACATGCACCCTTTGGTGGTTCCCATTCTAAGCCATATGAACACCAGTGTTACACTGTAAGGTTAGGCAGTATGGATAGGAAATATGCATGCAACTTTGATGCTTTGGATCAGGACGTTATTTGTTCAAATGTGCCCACTGCTCGAGAAGGTCCATGGTTGAGCGAACTGGACGACGAAGGAATAAATCTTACTAGTGATAATGGGGATCCTATCGATGTGTTAATTGGAGCAGATATTTGTGGTAAGCTGTTGACCGGTAAGAAGAAGAATCTTAATTGTGGACTTGTGGCTATCGAAACACACTTGGGATGGACAATCATGTGGAAGAACAAAAATGAAAGCTCAGGGAACATTAACCGTTCAATGATGGTCTTGTCAATGTTGTCCACTGAGAAGTCATTAACTACCTTGTGGGACTCAGATGTATTAGGAATTGAGGATCCAATAATGAGAACCAGCAAGGCTGAGATGAAACGACTAGCCAAATACCATTTTGAGAAAACTGTTTGTGTACATGAAGATGGAAGGTATGAGGTTCAGTTGCCCTGGTTAGAAGATCACCCACCCCTACCTAGGAATTTCAACCTGACAAAGCGCATATTGGACTCGACAGTGAAGAAGATGGCGGGCAGTCATTCTTTTGAGCGTTATGATGCTGTGTTGACTGAATGGTTAAGGGATGATGTTATAGAGGAAATACCAAGAGAAGAGTGGGACAATGGACATTATCTTCCTCATAGGCCTGTTTTTAAAGAAAATAGTACAACCCCCATTCGGCCAGTCTTCGATGCTTCAGCAAGAGAGCAAGGGTGCCCATCTCTAAACCAATGCATTGCCAAAGGCAATAACTTGATCGAGTTAATTCCACCACTTTTGCTTCGCTTCTGACTTCATGAGATAGGATTGATAGCAGATATAAAAAAAGGCTTTCTTGCAGATCAGTCTTGCTAGAAAGGACAGAGACTTTCTAAGATTTTTGTGGTTTGACAAGTCCGGTAACTTGAGAATATTTCGACACAGCCGAGTAGTTTTCGGTGTGACTTGCAGTCCCTTTCTGTTGTGTGCTGTTATAGAACACCATCTAAAGATCTGTTCGATGCCCAGAAAAGATGGAAGTCATCCCTATTCCTCAAATACTATTAATACACTGCTGAAGTCTTTCTATGTGGATAATTGTGTAGCAAGTGTTCGTGACGAAAAGGAGCTAGATTGCATCATAAAGGAATCCACTGATATATTTACTAAGGGCAAGTTTGATTTAAGAGAGTGGGAGTTCACCAATCCTGAACTTCCATTGAAAGACATTAAGCCTACTCCAGTTTTTGGTTTTCTTGGGGACAAGAGAAGATGTCTTGTTTGTGAACACTGATTTCTGGGAAAGCGAAGACATGAACAGGATCACTAGAAGATCAGTATTATCTTTAGCATAGAGGTCATTTGATCCCATTGTTTTTTTTTATGTCCAGGGACACTTTTCCCCAAGATTCTCCTCCAAAAGTCTGGGATAACAAAAAAAAGGATTGGATTTGTCTCTTCACGTGTGCAGTCTACCGAGCTATTCATTTGGAGATAGTCTCTTCGTTATCTTCTGGACACTTTTTGCAAGCCTTTCGACGATTTGTGGCTCGTCGTGGAAGACCAGCCATTGTGTATTCAGATAATGACACCAACTTTACAGGAGCCTCCAATATGTTAAAAGTTATTAACTAGGAGAAAATAGCAGAATACAGCAATGTGGAACGGATTGACTGGAGATTCAATCCACCAACTGCTGCATGGTGGGGTGGCTGGTGGGAACGGCTCATCGGTCTTCTGAAGCAGCTTCAGAAGAGAACGCTTGGGAGACCTAGATTAACTGTGGAGGAGTTGTCAGCAGTACTGTGCGACTGCGAAGCAATATTGAACTCCAGACCCTTGACCTACGTCTCAGAGGACAATTCTGATTCTGTCCCCATCACTCCCTCTATGTTTACACAAGGTGTAAAGGATATCGGAGTACCCGATTGTGATACTGCTTTTGCCACTGATTTAGGAAAAGGACTATGGTATCAACAACAATTAATCGAAAGCTTGAGGCAACGGGTCAGAACTGAGTATCTTGGCCAACTCAAACATACTTCCAGGAATCAGAAGCACAACCTGATGAGTGGGGAATTTGTTCTAATAGGCTCTGACAACAACAAGAAAATTGATTGGCCTATTGCTATTGTACAGGAACTTATTCCAGGGAAGGATGGAGTGGAAAGGGTAGCACGGCTGAAGATATCATCTGGAACTCTGATTCGGCCAGTTCAAAGACTTTGTCCTTTAGAGATCTCATCTGGAGCTTGGTGTAGTGGTAACCAGTGGGTAGTTTATTGGCTGAGGAATAACCCACCCACCAAGGGAAGATGATTAAGAAAAGGAAGTAGGTTTTGGATTGGAGAAAAAGGATAGAAAAATAGGAGGAGAGTCCCACAAAAGTTATGAATTTGACTTTCAATACATTTAGAGGCAGTTGCCACTGAAAATTAACTCTCTGATAACTAAAGTAGTTACGAGCTTGGTCGAAGCTGACGGGGACCGCAGCTAAGACTTGGGCGGTTTGCCAGAGAAAGGCTTTAGTGTATTTCCTCCCAAGCATGCATAAAAGTACTATGGGGAAGGGTGATAGTCTGGCCAGACAAATAGTAAAAGCTTTATTGAGTACGAACGAGGGCATAAACCTAGGAAGAGCTAGGAAAGTCAGGATCTCGCCTAACTGTAGTATCAGAGAAATGATGAATCCAAAAACAAATATTTAATTTATTTAACAATTCAAAGAAGTTTGAGGAAATTAACAAGCATGTAATATAATTTTGACAAACATAGTTCATTTGAACTTTTTAACAAATGGGGTCGCAGACCTCTCAACATTAAACGTTTGCTCCAGGCAATTGACAATTTACAAGGTTTCAAACCTTACATGTTTCTAAAATCTTTATAAGATTTAAACAAATAAACAATGAAGCAATTAAAGTTTGAACGTGAATTGGAGTACAAAGAGTGTACCTTAAGAAATTCTTGAGAGAATGTTCTAGAGAAAGTGACAACTTCGAAAATAACAGTAATAAAAACATGAAAAATAAGATAGAAGTTCCTAAAACTTCTTATATTTATACAGAATTAATGTTGGTTATTATGCAAATAAGGGCAGGTCACTTACTGTGAAACCTGAAGAGAGTTAAAAGGAAGGTTCTAGACTTCCCAAGTTTGAGTAGGAATCACTAGCCAAATGGGACAGTTTCCATTTCGTGAAACCTGAACATGACTCGCTCAAGAGTTTAAAGAATTGTTTTCCCTGATTATAGGAAAGGAACAATGTGAATTTGAAACTTGTATCACACAAGCAATAATGCAGAATTTAATTAATGTTAAACTAGCAAAGTTGGAAGGGCACTTCGTGAGTGACACCTTATAGAAAAGTTACAATTTTATTAATATTGGTTGTTAGTAGAAGGTTGAGGAAAGATCATTGGGATATAGGATCAATGTTCATGGCCGTATTTAATGTAAACGGACGATCGCGACGCGGTAGAAACTTGGAGCAAGCACTGGTTATCACTGTAGTCTATAAAATGGGATGCAAAGTTCACTATAGAAACACTAAAGTTTATGAGAAAAAAAGTTATTGCAATTATGGAAATAACTGATTGCACTATATAGGTGAGAGTCTATTTCTTGAAAAAGTTGTGATTTATAATTAAATGTACCATAAAACATTCCAGTGGTTCCAGCGGTGGAAGAAAGTTAGCTATTGCAACAATTTGTAAGGAAGATTCCTCATTTTAAATATTATTGTCACAGGTGAGTGAAAAATACCTGACGGCAAGACTCGCATATAGAGTACAAGATCTCGAAGGTTCCAGAACGACCTTAGTAGAAAAATGGGGTTGAGAAAATCCAACGGAGGAACTAGCTTGATGAATTATAGACAGCGGGTATTAGGTAATATCCCACGAAGTGAGAGGATTTCTCATTTGAATAGCTTAAGAAAAGCTCCTTTTTAGTAAGGTTGGCTTATACAAGCGAAAGCTCAACATGGCAAATCCCACGAAGAATGATTTTTGCCCCAAAATAAATAATTTCACACTGTCTATAAAAGTATCATTAAAAGCACGTGGAAGTTAAAACCATGAAGATGAGGTTAAAACTTTTAAAATGGTACTTATCTTGATTTCATGTTGAAGGCGAAGTTTCCCTGGATGACAACTACCTTGCCAACATGGCGTAGAAGAGTGTGAGCCTCTTGGTTTGAGGAGACTAGCTCGAGAGGAGCTTTAACTGACCGAGTCAACTGCCGATTGCGAAGTGAGACCTGCTCAACGGAGCACGGAGGGTCCAAGGAAGGGGAAAAGAGTGGGGGGTAGGAGACAAAAGGAGAACATATAAACATTGCCAATGTTACAACAAAAAATGATCTTCTCTTGCTGAGCTGGTCTTCAAAGAGTTGATAACAGATGATACTAGCGCAGCATGGTGAGTAAAGAAGTAGACGTAGTCCTCTTGCTCAAGGAGAAAATAGCTGGCGATGGTAACAGGATCTGGTGGCCAAATGGATAAGTAAGTCCTCTAGCACCAGGAAGAATTGAGGAGCTTCAGAGATTCGCTGCGAGATGACGCTAGGTGGGTCACAGAAGTTATATATCTAGAACAGACTTATGAAGACATAAGAGATTTGCCCATCAAGGAGAAAACAGAAGATCACTGTTGGTGTTTGACAAAGAGGAAGGAAGAAATGAACATGCAAGGAGCAATAAAAATTATATCTCAGGTACCGTGTATTCAAAGAATACACCATACTGGGGGGTGAAACACCAACAGAGAGCAAATAAGCAGTTACACATTTAATGGAAGAGGAGCGATCAAAGACAGGGGTCTTGTAATCGAACCGTTAGTGGTCAAGACTCTGACCACCCTGACTCTCCCATCTCTTCCAGGATAACACTCGGTCACTCTACCGGAAGTCCAGACTAGAGGGGGAGAAACATCCCTAACCAAGGCCAAGTCCCCCACTTTAATGTCGGGACTGGAAAGAAACCACTTCTGCCTCCGTTGCAAGGAAGTTAAATATTCCAAGTTCCATCTCTTCCAAAAAGAATTACGGAGGGCTTCAAGTTTACGCCAAACAATAGGTAAATCAGAATCCCTGAAAGAATTAGGAAGGGGAGGAGGGGCAGGGAGAGAAGTGCGTGTAAGGAAGCGACCAGGTGTAAGTGGAAGGAAGTCATCAGGGTCATTAGAAAGCGGAGTTAATGAGAGAGAGTTAACGACATCTTCAATCACAAAATAACTAGAAGCTGAGGGAAATAAAGCACTAGTAAAGATTACGATACGATGCGAAAAGAGAATTGACAAGTTTAAACAAAGCGTATAGAAACAAGTACATCTATTCAGGATAAGAATATACCAAATAAACAAAGGAACTATGAGAGTAGAAAGAAAGAACGCCATAGGTAACAAACGAGTAGCCATAAACAATGACCTCAAGTTATAATGAGTATCAAAGGGGTTACTCAGAAAAATACTTAAGTCAGCGAGAAACGTGACATAACAAGTATGAATGCAAAAACACATCGAATGTGACGACGAGAAAAAGTAAGTTTGTTCATCAATGAACAATAAGATTTCAAAATATGTAAGCAAATTGCAATACATAAGCGCGTAAAGGATATGCGACGATGTTACGAGACAAGAATCGAAGCAATTGTAGAATACGAGCGTAAGTAAGTGAGATACACAGGCAAGCACGGCCTTGACACACATAGTACAGCGAGATAAGGCATATAAATAGCTGAAAGAGTCCTTAACTGGAACAAGTTTATTTTGGGAAGTAGGTGAACGGCTTCTGTACTTGCAGGAGCGACTCACTAGACAATGGTTGGCAATCAGCCAGAGTTGAGATAAGAGAAACTTGCTTTGAACTTTGTCAAGCGTACAGGAAATAAACAGTGACTTGACCTTACTCGGGCTTGTATACAGACAAGTTTGAAAAACAAGCAGTTCAAAGTACACAAACAACACTAGTTGAATCAGCTGTAACTTAAAGCAGATATTCAGGTTGGACGGCATGCAGTCAATCGTAACTTGGACGTGAAAAAACAATTTAAAGCCATATGAAATAAAGTAGGAAATCAATTTCGCATGATTTAGAGGATCACGGAATCCGACAATTTTCGACAGGAAAAAGCTTGATTCTTCCGAAATAGGAAGGGAAGCCGGGACATTGAGAAGGGGGTTATGCATAAGAATAGTTATTCTAGATGTTAGAGAATTCAGATTTTCAAGCGGTTTCAAAAGCGGCTTCCAATTGTGAGGAAGGAGGAGGGAGCCGGCCGTGGCCATCCTTCTAAATAACGAAAGAAGTGAAACATAGCTTACAGCGAAGTGATGGAGACTGATAGCCATGGTTTTACACAAGGGGAAGATAGTTTTCGAGAAAGAGTTTAAGCAATTACCTGCTATAAAAAATGACATAAGAATGTAGACGAAGTAACACAAAGCAAGGCGAACTTGAATTGCCATCTTGTGCGGGAAGAAGGAAAAACCATTTAAACAACTTACAGAGGTAGTGTAGTTGTTCACGATAAGACATCGTTTTGGCAAGTGTTTTTCAAAAATATTGAGATCTGAAACATGAGCGTTCTCTTTTTCAGAAAGGGGATTTATGTCAGCTGTAACGAAATTACATTGCGCTTTGGTTTGAACGCTGGTATGTTTGATTTCACCAGTAATAACCCAACCAAAATCGGTGTCTCTGGCGACCACGGTTGAAGATAACTTGCGTGTTTGTTTGCGAATGCACTTCCAAAAAACATTGGCACTGAAAAGTACATCAATGGGACCTTGAGCATTAAACTGAGGATCAGCTAACCTTAAGTGCGAAGGAATCTTTAATCCGGAGGTATTAATAGAGTGACTTGGAGTGTCCTTGCCAATACTGGTAAGAATGAGACAGTTTAAATTAAGATTGGTGTTTCTTTGGCAAACGTCTCTGATTTTCAATTTTGAAGACTGCAAGACTTGAGTTTTCAAATTGTCAATGCCGGTCACATTGATAGAAGTAGGCGATGACGAAAGACCTAGTTTTTTAATCAACGATTGCGAAACAAAGTTGTGCGTTGAAGCGGAATCGAGAAGACCACGGGTTCTAAACCAATTTCCAAATTTATCTTGGATTTCGAATTGTACAGTGGTCAAAAGGGTTTGCGCACTGTGGGAAGTTTTGGCGTTAGAAATGCAGGAAGAGGCATTAGTTTGTTCGGAGCTGCTCTGCATGGAGCTTGAAGAGGCAGGTGCTGGTGACCTCGATTTATCATGAACGTGCAATAAAGAATGATGCGGTTTTTTGCAATGAAAACAGAGATTGGATGACGTGCAATTTGAAGAAGAATGCTTAGGTGATAAGCAGTTGAAACAATGTTTGCTATTGAAGACAAACTTCCTTCGATCTTCGACAGACAATTCTTTAAAGGATTTGCACAAATACAATGTGTGAAGCTTTTTACAGAGCATGCATTTTAACGATTTGTTGAGCGGCCTGATATGTTCTCTTGCATGATTGAGAGAAGCAGAACGGGTTTGCTTGTTCTCGACAGATGGGGGCTGATGACCCTTTGAAAAAGCAAGGTTTTTCTCAAAAATGTGAGACTGATGATTCGTTTCGACCTTTTCGCACTGAAATGCGAGTGCTGTAAGAACTTGGCATCGGCTGTTAAGAAACGAGATTAAGTGTTCGAAGGAAAATTCTTCCTTGCGAGCGAGTTCAATTTCCCAAGCCTTTAAAGTTGAAAAATCGAATCTTGATGTAGCCAGATGAATGAGTATGGTGTCCCATGTTTGGACAGGCTGCTTAAGTTGGTATAATGCTCTGACATTCAACTGTATAGAGTCTAAGAGGTCTCTTAAAGAGGTGACGTCATTAGGTTTGACGGCTGGTAGGTTGAAGAGACAGCGTATGTGGCGAGCTACACTCAAACGTAAATTGCCATATCTCTCTTTAAGGAGATTAAAGGCGATGTGGTAGTTGTCTGCGCTCAAAGGCAGTGACTCCACTAAGGCTAAGGCCTCAGATTCCAAAGACGTACGGAGGAAATAAAATTTATGAATATCAGAAATCTCAGTATTTTCATGAATTAGGGAGCAGTAAAGTTCATAAAAAGAATACCATTCACCTTCCTGACCTGAGAAGTGCGGTAGGCTTATCTTAGGAAGTAACGGTTTCGGTTTGTTCTTGTGAACTGAAGCGGGTGCGAACTGGGCCGGATTGATGACCCTAGTGTCCGGTTCTGAGATATTGCGGATCAGTTGGTGGGCCTTTGCAATCCCTTCAAAGTAAAAGGGTTCGACCTCGTCCCGATCCGATTGAAGTTCTGGGCAAGCGGATTCAATCTCGGTTTGAATTTGATCGTAATAATCATAAGACCGTTCGTACAACTTAAGGCGTTGTGTTAGGATGTCTAAATCACACTCGGCGGGATTTAATTTGCTGATGAAATTTCTGAATCTAGTGAGTTGCCCTTTATAGGAAGAACGTCTAGCAATGAGAGTTTCATCTTTTTCAGTAGGAGCCATGATAAAGAGAATAAATTGAAATACAACTCACGAAACTGTAGAACCTTGGAGATGCTGTCAAGTTTGCAGCAGCAAATGGGTAGAAAGAACGGGACACACCAAAGGAGACAGGAGCGGCCTCTTTCCCGTTCACAGGCTTTGCATGATGTGGATATAGCTGAAAGATTCAAAACAGATATTAATAATTTGCAAAATATTGCCAAACAGAAAAATGACAAATGGACTCTCCCGGGTTTCGGCACCAAATTTTGGGTAGTTTATTGGCTGAGGAATAACCCACCCACCAAGGGAAGATGATTAAGAAAAGGAAGTAGGTTTTGGATTGGAGAAAAAGGATAGAAAATAGGAGGAGAGTCCCACAAAAGTTATGAATTTGACTTTCAATACATTTAGAGGCAGTTGCCACTGAAAATTAACTCTCTGATAACTAAAGTAGTTACGAGCTTGGTCGAAGCTGACGGGGACCGCAGCTAAGACTTGGGCGGTTTGCCAGAGAAAGGCTTTAGTGTATTTCCTCCCAAGCATGCATAAAAGTACTATGGGGAAGGGTGATAGTCTGGCCAGACAAATAGTAAAAGCTTTATTGAGTATGAACGAGGGCATAAACCTGGGAAGAGCTAGGAAAGCCAGGATCTGGCCTAACTGTAGTATCAGAGAAATGATGAATCCAAAAACAAATATTTAATTTATTTAACAATTCAAAGAAGTTTGAGGAAATTAACAAGCATGTAATATAATTTTGACAAACATAGTTCATTTGAACTTTTTAACAAATGGGGTCGCAGACCTCTCAACATTAAACGTTTGCTCCAGGCAATTGACAATTTACAAGGTTTCAAACCTTACATGTTTCTAAAATCTTTATAAGATTTAAACAAATAAACAATGAAGCAATTAAAGTTTGAACGTGAATTGGAGTACAAAGAGTGTACCTTAAGAAATTCTTGAGAGAATGTTCTAGAGAAAGTGACAACTTCGAAAATAACAATAATAAACTTCTTATATTTATACAGAATTAATGTTGGTTATTATGCAAATAAGGGCAGGTCACTTACTGTGAAACCTGAAGAGAGTTAAAAGGAAGGTTCTAGACTTCCCAAGTTTGAGTAGGAATCACTAGCCAAATGGGACAGTTTCCATTTCGTGAAACCTGAACATGACTCGCTCAAGAGTTTAAAGAATTGTTTTCCCTGATTATAGGAAAGGAACAATGTGAATTTGAAACTTGTATCACACAAGCAATAATGCAGAATTTAATTAATGTTAAACTAGCAAAGTTGGAAGGGCACTTCGTGAGTGACACCTTATAGAAAAGTTACAATTTTATTAATATTGGTTGTTAGTAGAAGGTTGAGGAAAGATCATTGGGATATAGGATCAATGTTCATGGCCGTATTTAATGTAAACGGACGATCGCGACGCGGTAGAAACTTGGAGCAAGCACTGGTTATCACTGTAGTCTATAAAATGGGATGCAAAGTTCACTATAGAAACACTAAAGTTTATGAGAAAGAAAGTTATTGCAATTATGGAAATAACTGATTGCACTATATAGGTGAGAGTCTATTTCTTCAAAAAGTTGTGATTTACAATTAAATGTACCATAAAACATTCCAGTGGTTCCAGCGGTGGAAGAAAGTTAGCTATTGCAACAATTTGTAAGGAAGATTCCTCATTTTAAATATTATTGTCACAGGTGAGTGAAAAATACCTGACGGCAAGACTCGCATATAGAGTACAAGATCTCGAAGGTTCCAGAACGACCTTAGTAGAAAAATGGGGTTGAGAAAATCCAACGGAGGAACTAGCTTGATGAATTATAGACAGCGGGTATTAGGTAATATCCCACGTAGTCAGAGGATTTCTCATTTGAATAGCTTAAGAAAAGCTCTTTTTTTAGTAAGGTTGGCTTATACAAGCGAAAGCTCAACATGGCAAATCCCACGAAGAATGATTTTTGCCCCAAAATAAATAATTTCACACTGTCTATAAAAGTATCATTAAAAGCACGTGGAAGTTAAAACCATGAAGATGAGGTAAAAACTTTTAAAATGGTACTTATCTTGATTTCATGTTGAAGGCGAAGTTTCCCTGGATGACAACTACCTTGCCAACATGGCGTAGAAGAGTGTGAGCCTCTTGGTTTGAGGAGACTAGCTCGAGAGGAGCCTTAACTGACCGAGTCAACTGCCGATTGCGAAGTGAGACCTGCTCAACGGAGCACGGAGGGTCCAAGGAAGGGGAAAAGAGTGGGGGGTAGGAGACAAAAGGAGAACATATAAACATTGCCAATGTTACAACAAAAAATGATCTTCTCTTGCTGAGCTGGTCTTCAAAGAGTTGATAACAGATGATACTAGCGCAGCATGGTGAGTAAAGAAGTAGACGTAGTCCTCTTGCTCAAGGAGAAAATAGCTGGCGATGGTAACAGGATCTGGTGGCCAAATGGATAAGTAAGTCCTCTAGCACCAGGAAGAATTGAGGAGCTTCAGAGATTCGCTGCGAGATGACGCTAGGTGGGTCACAGAAGTTATATATCTAGAACAGACTTATGAAGACATAAGAGATTTGCCCAAGACAAGAAGTGGAAGAAAATAAAAGTGCCATCAAGGTTTTCGGAGTGAACTGTAAATAGTGTGTGTTGAGACGAATGTCTCAAGGCGGGAGTGTGTTTAGGACTGTTATATCTTTCGAGAGGGTGAAGGACTTTGGTCACTACTCTTTGTTTTTCTTTTTATTCCAAGCGGACTCTGTATATTATTCTGTGTTTCTTTTAAGGACATGGCTGATCATTGTCTGCATTGATTTATAGCAAATAAAAGAATTACGGTATTATAAAAGAACCTATACGCCGGTTAGGCTTTCGAGAGTTACTTTTTTTTGTAACAAAACTTTTAACGGAACTAGAATTAGGGGATAAAAAACCCAGCCAGTTGTTACGTGAGATGTGTGCCCCCGCTGAAACACAACTCAAGGATGATTTTTTGTGTACTGTTTTTATGCAAAGGCTCCCAATTCATTTACGATCCATCTTAGCGTCATCTAATGATACTTTAGATAATATGGCTACAATGGCAGACCGGATTACATAATATTCTAATCCTGGACAAAATGTATTTGCTTTACAAACCCAAGGGTCAGTACTTCAATAACCTGATCACCAGGATCTAGATCTAGAAGCACAGATTGAACAATTAACGCTAACAGTGATCAGTGTTTTTGAAAAACAGATTAAATTCCGCCCTCGATCGAGAACCCGTTCACCCTATCGCGGTACATACCTACCTCAAGGCACGTTATGTTGGTATCATTCACATATCGTGAAAATTCCAAGAAATGTACGTCACCATGCTCATATAACCGTACATCTCCACCTGAATCGGGAAATGCTCAGGCCCATCACTAGACGCGGCACATGGTGATGTGAGCCAAGGAAATTCTCACCGTGTATTTGTAACGGACCGTTCCTCTGGTACACGATTCTTGGTTGATACAGGAGCAGATGTATCAGTCCTACCTCTCACTGCACACGATTCTTGGTTGATACAAGAGCAGATGTATCAGTCCTACCTCTCACTGCACACGACAGAAAGCAGACCTGCTTTATGCGGCTAACGGAACACCAATTAAAACCTACGGCGAGCGTTTAATGCAACTTAACCTCAATCTAAGACGTCCATTTTGCTGTCCATTCATCATCGCTGATGTTCAACACGCTATCATTGGTGCTGATTTCCTCAACAACTATGAACTGCTTATTGATGTCAAAGATAAACGTCTTATCGATAGCACCACTAGTATGTCAACCTTTGCAGTGCCAGTTAAGCGTCTAATTTCAGAGAGCATTCATTTACTTGACCCTCAGATTAAGTATCCAGAACTATTGGGAAATTATCCAAATATATTTCGTGACAATCCAAATTATTGTGCACCCGATATTACATTCTTCCATACCATTTCAACGGTACGCCCTCCAGTTTCAGCCAAGACTAGACGACTATCCCCAGATAAGCTAGCTCAAGCAAAGATAAAGTTTCAGAAAATGATAAATCTAGGTATATGTAGACCTTCCAAGAGCCCTTGGTAGAGCCCACTCCATTTAGTTCCTAAAAGTGATGGTTCCTGGCGACCTTGTGGAGACTATAGGGCACTAAATGAAAAAACTCTTCCAGACCGCTACCCTATTCCACATCTACAGGACTTCAACAGCCGTTTATCTGGAAAAACAGTGTTCTCCAAAATTGATTTGATTCGAGCTTTTCACCACATTCCAGTCGCTGAAGATGATATACCTAAAACTGCTGTCATCACTCTTTTTGGCCTATGTGAATTCATTAAACTTCCATTCGGACTCTGCAATGCAGCACAATCATTTCAAAGGTATATCGACGTCATTTAGAGAGATTTAGACTTTGTTTTCTGTTACCTTGATGACATTCTCATAGCGTCTGTCGATGAGCAGGAGCATGAGAGTCACCTGAAATTGCTTCTGAAACACCTAGATAAATATTCTATCAATGTAAACCTGTCCAAATGTATTTTTGGGGCCTCCGAAATTTCCTTCTTAGGGTACTCTGTTACGTCTTCAGGAATTGAACCATTACTGGATCGAGTTGAAGCTATTCTTTCATATCCACAACCTAGTACAATTGTTGATCTAAGACGACTCCCAAGATTGGTGAACTTTTATCGTCGGTCACTTCCCAATGCTGCAAAGACCCAGCAGATCCTCCTCAGCCTATGTAAGAACACATGCAAGCGTGACCACAGAGCAGTTAAATGAACACAAGAGGCTGTTCAAGCTTTTAACAACCTCAAGAAACAAAGTGCTGATGCTACACTACTTGCACATCCCTCAAGTGATCTACCATTGGCATTGATGTTTGACGCTTCTGACTTTTCGATTGCATCAAATCCTTGATGGTACAGCAGAACCTCTTGAATTTTTCTCAAAAACTCTAAATGACACACAAAGAAGGTACAGCACATATGATCGTGAGCTTCTCGCTGCCTATTCTACAATCAAGTACTTCAACCATTTATTGGAAGGTAGACATTTTACACTTTTTACAGACCACAAACCTCTAAAGTTCGCATTTCAGCAGCGCCTTGATAAAGCATCTGACAGTTGGATTTTATAGGCCAAATTACAACTGACTTGAAGTGTCTTCCGGGAAAGGACAACATTCCAGCAGATTTTTCTCCCGCATCTCATCTATCTGCATTACATCACAATTGTCATTTGATGATGTAGCTAAAGCACAGGCATCCGATGAGGAACTACACGGTCTGCTACAATCAGCTAACACATCCCTTCAATTCAAGACCAGCAATTTACCATCTGGAGCAGAACTAGTCACTGATGTTTCAACAGGAGAGGTGCGGCCATATTTACCTATCCAAATCCGCAAGCTTGCATTTGAAATGCTTCATAATATGACTCACCCAGGAATTAAAGCATCTACCACACTTCTACAAAAACGATATATATGGCCATCACTCAAGGCAGATGTCAAACTCTGGACAAGATGCTGCATAGCCTGCCAGCGCTCCAAGGTTACCCGACATACCAACAGTGCAATTAATACATATGATCCAGTGGAACGACGCTTCTTTCACATACATGCGGATATTGTTGGCCCCCTTCCACCATCTGAAGGAAACACATATATCCTTACCGTCATCGATCGATTTTCAAGTTGGCCAGAGACTATACCATTAAAGGACATAACAACAGAATCAGTAGCTAATGCCATCCTATACTTTTGGATAGATAGATTTGATGTACCAGCCGTCATCACAACTGACCGTGGCAAGCAGTTTGACTGCTCGTTATTCAGTCTTCTGATAAAAATACTGGGCATACACCACATTAAAACTATAGCTTAACATCCTGCAGCAAATGGGAAAATAAAACATTTGGCACCGCCAGCTCAAAGGCGCACTTCGGACTCAGTTAACCAACAGCTGGGTACCCCAACTTCCAACAGTCCTGCTAGGCCTCAGATCACTCATCATACCTCACCTAAATTTCTCCTCAGCTGCAGTCATTTATGGAGTGCCTATTCGCCTACCAGCAGACTTCTTTGAAGAATCACCACCGACAGACCTTCCTGCTTTCGTCCTCAAGCTCAAACAGCATGTTCAGTCCTTACGCCCAGTCCAAACAAAACATCACGCTGTTAAAAGAACATTTATACATCCTGAACTGTTGTGTTCTTCTCATGTGTTCATCCGGCTTGACTCTCATCGTAAACCCTTACAGCCTATCTACGATGGATAATTCCGTGTAATATCTCGCTCTGACAAACACTTTGTGGTTATTACCAACCATGGTGAAGAGACTATTTGCATTGATAGACTTGAACCAGCATTTCTACTAAATAGTGAGTACACTGGCACAGTTACCACAACTTATGCCAGTAGCCAACAGCAGATTCATAGGGACATCTGCACCCCACAGACTGAACTGAAAGAGTCTTACACCCGTTCGGGAAGAGCTGTTCGATTCCCATCACGATATCTCTCCTTTGTCACTGGGGAGGGAGTATGTGGTGGAGACATCTAGTGGGAATTCTGGAGTCAAATGACGTGAACAGAACTTACTTGTATATATTTTATCTCTGACTTTTTTGGTATTTTTGATCTCCTAGACAGAATTCCTCACTAGTTCATTTAAAAAATGTGTACTTTATTCTCTCCTAATAAATGTGTCGAACAAATGTGAGTACAACATCATTAACCACACACACCGAACATCACTTATTGATACATATTCCTTCTCCATTTTAGTCCTTGTGTGAAGCGTGTAGACAAAAATTCCGAAATGTCCACCTTTGTTCGAAAATTATTTACTCACACTCTGCGATGTATACCTGCATTAGACTACCCATTTAGACCCATACGGTGACATTTCCTTATGAGATCGCAATATGCAAGGGAGGGATTAAATTCCATTGCTGACATTTTCTCAATTGTGGAGAGTTAAGGGTTTGAATGCAGGTTCTGATAGTAGCATGCACACAGAAAAATGATTTGACGATCCGCATGATTGTATATTATTTCCTTTGTAGCGCGTGACTAGTGTGACACCCTGTAGATAACGTATAATATGCGCATACAAGTATGACTCCAACTGAGATCATAGCGTGTGTGTTTACAATATATGACAAGTAGATATGATTTCTGTTCTATCGAGCGTAACAGCTCAGGCGCTGAATGAACGTACACCGGTTAAGAGCAAACCCTGATCTTTCAATATTTAGCTACATTTTCCTATAAACGTATAATTATTCTTGGCCAGGAACCTTAAAATAATATTAATAATTGGCTCTAAAGTATCTGACAGAAAGATGATAAACGAAGAGTCAAGGATTATTCGAGAAGGCCTATTCGCTTTTGCAAATATCACTGAGTTGTACTTAACTTTCTTATTTGCCCGTTTGTGTTTGCTATTGTTTAGTTAAGTATAATCTCTTAAGTTATTTTTGTGTAACTACTTCACATGCATGTTCCTGTTCAAAGTTGGTGTAGAATGTAAGTTAGCATGCTACTTAGACTGCAAATGTCTGTCTCTCCTGTAAGCTCCCAGTATACTGAGCCATTCTCGTGATTATCTAAGTCAGTGACCAGACGGATTAAGCACGTTATTGCTCGCTGTTATCAGTCTCCCTCGTCATAGGCTACGTCAGCGCAATGTTCTTGTCTACTCGCTGGTTTGTATATAGACTGGCTCAGCTCTACTAACCACTAACCTCATACTTATCAATCAACACTGCGTAGGTGCTGGCTCAATCACCCTTCAATTCTCTATAGTCAACAAAATGCGCGAACGCACTTCCAATACGCACTCGCCGACATACATCAACATCAACGCTAAGGCATGATCGCTTTTAACTTCCCAGAGTGCTGTTCCACTAGCCGACATCCAGCAATTCACTACACCAATGGTAAGGAATGTTCGTCTTCCACTTCCAATACCCTACTGTAACCGCTTGTCCGCACATGTCTACAACAACGGCGAGGCATGTTCGCTTTCCATTTCTATTACCCTACGGCGCGCTGCTTTGCTAGGAGCTTGCTCGAACTTCTGTGCTTCAACGCTAAGGCATGGTCGACTTACATTGTAATATTCTACGGGAGTGCTGCTCCGATAGTCATTAGTCGCCTTACACATCTAATATTATGTTCATCAACGCTAAGACATGAAGCTGAGATTGGAATTGAAGTGGCCATGGCCTTACATTAGGAACCATCCCGGAATTCGCCAAAATTGAAATGTGAATCCACGAAAAACCACTTCTGGAATGGCCGAGGTGGGATTCGATCCTGCCTCTTTTCAGTTTTTACTCATGAGGAAGAGTGTACTACGTTCCAAGCCTCACACTGGAATCAAAACCGGTCGTCCGAGGCCACAGACAAGAATGCTAATTGGTGGTCATGTACCATCATCATCATCATCATGGAGGTGAAGCTGATTCCTGCACGTGGTGCCCCTGCATAGGTACATGGTCTATTCTCCAGTACTGAACTGAACGTCAGTACTCCAAAAGCATTGTATTGAAAGTTTCATAATGATTGGAAACCTACGGTCTTTATCAAGACCACATCTGTGATCGTATCGGTCAACGTAGAAGGCTTGTCTGTTCCCAAATATGAAATCCTATAACATATTGTCAATGAACCAAGGTGTGATGTTTTATGTATACAAAAAACTCATCGAGATGACACCTTGAGAAGACCAAACATTCTTGGGATGAAACTGGCAGTTGAGCGACCCCATAGACAGTATGGTAGTGCTATCTTTGTTCGGAATGGCATAGCTGTCCTCTCTACCTCACACACAGAAGTCAACTATATTGAATTACTGTCTGTGGAACTGAAAGGTTGTATTGTATCGTCGTTCTACAAACCTCCAGGAGCAGACTTCCATTTTCACCTCCAGACCAGTAGCGGCTGGCCCATAAGGACTCCAGGACGGTGTCCTTCCTAGAGAACGAAAAGGGATTTTCATTTTCTCTTGATATTTTAAGCCAAAAATTGAACTCTAATAATGCTAAGAAAATTACATGTCGATGTAAAACTGTAGTTCTATCCATCAGTAACTGTGTTTGGTGGTATCACGCTCAGCGCGCAGCTCACTGGTCAGTATGGAGTTACGGACTCTCGGCTTTCCACCCTAAGATTGTGCCCGAGCGAGGGGATTGAGACGTAAGGGGAATACGGAGACTGGCGCGCTTGTTGGCTGCCAGAGGGGTAATCTGTGGACGCGGTGTGCGGGCAGTTGCCTTTAAGCAGTGTGGAGTCCGTACAGCTCTTTAGCACCGGTAAATATCTCATCTCCCCTGGCTCCTCTACGAGCATGCGCCCAGCCGGGGAATCACCCCATTAGCAAATAAAGTAAATGAATGAATAAATCAAATCTCCTTGGTTGCATATAATAAAAATTAAATTGTAATAACAATCCATGAACAGCATGCCCTTTGTTTACCTTTGAAGACAAAAAATATATAATTATATTTAAGTGTAGCATCTTGCGAGCCTCCGTGGCTTAGGCGGCAGCACGCCGGCCTCTCACCGCTGGGTCCGTGGCTCAAATCCCTGTCACTCCATGTGAGATCTGTGCTGGACAAAACGGAGGCAGACAGGTTTCTCTCTGGGTACTCCAGTTTTCCCTGTCAAAATTTCATTCCAGCAGCACTCTCCGCTATCATTTCATCTGTCATTCATTTAATCATTTCCCCAGAAGAGTGCGACAAGTTTCGGCAGCCGGCACAGTTCCTATCCTCGCCGCTAGATGGGGGGGGGGGCTTCATTCATTCCATTCCTGACCTCGTCGGAAACTGGAGGCAGGCTGCGGATTTTCATTTAAGTGTAGCATCTGAGAACAGGAATCTCGATTCATATTGCAATGGTGAAGTATAACACGGACCTCTGGCTAGCCTCCTGTGGTTACTGAAGAGGTTGGCACCAGTGAGCTATTTCGCTTTCGTGCTGAAGAGTCTTGAGTGCGGTGGTAATATTCAGCTGTTATAATCTCTGTGTTGGTGATAATTAATCTGTAAATCATCAAGTAGTGTTTTTTTAATTTACCGGTGCGACTGTGGTTTGGAAGTGATTGTGCCGTAAGTGATATTCTCGTGATGTCTCTATAATAGTAATAATAATTCTTGTTACGGCTGTGCTCTAGAGATGAAACTCCTTAAGGCTTGACTGTCTTTTATATGCTTACGTCTCTGTGTGATTAAGTATTTCTGCGTTTCAAAATGAATTCTGTGGACGCTATTTTAAAAACGGTAGTGGAAAACTTTCTCTTGATAGTAATTTTCACATCAGGTTCTCAGTGTTGTTACCCTATGATATCATTGTTGTAATACCGGTACCAAATGATAAAAACAAGTGTTGAGGGCAGCTTTGGGATCTGAGATCAAGAATATCGAGTAGCGATACTTTCATTGCATATAAAAGTAACTTGATTCGAGGCCTACCGGTAGCCTACTCTTTTTTTCCTCTGTCAACTTATAAAAAGGTGCGGGAAAAATACTGTGATCGCCCGCCCAGCCTAACAGTATGTCGGCCGCCACTGCTCCAGACAACTACAAACAATCAACAAGTTCACTTTATTGTTGGATATTTCAATTGTCACAGTAACGTTTGGGGTTATGTTGAGGACGACAGCAATGGTGAAGCAGTTTTGACTTTGGCTGATAGCAACCAACTTAAACTTTTCCACGATAATCAACTTCCACTATCTTTCAACAGTGGGTGTTGGAAACGTGGGTACGGTACAATCCCGACTTAATTTTTATAATCGTGAACATAGCTCACCAATGCAGAAAAACAGTTTTATGTCCGATACCAAATACTCAACACCGCCCCATAGGCTGCCAAGTGTTTGCAGCTATTAGTCTTAGATTCACACCATTCCGAAGGAGATATAATTTCAAGAAAGCAGATTGGTGAAAGTTTGCTGATCTTCTTGATTCAGAAATTTTACGCATAACACCCTCAGTCTCCAACTATGACGAGTTTGTGGAAGCCTGAAAACGTCTTCAAGACTCTCTACTCCCAGAGGTTGTAGAGTAAGCTCTTCAACGATAATCCTTACAGCATGGAAACCATAACCGCTGGCCAAAATTTGTCCACAGCCTTAGTCAAATCCAAAAAAGAACGATGGATAGAGTTACTTGATAACCTTGATATGTCTTAAAGCAGTCAGAAAGCCTGGCAGTAGCTGCGACGATTGAACAACGACCCCACCCACAATCGTGGCCATGCAAATATTACACCAGATCAAATTGCTCTTAGGGGCAGATGACCTCGTAGTTCCGCCCCTTAAAACAACAATAACTAACTAACTAACAAATTGCTCTTCAGCTTGTTCAGAATGGAAGGGCCAATTTTTCTAAATATAGAACAAAACTCAAAAGAGGTCCTGACTGTGAAAGCAACCACCTATCAAATTACTTCAGCCTGCATGAACTTAGAACAGCAGTTAAGAATTGCAAAAATGGCAAAGCGCCTGGTCTAGATGACCTAATGATTGAGCAAATTAAACATTTTGGTCCCATCACGGAGAGATGGCTTCTGCAATTTCATAATTATTGTCTGAAGCAGAAACAGATCCCTACCATCTGCAGGAAAACCAAAGTTATTGCCTTACTCAAGCCTGGAAAGGATGCAGCTGATCCGAAGAACTATCGACCCATTTCGCTTCTTTGCCATTTGTATAAAATCTATGAAAGGATGTTACTAAATAGATTTACTCCCATTGTTGAACATCATCTCGTACCTCAACAAGCCGGTTACCGACCTGAAATTAATCGTACAGCACAAGTTCTTAATTTGACAGAACATATTGAAGAGGGATATGAAAAAGTATACATTTCTGAGGTTGGTTTCGTGGATCTCACAGCATCATAATTATGATACCATTCAGCATCAACAACTACTGCACAAAGTCTACTACATCGCCAGAGACAATAATTTCACCAGAACTTTGCAGACGCTTTTAGAAAATCGGCGATTCTATGTGGAATTCCAAGGTAGAAAGAGTAGAAGGAGAAGTCAAAGGAATGGCTTGCCTCAGGGTAGTGTCCTTTCCCCATATTGTTCAACATATTTACAAATTATCAGCCTCAGCCTTCTCTTACAAAGAGCTTCATCTATGCAGATGATCTTGCTTTAGTCACACAGGCCAGAGATTTTGAGGCAGTAGAAAGCCAGTTGACTGTTGCTTTGAAGGACCTCTCTGAGTACTATAGAGTCAATAATTTGAGACCGAACCCTGCTCAAATTTGTGCTTTCCACCTACGGAATCGAGAAGCATATAGAAAGCTTACAGTGTTATGGGAAGATAAAGAGCTTGAACATTGTTTCTACCCCAAATATCTGGGTGTTACCTTAGATCGAACGTTTACCTACAGTAAACACTGCACTAACACCAAGCAGAAAGTTGCTGCTCGTAACAACATCTTGCGGAAGCTTTCATGCAGTATATGGGGTGCAGATCCCAATTTACTAAGAACATCAGCCTTGGCTTTGTGTTATTCTGCAGCTGAATATGCATGCCCTGTGTGGCGCAAATCATCTCATGCAAAGCAAGTTGATGTGGCTCTAAATGAAACCTGCAGGATAGTAACGGGATGTCTCAAAGCTACACCTATTGATAAACTCCACAAGCTAGCGGGGATTGCTCCTCCAGATGTAAGGCGTGAAGTTGCAGCCAAACTTTAGAGACATAAAGCGGAACATAACACTGATCATCTGTTACATGGTTATCAACCACCACTTAGTAGGCTCAAATCTAGGAAGAGCTTTATTTTCCTGTACTGAACTGATCATCAGCTTCTGACAGCCAGACTATCTTCTATAGATCTCCTGGCAAAATAGAATACAGCATGCAATACCATTCAATTCGAACGGCTCTTCTCAGAGCCCCGTGACAAGAAGGCTTGGACAAAGATTTAAAATTTGCCAACTAAACATCGAAGGCATCTGTCGATCGAAAAGTGACCATCTATCAAGAGTTCTTCATGAGAACAATGTTGATTTGGCGCTCATACAGGAAAATCATACCACCAATGAGGAAAAACTCCAGAAAAGAGGAAAGATTCATGGTTACTCTATGATTGGTGCTACGTATGATAGCGTTTATGGGGTGGCAACTTATGCCCGGAACAATATAGAACATGTCCATTATATCACTTCTAGCATGGACGACAATATCCATGTAGTAGTTGTTACCGTACAGGATATAACCATAACGAATGTATACAAACCACCAACAGTCCCATGGCCCAGCTTTGTGATTTCAGTTTCAATAATCACCATGGAAATTGGAATTATGCTCAGAATGACAACTGCGGCACTGTTCTCGTTGAATGGGCAGAAGAACACAACTTACACCTTGTCCTTGATGCCAAGGACTGAGGATCATTCAGATCAGGAGCCTGGCAACGTGAATATAATCCAGATCTGTGTTTTGTGACTTTTAACAACAAGGGCCACCCTCTTCCAATTGTAAGACGCATATTGGGGGACTTTCCCCGCAGTCAGCACAGACTAGTACATATAGAGATAGGGTTGCCTATCCCACTCATAACTTCGTTCCCTCGCCCTCGATGGAACTTCAATAGAGCTGATTGGTCAAAATTTACTAGTGAACTACCGGTAGACAAATGCATCAGATGGATTCCTGCGAAAAGCATGAGCTATAACAGGTTTGTTGGGTTAGTTACATCAATAGCCATGAAATATATTCCAAGAGGGTATAGAAAGGAATACGTTCCGGGTTGGAATGAACAGAGTGATGCTCATTATAATGAATTTATGAATACAGTTAATCATGTAGTGACTGATGAGCTCTTACATAGTTTGGATGCAACACGCAAGCAAAAATGGACAGAGACTGTTGAGGAGTTGAATTTTCAACACTCAAGCAGAAAAGCCTGGAGTCAGCTAAGGAACCTTGGAGGAAATTCTGTAGGTCAAATAGAGCAACCTATATTATGCCTAATAAGATTGCCAGCCTCATTGTATCGACTTGTAAGGTTGCACAAGATAAAGACCATCCACGAATGCTGAAAAGGAACTTCAAGAAAATAAAAGCATCACTTCCATCAACTTCGTCTTGCTCTGAAGTATTCACCCTTGATGAAGTCAATGTGGCTATAAAAGACATCAAACATGGGAAAGCCCCCGGATTTTATGGCATTCATCCTGAGTTTCTGTTAAATCTGGGCCAAAATGCTCGAAAATGGCTTGCTCGATTTTTCAGTGACATTCTAAACACAGGGATCTTCCCAAATCTGTTCAAGAAAACTAAAATTATAGCTGTTTTGAAACCTGGTAAGCCAAAAGCTCTCCCCAAAACTACAGGCCTATAGCATTGCTGAGCTGTTGCTACAAACTTCTTGAAAGACTGATTTATAACAGGATCAGTCCGACTACCTTAGAACACATTCCTGTGGAACAGGCTAGCTTTAAACCTAATCGCAGTTGTTCTGATCAAGTCCTTGCTCTTACAACGCATATCGAGTCTGGTTTTCAACTCCAACTGAAAATTTCTGTTGTGTTTCTCGATCTGTCTGCCGCTATGATACAGTATGGAGAGAGGGGTTACTCTATAAACTGTCTCGAGTAATACCTTGCAAACCTACCATGCAACTTATTGGTAATATGGTCAGTAACAGACTTTTCCAAGTCATTCTAGGAAAAAGAATGAGCAAATAAAGAAAGCTGAACAACGGGCTCCCACAAGGTTCAGTGCTGGCTCCCCGTCTCTTCAATCTGTACCTCTCTGATCTACCAGATACTCAGTCCAGAAAGTTTTGTTATGCTGATGATATAGCTTTGGCTATAAGGCACAAGGACATCAGTGGTGTCATGGAGAATGTGCTCAATGATGACGTTGCTAGGCTTGAAAGTTATTTCCACAAATGGAGGCTCCAACCAAGTGCAACAAAAACTGAAGTATCATGTTTCCACTTAAACAACAGCATGGCTGATAGTGCAGTGCATGTATCGCTCTAAGGTTCTGTGCTGAGAAATAATAAACACCCTAAATATTTAGGTGTCACTCTGGATCGCACATTATCTTTTAAAAACATCTTGAAAATACAAACGCCAAAATTAGAAGCCAGAATCATATCCTGCAGAAGCTTTGTGGAACTACTTGGGGAGCTTCTGCTACAACTCTGAGGTGTTCTGCATTAGGTCTTGTATTCTCCGCTGCTGAATATTGTGCTCCAGTTTGGCTGAACAACCCCCATGTTAAGATAATTGATACCCAACTCAATAACACCATGAGACTGATCAGTGGCCTTATTAGATCTACGTCCACTTATTGGATTCCTGTCCTCAGCAACATCATGCCTCCTGATCTACGCAGGAAAGCTGCCCAGATCCGAGAGTATAAGAAAATGATGAGTAATCCAGCTCTTCCTATTCACTGCAACATCCCTGATCTGAACAGAAACCTACTGAAATCTAGACATCCACCCATCAAATATGCTAGGGATCTCACAGGCAACAATTTTAACCCGTATATCCAATTGAGAAATGAATGGAGCACCAGCATCAACCTTGAAGCTTGGAGTGATTTAATTGGAGATAGCGCTGCACCCGGTTTTGACCTGCCAAGAGGAACGTGGACTGCCCTCAATAGGATCCGGACTAACCACGGGGTCTGTGCTGAATCACTCTTCAAATGGGGTAAAATTCCTTCTCCCCAATGTGACTGCGGTGCTCCTTCACAGTCAGTTCACCACATTGTTCACAAATGCCATAGAAGAGCATATCAGGGTAATCGGTCTGACTTCCTGTTGGCAAAACCTACAGCATTGCAATGGATACAGAATTTAGATTTAAAGATATAGGCCTGCCTTGTCATGTGTCCCTGTAAATATGTATATATCAATGTCTATGTGTGTATATATTAATCTCGCATGCTTGATGTCTGTATGTAAATAAATATATTATCAACCTTTGATTTGTTTCCTATGTTTCATTTTGCTATGCTTACAACTCGAAATAAATAAATAAAAATCATTATCATCATCCTCCTTTATTGTGTTAGTCCTAGACAAACAGTTACGGTCTACACGAATATTTGAATTTTCACGCCATCTTTTCCTGGGGTGACCTAGAAATCTCTTCTCACCGGGACAGTAGTTGACGACTGCATTAGGGATCCTGCTTCAGTCCATCCTGTTGAGGTGTCCTAGCCAAGTTCTTTGGTATTCATGGTTGTATTCCAATATAGGTCTGCTGTTAAGACCATTCAGCACTTCTGTCTTTCGTTTGTAATCCCACTTAGTGACTCCAGCTGTTCGAAGCATATATTTCATTTCGGCGGTAGTTATTCTTCTCTCATCGCATTTCCTCAGGGTTCACCCTTTGCTACCATAACAAAGTACTGGTCTTGCTAAGGTTTTGTAAATTCTTGTTCGGGTGTGTTTCTGAACTAATGATATCATAACTGTATTAATGATTCCTAAACATCTGTTGAATTTAAAGATTTTCTCGGGTATGTCCTTTTCTTCCAGGAAAGACAGGTTGTAACCAAGGTATTTAAAATCGTTTACTCTTTCTAAAATTTAATTATCCAAGCAGATGTTAATTCTTACTGGTTCCGTGCCACAGAATGCCATTATCTTAGTTTTCTCTAGAGATATTTCCATTGAGTAGTTTTCTGAAACTAGTTTCAGATTATGTGGTTATGTATTAAGGTATAAATGTATGTCATATTCACTGTAGTCAAGTTCAATTATCGTTGTGTGAATCAAGCTTTAACAATACAGGCTACTTAAGTTAACTTCATTACTTTACCACGCCAAAGCCACATCATTCTAATATAACTAGCAGACCCATGCGAGAACTCTTGCATAATGGGTTGTGTGCGCCGCATGTGTATAGTCTACCCGCCCAGCTCTAGTGATATGCGGGCTGTACGCGACAGAGGCTATCGTCTTGTTTATTTGTTAAAAGCACTTTGTAAACAAATAAATATATTTCCGTTCACTTATCAAGAAATGCAAGATTCTTCCTGTACTATTGAGACGATTTGTAAGATTTTGGTAAAAACCACACCTTCTAATCCCCTCTGGTTCAGGAGCTAGAGATTTATGAAACATTCTAATTAGCGTATTACCCTGTATTATGTACCCTTATAAGGTAGGTTCAAGGATCGAACCCGCGATCTTTTAGGAAAAAATGTAAGGATATCAATATAATCTTTGTACATGATTCGATCTGTAAGTTTAAAAAGGCTGCAGATGACGGCACGGTGAGGCATCGCTTATCAAATTTACTACATGCAGCTGTGGTCGGTGAGTCAAGAAGATGACGACATCACCGCGTGATCCGCTTAATCATTCATGTGATTCACCATGGTGTAATGTAACAGGGAACTATTTCTGATACCAAAACCTACTTGGAGAGAGGGACTTCCCCCGATCATTACTTAACAAGCAGAATTCTCATGACATGGGCGGTGGGAGGAGCTAGGAATGTTGTGAAATTAGTGTTAATGCCGGATCTATGCAAAATTATAAACATTTGAGAACGCCAATATTAATAATACTGGGAATTAGAATTTTGAGAGGAATAAAATCTTGTAATAATTAGACAGAAGTAGAGTGCTTAGGTAGGCATGACGTCGCCTGGGCAGTGCGGAACAATATCGTGGATATTTTGTGTACAGAGTTCCCACCCACGCAAGCCTAAAACACCTGGAAATTTTGATAAATTAAAGCTACGATCGATTCTCAAATTTGAAAACAGTTTTGGAACTTTGAGACCATGAGGAGTATGGAGATAATTTTTATAAGCTCATAGGAGGCTTAGTGTGGAAGTTAGCTCTCAAGAAGGAACACAGGCACTACTTTCAACCAGATATGGATAAATAGCCTGCCTGTCGAGCAGAATTCATTCAGTCTACAGCAAGTGCGGGATCGTCTTGTACTGTTTCGTAGTAAATTCAGTCCCATGAACCTCAGTGGAGGGTCATACTGTCTTAACAAGTAGTATTCAGTTTAACGTGGATCCTCTGGAGAGGACCACGCTGTTTCAACCAGTATTCAGTATAACGTGGAAATCCGAGGGGTGATATTGCACCGCAAACAATTATCTTAAGCAAACACAAAGACAAATCGTGGGTTTCACCAAGTGAAAGTTTTTCGGTTTTTGCTAATCCTCATGGAGGATAGCGTTGTTTGAGAATAATTCAATTCTAAGCAAGCCTCTGTGAAAGACGTTGGTTCAGCAAAGTGATAAATCGCGTCTCGATACGCTAAGTGAGTCGATAAAGACTAAAGTACGCCGACATTTGGGAAGTTCGGAACTTAAAAGGGGTTACTGTATAAACAATTAGTCTTCCGGAAGGTTTAAAAGGGGAAGCGTTGTGACCAAGAATATTTAGTCTCACGGACTAAAGAAAGAGACAGAAGAACCCAAGTCGTGTGTATCACGATACCTAAAAATAAGTCAAAGTTAGATTCGAGAGGAAAACCATATAAGTGAACAATTACCTGAATTTAAGCACGGAAATAGGGGAAGTGGTAGCTTAATAAACGCCACACTTTCGAGAAATTGAACGGCTTAACAAACATTAATCGTGGAAAAAGGTTTAGAGTAAATAGGATTGTGAAAATTGGACCGTAAATCAGAAGGATCATGTCTGAGGACAAATAAAATAACAATTGTAAAAATTGATATAACGTACAGACCATAGGAACCAGTGAAGGAGGTAGAGACTTTCACGAATGGATATGGAGTTGAGTTGGAACTCAGGAACGGTCGAAGTAAATTCATGCAGATGTTAGGACCATGGAAGGAATTGCAGATACCTACACTCTGGGATGAAGCAGGCAGAAAGTAAAGAAACGTGTAAATACAGTGGAGAAAGAAATACCAGTGTTAAAAGAATTTATTCATGCTAGTTTAAGATAAGGGTGTAAAATAGTAAGATTCAAAGTGTTTGTGTAAAATTAATTATTGGTTAAGTGTTATACAGTGTATTAGTGAAATTTAACATGTTAGAAAACCCTGAGATAGGGTTAATAAGTAAAATCCATGTGAGAAATATGTGTGGAGAAGGAATCTATACGGAAAGTGCTTCTATGTCAAAATTGAACGAGTAAGCAAATATGGCAGACGAACCAGATTTAAACCATTCGGATCCGGGAATCTTCCGGATAAAAATGTGAGTACCGCTTATAAATATGAATACTTTGGGGGGAGTTCGTGCATCCTTAGAGTATGGAAATGTCACACAGTTATAAAATGAGAAAGGGAATATGTGAAATATTGAGAAATAATCAACGTGGATTTGAACAATAGCAAATAATTGTATTGAGTAAAGGAATGAATTGTTATCATGCTAAGAGTAGAAATCTCTTCAAATAATAGTATTGAGTAAAGGAATGAATTGTTATCATGCTGAGAGTAGAAATTTCTTCAAATAATGAAATCGTAGTTTAGAACCGTAGTGTTCAAGTCAAATTGTATTAAAATTCATTAATAACAGTGAATCGGCCATTTAATGGCAAATCAAAAGTTAGCTAAGGGAAGTAAAGAATAATTACTTGGGAAAATTATATGTTACGATAAACTTTACAGGAATATTGTTCTATACGCGATTTAAGCGCATTGTAAGAATAACGTCTATAGATTGTTATATCTAATGTCCAGGATTACTAATTGTGATTGGAATTGTAGTGAGTATGTAGAAGACGAATTCAAATGTGTTGTGTAAGAAGGGTGCTATTATTGAGCAAGAGGACATGGGTTCGACTCCCTCTCTAGAAGTGTTAAGCGCACAAGGGTCTGCCTGAGTACCACCTTGCTGGCGCATAAAGTTGTTGTATCTTCCAAAAATGGAAAAAAAAACCCTTGGAATTGATTATATTGGAGACACAAAGGTGTCAAGGTGAAGTTGTGAGCCCCTTAAAATAAAATAATCGCACTTCAACTCATACAATGTGGATGATCATCTTACTAATAATTATATCCTGTGGAATAATTATCGGCCAATTGAGAGCCGCCTAAATATTAAACTGATAGGTTTAAATTTTAAAAAGATGGTATATTGGCTTTCACGGCCGGTGAATTAAAACTCAGCAATTCTTCTAGGTTTGTGCCGTGTCTTGTGTGGGGTTTCGCCTAGGACACCAAGCTGGCTCATAGGCGGGCTCTTGGTGTCCCCGCCCGGACCCCCACAGGAGTGACGAACTGCGCGCCACCTCCCTTTATATTAGGTGCAACTGCACCACTTGACTGCGAGAACTAAAAGCTCAAGCAGCCTCAACCTCCCTATGAAGGCTTCCAAAAAGATGGTATATTGGCTTTCACGGCCGGTGAATCAAAACTCAGCATTTCTTCTAGGTTTGTGCCGTGTCTTGTGTGGGGTTTCGCCTAGGACACCAAGCTGGCTCATCGGCGGGCTCTTGGTGTCCCCGCCCGGACCCCCACAGGAGTGACGAACTGCGCGCCTCCTCCCCTTATATTAGGTGCAACTGCACCACTTGACTGCGAGAACTAAAAGCTCAAGCAGCCTCAACCTCCCTACGAAGGCTTCCAAAAAGATGGTATATTGGCTTTCACGGCCGCTGAATTAAAACTCAGCAATTCCTCTAGCATTAATAAATGTGCCACTGAAACAATTTTGACTTTTTAGTTCTCTTTTCTATTTAATAAAGTAGTTCCAGAAGGGACTAAAATACAGATTTTGTTCATTTATTGGTGAGTTAGTTAATTAATTTGGTGGGAGTGAATTTTACTTTAGTGTTCATAGTTCACATTATTGTAATTGCTCTTGTATTGTTTTGCGAGTGATAACAATGACTTCAAGGAAATCAAAAGACACGCCCAAGAACACAACTGAATATTATGTTACAGTTCGAAGTCATCACATCAGTTAGAGATTTCTTCCATAGCTCATTTGTCTCATATTTTAACACTATGACGTTTTGTATCTCCAATATGATGCATCACGAATCTTGACTGAACCAATTCTGGTTTGATGCCTTAGTAGATATTTATGCCACGTGGTAAGTTATTCTTTATTAGGATGCAGTTTGTGACAAGTTACATGAATAAGTAGCGAACGTGGTCTAAGTCATAGGAGTAATGATCGAGAATGTGGCAACACCGAGAACTTATTCATGACGTCATACCCCATCTCTCGTTGGGCAGACTTTACTCCTACTACCAGCGCCAGTGCTGCTGCAGCGACTCAGTGAGGAAAGTTGTGGTAAACTACCTCACTTCTCATCTTTCTTATTACGTAGCATTGTGTGTTTTTTATTACCTATGGCTGTGACTTTTGAGGATCCGGCAAGCCTTCGGGGTGACTACCCAACAGTGAGAATAAGTGTTTTTGGTATTTATCAGAACATTAATGTTTAAATAATATACTTACGTCTTGGAGAAACGTGCGAATTACTTGAATTCCGCTCCACACTAAAGCGAACTGTGATGTTTTATTTTATAATATTTATTAAACACAATGTGTACATTAATTTACAAACATTAGTTTACATATTTACTTCTGTGTTTCAACAGTCTCTCGTTAGCGTGTTTAGCGGCTGGGTTCTGTTTCCACATTTCAGCAAGTGACACTTGGGGCATGGTTTGTTGCATAATTCACAGACGCAGTCGTTCTCCGGGTCGTGGTATGTTTTGTTCCGACATATCTTCCCATGGAACCCGTGGGCGGCGAATCATGTGTACTGATGAAGTTCATAGTTCGGTCCCTTCCAGGCTTCTGTTTTCATCGCTTCCGTGTCCATTATTTGCTCCGGGACTCGTTGGCTTTGTTCTGTCTTTCCCTGATGACTGTTTTGTATGCGTGTGTTTCTGGAAATCCGAAGCAGAGTTTTATGTCCTCTATGAAGAATGACTCTCGTAATATTGTATACGCGTAGCTGTTGCTTGTGAATTTAGAGATTGAGAGGGCTCGTTTTAGGGATCTGGCTTGCTTTCTATTTTCCTAAGGTGGTTTGCAGTCAGGTAGGGCCATGTTATTTGGATTCCGTACGTTGCAGTCGGAGCAACTTTCAGTTTGAACAGCGCGATGGCGGTTGGCAGGGAGCTTAGGGATGTCGTAAGTTGCTTTCGTTGCAGCCGTCACTCTCTCTTGTGTATGCAGAGAGAAGGTGGTTCCAGTTGTTTGTAGTGTAACACCTAGGTATTTGAATTGGGTACAATTTCTATTGTTTCCTTCCCACACATGAAGTGGTCCCTCTTAGATAGCCTGCCTCTCTTTCTGAATTTCATTGCCTTTGTCTTGGCACTGTTTATTTCCATGGAGTTTTATGTCGCCCATATCTTAAAGTTCTCCATTACTACCTTTAGGTCTTCTTGACTCTTGGAGAGGATGGCCATGTCATCTGCGTACATTAGCAGTTTAACGTTTCTTGTGCCAATGGTCTGTCCGATAACTGAAGTCATCACGTTAAGGAGGACTGGGCTCATCGGGTCTCCTTGCAGGACCCCTCGTGTTTGGGTGAAGCTCTTCGACGTGGATATGCCATCATAGGTTGTGACGTAGATGTCGTGTAGAATCGACTTGATTGTTTCGAGTTCGTTGTTTGTGCTGCCTAGAATGTCCTCTAGTTTGTGGATAAGTATCCTCCTGCTGATGCTGTCAAATGCCTTCGAGTAATCTATGAAGATTGCGTACAATGGTGTGGCGGGTTCGGCTAGTGTGGTTGTTATTTCTTGTATGATTTCTTGGACAGCGTGCAGTGTTGATCTGCCCTGCGTGAAGCCATATTGATTCGGTGGTATGTAGGCTCTTAATCTATGTTCGATACGTGCTAGTAGGATCTTGGAAAACAGTTTGAATGTGACATTTTCCAGGGGGATTCCCCTACAGGAGTTTGGATCATTCTTTCTTCCCTTCCCCTTGTATAGGACAATTATGATTGATTTTTTCCATTGTTCTGGAATTGAGTTGTTCTTTAGGCATTCATTAAAAAGTTCCGTCAGTGGTTCTAGTAGGTCTTTCTGTGCTTCCTTCAGGTGTTCCATGTAAATTCCATTAGGTCCAGCTGCTTTGTTGAGTTTTCCAGATCTTATAATTTGGTTGACTTCCTCTGTTGTGATTGGAACTATGTTCTGTTTGTTCGTCGGGTCTGATGTGCGATATACTCTTGGTTTCTCCTCTGCTAGGAGGCTGCTAAAGTGGGCTTCCCCTTGCTCCATATTAACGAGGGGGCTTATTGCCTTCTTCTTTGACGATCTTAGAATTTTATACGGTTTCAGTTCGGCCTCGGCTATCAATTTCTGTTCTGTGGAGAGGTCGTGTTTTTGCTTCTTTTCTTTCAATAGCCCTTTGTATCTCCGGCGTTCTTCGCCATATTCCTTTAGGGCGCTTCCTCCGTGTTCTCTGGCTGCCTGGAGGAGTTGTAGAGTGCTTTGTCTTTTGATATAGCACTCTTCGTCAAATCATGGCTTTGCTGATCGTGTGTGGGTGGGCAGTTGAGTGGTGGCCTGTATGATTGTGTCATTCACGGTTGCTGTTGCCTTGTCCAGGTTCCCCTGTTTCAGCATGTGCGTTATTGCCGTTATTTTCTTTATTCGTATTCCCTCTTTTCTCATCTCTGTGCCTTGAAACTTTAGGTTTAAGTTTTGCATCTTTCTGTTCTTGTAATCCAGTTCTTATTTGAACTTCGGTTGTTACTGGTAGGTGCTTTCCGATAGCCACTTTTCCTATATTCACCTGTGTGCGATCCTTAATATTCGTTAAAATTAAGTCGATCGTGCTTTTTCCGTATGGGGGTATGTATGTATAGTCTTTCTCTCTGTGTAGCAGTCTTAGGTGTCGCTCCATGAGAAAATGTGTGACCGCTTCTGTTTTTGGGTCCCGTTTATCTATGCGGCAGTTTAGGTCTCCTAGTAGCGTGGCAGGCTTGTAGGTGTCTATGTTCTCCAGGGCTCTCCCCAGTTCGTCAATGATGACCTCTGGTTCTGTTTTGGGTTGAAAGAAGACTCCTATAATGTTCATTTTTCCCGTGACTACTGTTAGTGTGTTGGATGTACGATAGTAGGTAGGCTATGGGGGTTCTGACTCAAATACCGTTATTTATGCAAATTAGGGGGGCGTGGCAAGGTCAATGACCTTGAGGTAGGTCATGATCAATGGCCTTGAGGTAGGTCATTGACCCCAAGGTCGCCGGGACCCCGGAAGGTAAACAAACCTTGGAGGGTCCAGGAACCGGTTTGAGGGGGTGTGGGTGGAGGGGGAGGAGTGGGGGTGGGGAGGGGGAGGGGGTGGGGGGGTGGCTAGGGTGGAGGATGAGGGGGAAGAGGCTCTGCACGAGACCCTCCTCGACCCAGTCTCTCTGTTGGACTGAGCGCCTTCTCTGATATTATCCTGGGCTATATAGCTTAGCTTTATGCCCGATGAGATCCGAGTGTTGCCGAAGGTTTCCGAATCCTTGGTTGTGAATGAATTGTCAGAGAATTGAACGGTCAACTGGTGTGTGTGTGTGTGTGACGTCACAGCAGATTACGGGATGTGAGGTAGGTCATGAACGGGAGTGTTTTGAATGGAAAACATTAGTGTAACTGGTGTGTGTGTGACGTCACAGCAGATTACGGGATGTGAGGTAGGTCATGAACGGGAGTGTTTTGAATGGAAAACATTAGTGTAACTGGTGTGTGTGTGACGTCACAGCAGATTAGGGGATGTGAGGTAGGTCATGAACGGGAGTGTTTTGAATGGAAAACATGAATGGCGGTGGATGGCGGTGGTTGTTGAACCCTGACGTGGTAGGTTGGTTAGGTGTGAATGGGTCTGAGAGACAAACAAGATGGGGTTGAAAGCGCTCAATGGTAAACAAACATCAATGGTATCGGGAGTAGTGAATGGAATTGAGAGAGAGGGGGAATGAACTGGTTGTTGAATGTGCTCAATGGTAAACAAACATCAATGAATCTGGAGTAGTATTTCCTGTAAATGGTAGGGTGGGGGTAGGATACAAATCGCATGGCATGTTGAGTCGGCCAGCTCGACATGAAATAAAAACAAGAAGGTGTACACCAGATCTGATTTATTAATCCATGAATTATATGTGGCATTAAAACCTAGCCACTTAACAAAAAGTTTATTGCCACGTTTTTGTACAATTTTTTCAACAAGATAATGCTTGGGATATTGCGTCCTTTGCAGTTCCTCCATGTAGAATCCTCCTTGGATTGGCTGCTTGTTGAGGTCATCAAGTAAATAAACAACTGGATTAGAAAGTTTTACCTTGCGAATACGAAATATTTCTGTGCTCCAGTTTGGTGTGTGTCCTTTGGCGAAGATTGTTTTATGTTTACTGATGCGCACATAATCACCAATACGTAATTGATGACGTCGTGGATCTACTGTTTTGATTTTGTGATGAATGCGATCCAATTGCGCAATGTTCTTGGTTACAAGGCGTGGTTTCATTTTGATGGTTCTATGTTTAGTGTTGTTGTAACGTGTCACCAGGTCGCCTACAAGTTCAAGCCAGCGATAGGATCCTCTTGCTGTAAATTGTTCCCACATGCGCGTCTTGAGTGTGCGGTTGAAACGTTCTACAACACTTGCCTTTAGATTGCTAAAAGTGGAATAGTGATGGATGTCAAGTGATTTGAGATAAGCGGAAAAAGTCTTGTTGAAAAATTCTTTGCCTTGATCTGTTTGGAGCAAACGAGGTTGTCGTCTTGACCGCTGAACGATGGTTTTGAATGCAGCGGTGACCAGTTGTGCAGATTTATTCCGAACAGGTTCAACAAAGGCCATTTTGGAATAAACGTCGATGACGGTGAGCAGATAGTTGACCCCGTTGTTAGCTTTGGCATAGGGAATCATTTCAACCAGATCAGCTTGCCAAAGATCGTCAACGCCCCGTGTGATGACATGACGACGATGGTAGAGACGACGAGCTGGTCTATGCAACTCGCGAGCAATGGCAGCCTTAACAGGCGAGGGTGTATGAACACGTTGACTCATTAGACAATAATGCCAGCATGACGAAGCTCCTCTTCTATTTCTAAAACTTCCGCCTCGTGTCCGGTATGACCAGCCTGTTCCGATGCACGCAACAGTTGCAGACGTTTAACCAACTTATTTGGATTGTTCCAATAGGCGAAATCGATGAATGGTTTCAAAGTATTAAACGTGATACCGGACGCTGAATTTGCACGGCGATCACTTGCATAGGTGGGAAACAATTTTGATATGATGGTTTTATATTTGAAGCCCTTATTAGCATTTATTGCTTCAGAACGTTTATAATTACGTCTAAAACCATTTGTAGCCATCAAGATGTCTTTATACTTTTCAAGATCTTCTTTATCATAGTCCTCGGTAGAAGGTGTACGTGAAAATAAAAGTTCTAAAAGACCTGGCGTCAATTTGTAACGAACTGTTTTAACAATCAAAACATTGTCACTTATCTTGATTGCTGAATCGCCAATTCGAAATCTATTGTTTTCATAGCGAACACCATAGGTAGTATCAGTTTTCTTAGTAAAAAGATCTTCAAGGAAGGGGGTAACCAACGCACCATAATTTTGTAGTAAAATGGATTTTAACCGCACATATTGTTCGGGCGTATTCAATATTTCTTTAAGAGTAGGCTGCTTTTCTTTGGCTCTTGTGGGTGTTTCAGCAATTATTGATGTTTTCAAAAACTGGGGCAGCGGTGATTCTTTGGAGCCAGAAGACGGAAGCAATGGAGAAAAAACATCCTCAGGTTCTTCATCATTTTCTTCCTCCTCCTCCTCTTCAATTGTTTGTGTTTCTTTTGAGCGTGTACTAGGCTTTGTTGTTCCTTTCAACACAGCTTCCAGAGGTGATTTCAAATGTTTTTCGACAAACAGTTCACTGTCGGCATGTGCACGTTTTAGATAGCGAAACTTTTGTCGAATGCTATTTCGCGCACGGATTATGTGCTTTTTTAATTGACTCCCTGTTGTCGCCATGACATCTGAACTAATGATGTTCAGAAAAGCGATGCAGCTACTTAAATACGAATGAAATGATCAAATCCCATGCGGTAGCGTCCATTGTTGATGTTGCTCTGCTTATCAATAACAAGACAACTGTGGTGATGAGCGTTCCAACACATGGCACACAACTGTGTAAAGGCTTGAAAGGTCATGTCTGGGTTCACGTGATCATCGTAGACGTGATGCATGTTGCGCTCATCCTGACGGAAGAGAACAATCACGTTGGCATTGTCACGAATCAACTGTTTTGGTATTCGCGAATAGGTTTGAGCGAGATAAAAACAATCAATATATTTATGACGTCCCATGCTAAAGTAAGCCTGAATAATGCCCTGTCGTTCTGTGGCCACATCATCAAAAATCATAAGCGAATGGGGGCGAACATTGTCTGGAGAAATGACATCTTCGTGCGCTGCGAATGTGAAGTAGCCCATGTTGCGCAGACCTGACATGACCTGTTTCAAGAACACATACAGCGGTTGATACAGCGATTTGGCAAAAATATAGATATTTTGAAAGCGCACTCCGTTTAAGGAGGTGATGAGGGTAAGCAGAAGATTGGTTTTTCCACATCCCGACGGGCCGGCGATGAGACAGCGAATGGAGGATGGGAAGAGTGATCCATGACGTTGTTCGGACGATGTTGAGAAGAGGTGTGAAACCAAGTCTCCCACCGGAAGTGAATGTTGTTGCTTAATAATCTGCATATCAACTAAATGTGAAAGGGGAAGAGCTGGTCTCTATATACATGAGGCAAACGGGTGTTTCAGTTCCAGTGTAACCATGGACGCCTTTGGAAGAACTCTTAAAACAAATGAACGATTTGCTTTGACAAACGATCCAAAACATGATACAGATCCGGCTACTAAACGATATGTCGATGCTAATGTATTGTCACGCACTACAGATGGAAATTACAACTTTAATGGAAAGCGATTGACCAATATAATAGAACCCGTATTACCCTCGGACGCATGTTCAAAAAAGTATGTAGATTATTACCGCTTACGACGTATCAAAGGAGATTATGAGGCTCAGAATAAACGTATTACGGGCGTTGCAGATCTTGTGAACGATCAAGATGTGTGCACCAAAGCCTATGTGTTAACCAATGCTGTGGTGTTAACAGAAGCAAAGGACTATGACGTACACCAACGTCGAATCACTCAGCTGGCTCTTCCAACAAACAACACGGACGCTGCTAGAAAGGACTATGTAGATAACAAGGTGAAACAGGTGCTCAGTATTGTGCCCACCCTAACTGTAAAGGGCTATACAGCAAATAATGCACGCCTTGTGCATGTGGCCGATCCTGAAGATGATCAAGATGTTTGTACAAAACAGTTTTTAAACTCTGAAATGGAAAAGGTGTGGGAAATTAAGGAGAACGCTCTACAGATGAAGCGAAGACGAATAGCCGAAGTTGCTGATCCTGTGCAACCTCACGACGTGACGACCAAACGATTTTTGGAACAACGGTTATCGCTTTTTATTAAATCAATACCCTCTATATTTCTGCTTCACATTGTAAACCAACAACCGGTAAAAGATCCCAATAACCTCGCCTACATACTACGTTCGGGGTATGACAATTACCGTTTAATGTATGATGGTGCCATTCGTGTAATTGAGTATGCACCAGATTTGAAACATTTAGAGGTACGATTAAACGGTAGTGTTCAACCACTTATTGATCAACCGGTGAAAGCCGGAGACAAATTATTCTTTCACTTGAAACTCTCGTCTGAAGAAAAAGAGGCGGGGAAAACGATGAACGATTTTCCTCTCTATATAGAACTTGAATATACAGCCACCATTGAATAAATAACTACAGGTTCCCTTCCTGAGGAGCGTTAGTTGTGTTCTATACTTTGCGGTGTGAGGTTGTCTTGTTCTTTGGTCGCGATGGTGAAACAGAGATATGTGGTGAAGAAGAGGAAGAAGTTGTCCAGAAAGGGAGGTTTTAAAGCTATTCTTCATGCGGCACGTCAAGCTTCGCGCGGAGAAACAAATAGTGAGTTGGCTATTAAGAAAGCACTCCGAGCAGCACGATTGCATGCGAATCCCAAAAGTAAACTACGTTTTAGAAAACGTGCCCGAGTTATTCCTGTGCCGAAACGTGGTGGATTTTTACCTGCACTTTTTGCTGGACTAGCAGCCCTGGGTTCACTTCTTGGAGGAGCAAGTGCGGTAGCACGAACGGTGAAAGCTGTTGAGGAGGCGAAGCAACAGTTGAAGGAAAGTGAAAGGCATAATAAAACTATGGAGGCCATAGCACTGCGCGGCAAAGGTGTGAACATGAAGCTAGCACCCTACAAGAAAGGACTCGGCATTTACATGTCGCCAAAAAACGGTTAATCGATGCACTGCCACGACGAGCCATGACGCATGAGGAAGTTATAAGATATGCAAAACAGCTTAAGATCTCCCACTTTCGAGGCGTGTTTATGCGCAACCAGCTACCGTCTCGACCACGGAGCCATGAAAGTGCAGTTGTCAATTTGGATGACAGTCATGGACCGGGAACGCATTATGTGGCCTACATAAAGCATGGGCGAACCGTGTGGTACTTTGACAGTTTTGGAAATCTTCCTCCTCCGACAGAGCTTGTTCGCTATTTTGGAAGCAGTGCAACAATACACTATAATGTGAAACGAGTGCAAAATTTTAACACGCAACAGTGCGGTCGTCTATGTTTGACTTTTCTATATAAGACCGAGCACGGGGGATGACGTGGTCATTATGACAACAGAAAGTAGAACGTTTACAGTGCACGGACAAGGTGCGGAAGTAACTGTTGACTTTTATCCTCCTATTGAATTGGGACGACGACCCTACGTGCTGGGACTTGTTTCGTTTGAAGGCTATAATAGAATCTGCAACATAATTGAAGACGTCAATGATAAGTTCTACTACGATGACTATGTGTTAACTCTACCGTCTGGCAGCTACACCGTAGATGATATTCACGATCACATCTACACAACTCTCACCAAAGAATTTAGTCTAAAAGCATTTCTGGACGGGACACGCAAGTTTGAACTCATAGCCAACAACGTGACACATCGCTGCAGTATTCTTTCTTCTTTTAGGATTGATTTTAAATCTCAACCAGATTCGATTGGGTCATTGTTAGGCTATTCACCACAAGTGTTAGTACCAAACGTGATACACAAGTCTGACCAACCGGTGAAAATAATTGAAGATCATCACGTATCTGTCACGTGTAATATTATTACAGACGTCTACACCAATCAAGATCCCTCGCATTCGCTTTATGATTTTATTGTTACTTCACCTGGTGGTTATATCATCCGCGAAAACCCGTCGGTGGTGCTCTATCATCCTGTGAGTGTGACCAACATCAGGAATATTACCTTAAGACTGGTGAATAGAAACCAACGTCTCATCCGGTTAGACCCTCATACACCTGTGACCTACAAACTGTATCTGAAGCCAGCATGAAACCAGTGTATAAAGCGGCAACGCTGTCAAGAGCAGGTGTTAGTTGTGCTCAACACGTGTACAGGTTAACACGTGTCAACAAGCAGATCCTATAACAACTTGGTTACATCTTACGTCATGAATTCGATTTTAGACGTGACAAACCCTGTCGAAGTACAGGAGGGTATTGTAAGAATTGAACACCATTCCTACCAACCGTATACTCAGGGACTAAATAATAATGATGAGATTCGAATTACTATTAACCAACAAGATATCTACACGCTTCCACATGAAAGTTACATCCAGATTGAAGGGCAACTCACCAAATTGGATGGTACCATTCCAACAACGTCAAAGTTGGCCAACAATGCTTTGGCCTTTTTGTTTTCTGAGGTTCGCTACGTGATCAACGGTATTGAAGTGGATACTACTCGAAATGTTGGCATAACAAGTGTCATGAAACTTTATCCCTCGTACGGAAGCGAAGAGAGTAAAGCTTTTTGTATGGCTGGTTGGTGTCCCAACTCAACCAACGACTGGATGATTAACGATGATGGTACATTTACTGGACATTTACCTCTAAAATTAATACTAGGCTTTGCAGAGGATCATAAGCGCATTGTTGTGAACGCAAGACAGGATCTGATTCTTGTACGAGACAGGAGTGATTATAATGCGCTAAAGGGAGCTGATACAGCGCCAATAGATACAAAAATTCTACTGCAACGAATTCTATGGAAAGTACCGCACGTTACTCTATCAGATCAGAAAAAATTGAGTCTGCTCAAGATTGTGGAGAAGGATACAGCTTTACCCATTCAATTTAGAAGCTGGGAGCTGCATGAATACCCGGTATTACCACTCTCCGATACACATACTTGGTCTATAAAAACCTCACGGTATACAGAGCGGCCACTCTACGTCCTGGTTGGATTTCAAACAGATCGCAAATATCAACAGAATAAAGATGCATCAAAATTTGATCACATCCAATTACGAAATATACGACTCTTTTTGAACGGAGTTACCTTTCCCTATGAGGGAATGGATTTAAACTTTAACAAGAACAAATATGGTAAGCTCTATGACATGTTTGTAAACTTTCAGTCTTCCTATTATCAGAAAGAGGCATGTCCGCTATTATCACCACAAGACTTCAAGTCCAAGGCGCCTCTGGTGGTGATGGACTGTTCGTATTTGGAGGAGTCGATGAAGGAAACAACAATTGATATCAGACTAGAATTTGAAACATCGACAGTTATTCCAGAAAAAACAACAGCCTATTGCCTTATTGTTCACGAGGCGCAAGTGTTTTATCAACCGCTGTCCAATATGGTGACCAGAGTATAAATAGCATGTCTTCCTGCATTGCCCTTCACAGTCATGGAAAGCTACGATGAAGTCACAACCCCCTCTGCGAGGTGGGTCTGCAAATGTGAAAGTGAATCACCAGGCTCAGATGAAGATTCAAGGTTTACCATTTATCGCGCCCTAGTGAGTGAAGCTATAACTGCCTATCACAAGAATCATACTGTGCTTAGAATGCCGCCGCATCTGGTTCACTATTTACCAGATGGATTCATGTCTACGTTTGGTATTCATGACAGGGGGTACAACAACAAGCCCATCGCTAATCAAACAAATAATGTGGACGATGGCGTTGCCAAAGCTTCATCTTGTCATGTTGGAGAGCGGGTAGATTGCATGGACTGCAAATGCGATCGTTGCTCAACAAGTCGAGACGCTGATGCAGCATTTGAGATTTATCGCACCCTGGTGAGTTTAGCAATACGCGCCTACCATAAAGCACAATTTCTTCGTGAAATGCCGCAGCATCTGATTGCCTATTTACCAGCTGGATTTCTGACCGCGTACGGTGCACACGACATTGACCTTAATTGGGATAAGCTACCATTACACCTCCGTATGTCGGCGGATGTTGCAGCCTGTCGTCCTTGTCGTAGACACTTTATGCATCGAGGAGATTCTCACTGTGATTGGGATGGTCCAAATCCTATGATAAAAAATTGTAAGCGATGTACTGATAACTTTATGAATAAAATTGTGTAATTGATTCTTTGTGTGTATATTATTTTCCCGCTCCTATCCAATCAGTTAGTTGTTAAGAAGCAGCGGTAGTGGAAGGTGTGATATCCGTCGCCATGCCGAAAACATTGATTGTCGACGTGCAGGGTTTCAAGGTGAACGGAAACAAGTTTGTATTTAAAGAAGTAGGAATTATTGACTGCACAACCATGTGGGCACCAAGAGTAACCAGTTTTGTCTTTGAACCACCGTTTCCATTGCATTTGCAGTCAGACGAGGACAGAAGACAAACAGAGTGGTTGCAACGCAATTTGGGACTAGTCTGGAAAGAAGGCGACATTCCTTACCAGCATCTATCACTTGTTCTGAAAGCTCACTTGTTTGGTGCTGACCTTGTATTTGTAAAGGGAAGTGAAAAAAAGGAATGGTTGCGTCAGTATGTTAATTCAACATGTCAACTTGTTGACCTTCATGATCTGGGATGTCCTGCACTGTACAACCTGTCCGTGCCTGATGAACCTCTACAAAATAAAACACTTCAAAATGTTTGGAAGCTTTTTGATTGGCTAGCTCGCAGAGCATGTCAAAACTTGCATGTTGAGTGCAAAGCGTTGTAACGTCAGTTTCAGTGTGAGACATACCAGTGATCAGTGTGGACGTGTAGTAATATGGCAGCAATTGAAGGTTTGGACTCAAACCCCACAGAGCGAGCTATTGTCAAGTTTTTTGCCTGTAAAAAAAAGCTTGACAGTTTCACAGATGAGGAATTGAACGCTTTGCCCAAGGCGTTCCTTTTTTATGTTGCTTCAAACGCGGTGAAAAATATTTGGCACAGTGTACCTAGTGAATGGAGCAGAGATCCTGGTCTGCGTAAACTACAACCATGCACTGACTTTAGTCATCACCAGCAAGTGTCTATTACTAAAATGCCATCCATTAGACAGTGTGGAACGTGTCAGCTCATCAAATTGTACCACGGCCATACAAATATACCGTCCTGTAAAGACTTTGCTTCATCATTCCATGGTTGCGATGAAGAAGAGGAAGAAGAGGCAGCAGCGGCAGTATCGCCAGCACCAAAAAGTAAGACAACGATTGAAAAAGATATATCGGACCTTTGCTGGTCATGGTCTAGTTAACAAGGCCATTGATGTACTTCCCATTGAACTGCATATTCCCGGCTATCAATTTTGTGGACCTGGGACTAAACTAAACCAACGTCTAGCACAAGGTAATTCTGGAATCAACAAATTGGATGCTGCGTGTAGAGATCATGACATTGCTTACAGCGACAAGAATGCAGAAGTACGTCGAGTTGCAGACCGCATTCTTCTAAGAAAGGCTGTGCAGCGCGTGACATCATCTACTGCTTCCATTGGTGAAAAGATTGCAGCCTTGATCGTGGCAGGAGCTATGAAGTCAAAGCTAATGATTGGTGGTGGTTGTGGATTAGCGAGGAAAAGGACAAAGAAATAACCATGAATCAAATATTGTTAAGTATTTATTTGAGAGTCAGTCCACCAGATTACAGCATTCACAAAAGATGTTTTGGTTTCTTCTTGTAAAAACATACAATTGTAATAAAAAAAGAATTGAAAAATTAAAGTGTGTTCTTATTTACTAGGTGTGGAAATGTCCAAAAGGCAAGCTATTTACACCATCCCACAACCGTTTATTGTCATATGTAGACAGCGATGTTTTATTTTGATTTACTGTAAATATATTATGGTTCTTTGAAAGAATGCGTGTTTGCTGGTACAAGCGAGAGGTGTTTGTGTAGAATACACATCGATATTCCTCAACATTGAGGAATTGTGTGACGCTACGAAGAACACCCTTCGCTTTGCATTGACCTTTATTCTTTTGTGTTGAAAATGCGTACATTTTCGGCGCCAAAGCCACAAATTCCGTCATAACATCACCAGCACACTCATCCTTAAATAGGCCAATGTGTTTTTTATTCATGGGAATTATGCAAAACATATTGTTAACCTCATAGTTTGAGGTATCAAAGTAACTAGGATGTTCTCTCATCACAGAGTAAATATCCGTCTTATTGGTTTGATAAATAAGACTGTCTGTATCCATATACAGTAATTTTACATCTCCAAACTTTTGTTTGGCAAACTCATAATGAAATTGATACATTACAAATTTTGAATAGTCAAGTATTACCATTTGTAAGTAAATTGGATTGTTATACATGATTTCTGTCTTTGACAATTCAATGGTTACTAAATCAGTTTCAATAACTCGTACTGAATGGAAATTGGGCATAGCAATATATTTTCGTGCGCCATATCGACCATCCCAGTGGTTTACCAAATGAATAGTTCTATGCTTTCTAATATTTTCCATAGATTTACCGTAGCATGCATTGTTCATTAATTTATAAAAATTTGACTCGAATGTAGTCTTGGCGTGCTGCCGATAATGAGTATTTAATTGCATGTACGGTTGTAACCATGGTTTCTGGTCAAAACAAATAATGCGGTGAATGGTTTGTAGCTTCAAACCGTGTTTCAAACATTGCATTAAATTTTCGATGTGTATGACGTAGCGATTTTTCGGATTTAACGTTGCCAGCAACTTTTTATTGTTGGAACGTGAACTGGGAGGTTGTAGTTTTTCAACACAAAATGGTAGATCAGAATGATCATTGTGTATCTCGCGGGGATATAATATGTCAACTTCTAGAACATAGCCACGTGTGTTATTGCTCAACGCGTCCTGTAAATTAAAATTTGAAACTTCATCTGAAGTCAGCCATCGAAAATTTTGATACGGAAGCGGTTTTTCCATATCATATCCGTATAAATTGTTACAATCCAGGTAGGTGAGGTATGTTGTAGGTTGCTTTGGTTTGTATGTATCCATATATGGATTATTTGCTTTGGCATGCTTTTGCACAAGCGATACAAGCCCGCCACGTATCCCGCGTTCAAAAAAGAGCAACATGTCGATGTCAGTTAATAGTTCCAGTTCTATTTCAGTCACCTTCAACATACAGTCCCAACTGTATCCGGCAAGGGTGTAGTAATGGGCTGGATCTAGATTGTAGATTTCAAGACACAGTTTGCGAAAGTGTTCAAACACGTCTGTCAAAAGTAGTGTATCAATTTTGAGGTATAAATCAGCATACTCGCCCAAAGTTGATATCTTGAACACGTCCCATACTTTTTGGGCGTGTAAATAGTCTTCTTCAGAAATATGACTTTTTGTTAAGCCATTGTAAAATTTATCCTTTGAAGGGAGTGCAGTTTCCTGCAAACATGCCCAATTGTTTACATGATTATAGGGAAACACCCCTTTTCGAATGCATAATTCAAATTGTTCGTCACCAGTAAAGTTTTGACGTACAGAATTCAAATTGTTTGGGTGAAGCCCTTGAACCAGCGCATCCAATGATGATGCGAGGAATCTATACGAATCTAAAAATCGTATACTAATTCCATTTCGCCATTTTGTAAACGAAATAAAATTTTCATGATTTTGTGGAATTAAAGTAAACTTTTGGTTTTCAAGGTTAACAAATTCCTTAATAATTAGATGACTGTCATACCGAGACATGTTGTGTAAGAAACAAGAAATATAGCGTGCTCTTTTATAGGCCAAATTACATGCACTATGAGCCGCTCCTCTAAATTTGCCAGTGTACCGATTATGGTCCCTCACCGGCGTGTCACAAGTTGCTATTGGTTTTTGACAAATGTGGCAAGTGGTTGCTGTTGAAAAAGCCACCTCGTCTGCATCCAACATTTGAAGGGGAATTGGGTTTTCCAGGATATTGTACACCCGATCTGCCAAGGTGTCCAATTCATTTAAAAACCAAGCAGCAGCATTTGCATCGCGATAAGATTTGAAGTAAGAAAGCGAAGGGTCATATGAGCAAATCACGTTTAGAGCACAACTGAATGGCACATGTTGCTGTACTTGTTGAGTGTACGGGCGTGCTGGATCCGGGTTACATGTGTCAATGGGTGTGGTTAAACATTCAAAATCTGCATATACTGTAAATGGAAGCGGTTCTTGACGAGACACATTTTGAAATTTCATACTGGCTTTATCCTTTTCTGGGAATGTAATTTTTACAGCTGGTTGTGTAATGCAATCAATAGTATGGGCTGTCAACTTTTGATTGCTAGTAAAATATTGCAAACAGCGATCACATATATATACCCTATTTTTACTCTTTGTAACTTGTGAACGAACTAGTCTGGAAAGATCTTTGATATAACAATAATGGTTGCACAATTCCCCTTCAATGTACAATAAATTAAAATGCTTTTCTTTTTTTCCTTTGTCACATAGAGTGGCCCAATAACTTTGTCCCCTTCAACTCCGTATACATTAATGGAGTAAAGCAGATTTTTAGATTCAAAACGAGAAATGGCGTTGAGGTCCATTGGGAATTCTATGTCTGCTAAATTTAGACTGATCATTAATTCCATAAATTTCTGGTGATATTTGCCCATTCTGTGAACATTTTTACTTGCAGAACATAACCCAGCAGCCAGGGACCAAAGAAAGCAGAAAACATCATTATTATCCACATTGATAACTGCGTGACGGTTTTCCAACTGTTTAGGCAAATTAACATGAGATGACCCACTATTTATGGGATCAAAGGTGCATACATTAATTTTAAGATGATTGATAGCTTCCAGCGATTTGCCGCTTTCTAATTCTTGAAACTCAGCAAAGCGTGTTGTGAGTTTATCAACAATGATTTTACTATACCAACTGTGTATATTATCAGTGCGGTATAATTTAGTCATGTGTGTGTGTAAATAGATTGGCTGTATGATCTCCTCACCTTGTTTCAAAATAGCAAAGTCACATAATAATTCAGCGTTAACCATTAACGCTACATGTTCTCTTAAACAGTCTTGTATTTTGTTTTGAAAAATGTTGTAACTAGTGTTTAAATATTCATTGAGATCTAAAATGTTTGCATCATTATTGACTTTAGTGCAACAGATATTGTTATTGAAACAACTATCCACATCTTGCCAACTTTGTATCGGTGGCGACATGATGTCCCTTAGTACTTAACAATTACAAAAACTGAACGGTTTGGAGAGAGAGTGAACCAAAGTTTATTTTCCCTGCAAATTCCGTTTTTACATAAACTAATTTTAAATTTTATTTTTTTCTTCTATGAATTCCACAAGACATCTTTTATTTTCCAGTCCCAAGTATTTTAAATAGATGGTGCCTTTGTTGAGATCGGATACATCTTCCTCGCTGAGTTCCTTGAATCTCGACGGTAGAAATACTGCAAAGTCCTCCAGTTCGCAAAGAATACGTTCCCCAAATTTGGTCTTGACTCGACGAACAGCAGTTACCAAATAAGACTCATTTAAGTGCAGATCCTGTAGTCGTTTAGTCTCTGGTCCAGCATCTTTCCCTATGGAATTCGCATTTTTTATTGCCGACATTCTGAAATCGAATTTGATATCTATAATAGTGTTTTAGTGTACCTAAGCCATTAGCAAATATGTATATACACACACAAGTTATCAAAACCCTTCTACACACCCATTATCGCTAGCCACTAATTTAATTGTCAGCAGCTTGCGTTCACCATTTTCCTACTTCTCCTCAATCCATTACAAGAACACAGGTTATCAAACAAGTTATACACCCAGGTGCTATATGGTCAGGAGCTGATGATTTAAATGGCCATGACTGTACTTTGGTGAAGCCGGGTCAGATTGCTTGTATAATTTAACTGTTCCCGGGCAAAGCCGGGGCAAACTGCTTGTATAATTTAACTGTCCCCCGGGCGAAGCCGGAGCGGGTTACTAGTATAATATATAACTGTTCCCGGGTGAAGCCGGGGTGAATTTCTTGTATAATTTAACTGTTCCCGGGCGAAGCCGGAGCGGGTTTCTAGTATAATATATGACTGTTCCCGGGTGAAGCCGTGGCAGATTGCCTGTGTAATTTAACTGTTCCCGGGCGAAGCCAGGGCGGATTGCTTGTATAATTTAACTGTCCCCCGGGTGAAGCCGGAGCGGGTTTCTAGTATAATATATAACTGTTCCCGGGTGAAGCCGGGCAGATTGCTTGTATAATTTAACTGTTCCCAGACGAAGCCGGAGCGGGTTTTTAGTATAATATATATCTGTTTACGGGCGAAGCCGGGGCAGATTACTTATATCATTTAACTGTCTCCCGGGCGAAGCCGGAGCGGGTTTCTAGTATAATATATAACTGTACTTGGGTGAAGCCAGGGCAGATTGCTTGTATAATTTAACTGTCTCACGGGTGAAGCTGGAGCGGGTTTCTAGTATAATATATATCTGTTCACGGGTGAAGCCGGAGCAGATTGCTTGTATAATTTAACTGTTCCCGGGCAAAGCTGGAGCGGGTTTCTAGAATAATATATAACTGGTCCCGGGCGAAGCCGGAGCAGGTTTCTAGTATAATGTATAACTGTTCCCGGGCGAAGCCGGAGCAGGTTTCTAGTATAATATATAACTGTTTCCCAGGCGAAGCCGAAGCAGATTGCTTGTATAATTTAACAGTCCCCCGGGCGAAGCCGGAGCGGGTTTCTAGTATAATATATAACTGTTCACGGGTGAAGCCGGAGCAGATTGCTTCTTTAATTTAACTGTTCCCGGGAGAAGCCAGAGCGGGTTTCTAGAATAATATATAACTGTTCCCGGGCGAAGCCGGAGCGGTTTTCTAGTATAATCTATAACTGTTTCCGGGCGAAGCTGGGGCAGATTGCTTGTATAATTTAACTGTTCTCGGGTGAAGCCGAGGCGGATATTTTTTGTATAATTTAACTGTCCCCCGGTTGAAGCCGGAGCGGGTTTTTAGTATAATATATAACTGTTCACGGGTGAAACCGGAGCAGATTGCTTCTATAATTTAACTGTTCCCGGGAGAAGCCAGAGCGGGTTTCTAGAATAATATATAACTGTTCCCGGGCGAAGCCGGAGCGGTTTTCTAGTATAATCTATAACTGTTTCCGGGCGAAGCTGGGGCAGATTGCTTGTATAATTTAACTGTTCCCGGGAGAAGCCAGAGCGGTTTTCTAGTATAATCTATAACTGTTTCCGAGCGAAGCTGGGGCAGATTGCTTGTATAATTTAACTGTTTCCGGGCGAAGCTGGGCAGATTGCATGTATAATTTAACTGTTCTCGGGTGAAGCCGAGGCGGATATTTTTTGTATAATTAAACTGTCCCCCGGGTGAAGCCGGAGCTGGTTTCTAGTATAATATATATATATCTGATCCCGGGTGAAGCCGGGGTGGATTGCTTGCATAATTTAACTATCCCCCGGGCGAAGCCGGAGCGGGTTTCTAGTATAATATATAACTGTTCCCGGGCGAAGCCGGGGCGGATTGTTTGTATAATTTAACTGTTCCCGGGCAAAGCCGGGGCAGATTGCTTGTATAATTTAACTGTTCTCGAGCGAAGTCGGTGCATGCTTTTGGTATAATATAACTGTTCCCGGGCGAAGCCGGGTTGGGTTTCTGGTATAACATAACTGTTCCCGGGCGAAGCCGGGTCGGGTTGTTTGTATATTATATCTGTTCCCGGGTGAAACCGGGGCAGGTTGCTTAAATAATTTATCTGTTCAATACACCCAAGTGCATGGGGGCTACATTAGTCGGGAGGTGATGATTTAAATGTCCTTAACTAAATAGGTTACTTGACCTGGAGCTGATGTATAGAAGTGAATGCATGTCTAGGTGCTAATGTTAAATATATCCTTCACCTTTGCAATACATAAGAGATCACCATCTATTCCGTGACTGTGTCGAGCACTGTAATTATCTCGCGGGCTATGCAGTGAAATCGGCATCATTTAATTGGATAATAACAGTAATTATATATAATTGAGCTGCATTCATTTTATATATCCCAGGCAGCTAGTGGTTTAAGATGCAAGTCACGTTAAAACCAATCTTATTACATGCTATGAATTCTGCTCGTTTCATACTTGAAGTAATTATTGCTTGTCTGATTCATACCGTCTAACTTTTAAACCAGCATTGTCAATAGGCCATTATACGAGGCACGTCCAGAAAGTAAGCTCCGTTTGGTAATAAAATTAAATTGTGTACATATACAGAAAAAATATTTATTGCACAACATTCTACACCTCTTAAACTACTTTTCCACATAACTGCCGAACTTTTGCAGGCATTTGTCATAGCGTGGCACAAGTTTTGGATACCTTCTTCATAGAACTTTGCCGCCGACCCGTAAACGAGAGTGAAGACTCCCCTGTAAGATATCCTACTATTTGGCCACCACTGTAAGGCAAATTGCGTATGTGGTCAGGAGAACTCCTAAACATACGCAGTTCTCCTGGTAAGCACGCAATTTGCCTAACAGTTGTGGCCAAACTGTAGGATATCTTACAGGGGAGTCTTCACTCTCGTTTACGGGTCGGCGGCAAAGTTCTATGAAGAAGGTATCCAAAACTTGTGCCACGCTATGACAAATGCCTGCAAAAGTTCGGCAGTTATGTGGAAAAGTAGTTTAAGAGGTGTAGAATGTTGTGCAATAAATATTTTTTCTGTATATGTACACAATTTAATTTTATTACCAAACGGAGCTTACTTTCTGGACGTGCCTCGTACTATTAAAATTCTAAACATCTTCATGTGGATTTAAACCTACCATCTCAGCATTTACAAGTACTGTAATGTACAGTACAATCACTTATTTTGTAAACCATCTGGCTGAGTTAGTCTCCCAGTAGCACATAGTCAAATATATACACTAGGATATACTTTAAAGTTATATACTTAAGTATGTTGAATATTACCTGATAGACAAGGATCCAATTGCAATCTGGTGTGAACGCTGTAAGCTCGCAGTTAACTCTACTTTCATTTCAATTCTGGCCCTCTATTTATACCCCTCCGAATACAGGAAACGCCCCTGAATTACCGTTCCTTTCACACAAAAATGACCTCCATACGGCATTACCCTGCATTAATACAGGAATCCTTATTGACCTTCCTTTCACCAGAATTAGCTCCACACTGTATAACCCTGCACAACTACCTTAAACACTCCTAATTAATCCACCTTTCACCAGAAAACACAGTATATAAAGAGGTTGTTCCTTTTCACAACATATCATTCGCTGCAATGTCTGCCAACAAGATCAATGAAACTATGGGGCTGGAAGAAGAAGAAAACGATGAGGATTTGACGCTTGATCTGTTAATGTAAGTATTATTTATTTACTTTATTTACTAAAGCCTTATGTAGCAGCACGCCAGTCTCTCGCCGCTGGGTGCGTGGTTCAATTCCAGTCACTTTATGTTAGATCTGTGCTGGGCAAACCAAAAGCAGACAGGTTTTTCTCTGGGAACACCAGTTTTCCCTGTCAAAATTTTCTTCCGGCAACACCCTCCACTATCATTTCATTTTATCTGTCATTCATTTAAACATTGACTGACAAAAGTGAGACAGGCTTTGGCAGCCAACACAGATCTTTCTCGCCGCTAGATGGAGTTTAATTCATTCCATTCCTGATCTGGTCAAATACTGGAAGCAAGCGGTGTTTTTTTTCTTCTTCAAAATGATCAGAAATACTGAGCGTAGTTACCGCCTTTGTAGCCCATGTTTACTTGGGTGTGAGTAGAATTTGTCTGATAACCCGTGTTATTGCGATGAATGTATTAATTTAAAAAAAGGATTGGGAAGGAAGTCAGATTTTTTTAAGTGTGTTAAAATCTTTCAGTATGCCTTCCTTTGGAGGAGGAGTAAAGCCAGTGGTTACATGTTCTCACTTTATGACATGTAAAAGATCCGTCCACAGACTAAACTTGTGTGAAGCTAAATTGACAGGTTAGATTTTGTCAAAACAAGTTCCAACATTTACCACTAGATGGCATTATTATCTGGTAGCAAAAACTTGGAACTTGTAGCTCACCCTAAAGGCGTTCGCTGGAAGCAGCTACATACTCAAGTGAGTCACACATGTTCGTGAACACTGCCAGCACTGAAACCCATACTCAAGTTCCAACATTCACCACTAGGTATCATTAATATCTAGTAGCAAAATTTTGGAACTACTTAAAAATGAACAGAACTTGTAGCTCACCCTAAGGGCGTCCGCTGGAAGCTGCTGCAGACTTAGGTGAACTGTACTTGCTCTCACACACTCCCAGCAATTCACAATACAATATTTAGATAAACAAGCGTTATAAAACAATTTTGTTGTACTCTTTATTTATACATTTTTTTATAGCTTTGGAAATGATCCAGTTTTGGTGGGGTTTTTTGCTGATTTAATGTCAGCGATGGAAGGGCGTGGGAGAGGTGAAGAAGATGAAGAAGAAGAAGATGACGATGATGAGGAAGATGAAGAGGAAGAAGAAGAAGCTGGTGATAAAAGGCAAATTAAGTTGTAGTAACAGTTCCAAAATAAAACATAATTTTACTTTTTTTTTTGCTTCTGGTTTTATTTGTTTTTACATTCAACCTACCAAGCAAGCCAGAGTTCAACACCCACCATCCATCTCCATTCATGATTCAAACACGTTTACCTCATCATTTGTCCCGCACCCTCTCAATCACCGTAAGGTCATTCCCAGACATGACCTACCATACAACCCGTTGTCAATCTCAGGATTAGTCATCCCATGTGACGTCACACACAGGTTAACCGTTCAAATCTGTTTATTCATTCACACAAACACCTATGTTCATTAAACATCCACCCACGCATCGATGTTTGTTTACCATTGAGCGCTTTCAAGCCCATCTTGTTTGTCTCTCAGACCCATTCACACCTAACCAACCTACCACGTCAGGGTTCAACAACCACCGCCATCCACCACCATTCATATTTTCCATTCAAAACACTCCCGTTCATGACCTACCCCACATCCCGTAATCTGCTGTGACGTCACACACACACACACCAGTTACACTAATGTTTTCCATTCAAAACACTCCCGTTCATGACCTACCTCACATCCCGTAATCTGCTGTGACGTCACACACACACCAGTTACACTAATGTTTTCCATTCAAAACACTCCCGTTCATGACCTACCTCACATCCCGTAATCTGCTCTGACGTCACACACACACACCAGTTACACTAATGTTTTCCATTCAAAACACTCCCGTTCATGACCTACCTCACATCCCGTAATCTGCTGTGACGTCACACACACACACACACCAGTTGACCGTTCAATTCTCTGACAATTCATTCACAACCAAGGATTCGGAAACCTTCGGCAACACTCGGATCTCATCGGGCATAAAGCTAAGCTATATAGCCCAGGATAATATCAGAGAAGGCGCTCAGTCCAACAGAGAGACTGGGTCGAGGAGGGTCTCGTGCAGAGCCTCTTCCCCCTCATCCTCCACCCTAGCCACCCCCCCCCCCCTCCCCCCTCCCCACCCCCACTCCTCCCCCTCCACCCACACCCCCTCAAACCGGTTCCTGGACCCTCCAAGGTTTGTTTACCTTCCGGGGTCCCGGCGACCTTGGGGTCAATGACCTACCTCAAGGTCATTGATCATGACCTACCTCAAGGTCATTGACCTTGCCACGCCCCCCTAATTTGCATAAATAACGGTATTTGAGTCAGAACCCCCATAGCCTACCTACTTACGATCAATTAGTCTTACGGGTTGCAGGTGCTGCTCTATGAAGCAGCTCAGCCCCCCTGATGGGCGGCCTCTATCTCCTTTTTTGGCTAGGGAGTGGATGCCGTAGAAATTGTTAATGTATATTCCCTCTGTGCTGAGTGTTTCTGTGAGGAGCAGTATGTGGTTGTCTTGGAGGGTAGGGTCGGGATGTATGGCCATTACAGATTTGAGACCTTCCACGTTCCATGTCATTATTTTAAAGAGTTCCATAATGTTACTGTTATTGTTGTGCAGACTGTGGGTCCCTTGGGGTTTTCCGAACGCTGGAGTAGCTTGGTTCCGGGTGTTAGAATTGAAAGGTGCGAAAAGTGATCCCCTTGGGCCAGAAGTTTTCATGGTCCATTTTATCTTTGTGTTCATCTAGGATTGCTATTTTGAAGGCTTTGTTCCTCCCTCTAGTTCGGAGGGTAAACCATTCTATTACTCTTTTGATGCCCTGTTCTGTCATGTAAGCTCAGATATATTTTTCTGTGACGTCCTCGTCTACATGACCTACATACATCCAGGCTTGAGTCTTCCTTCCGTGTTGTTCCCCCTTCCACTTGTTTTATGTGATTCGATTTACGATACGGTGTGATACACCTGTATCGAGCGAATAATGCAATTATGTTTACTAATCGTTGATCAGTATTCTCGTTTTCATATTTATTAAGTGGCAAGGACAAATAAAGTTAGGCGGTTCTGGGACAGGGGCTAATGCGCAAGATAGTGGCCGCGCGCAACCAGCCCTACGTTATTCTTATGGACGGGACAGTCATAGCTGGGCCATGGGCTAATGCGAAAGATGGCCGCCACGCCCTGAGACCGTGGATGACGTCACAGGGGGAGGTCGGCCGTGTAGTTGCTAAATGGAATATTTATTATTATTATTATTATTATTTTATTTTTTTAGCATATGGCTTTTAGTGCCGGGAGTGTCCGAGGACATGTTCAGCTCACCAGTTTTGTAGTTACTTCGAGACGGACACCCAATGGGTGAGCTACAAGTACCGTTGGGGAGGAAAGTTGGAATGTAAGGACGAGGAGTTGGAAGGTAGCGGCTATGGCCTATAGTTAGGGACCAACCCCGGCATTTGCCTGGAAGGAAGATGGGAAACCACAGAAGACCATCTTCAAGGTTGCCGGTGGGGGGATTCGAACCTCCTCGACTCCCGGATGTGAGCGACTGCCAGCAGTCATGCCGTAACGACCACGGCTAACTCACCCGGTATTATTATTATTATTATGGATTGATCATGTACAATCAAGACCAGCCTTATATTGTCCACTTCTTGGTGTAGTGGCTAACATTCTTAGCTGTTACTGTGGAGGCCCGGGTTCGAGTCCTGGCTCTGTCAAGAAATTTAATTTTTGGCTGAGGGTTGGAACGGGGTACACTCAGCCTTGTGAGGCAAAACTAAGAAGAGGTGGGTTTGATTCCTACCTCAGTCATTCTGAGAGTGTTTTTTCTGTGGTTTCCCACTTCTACTCCAGGCAAATGCAGGGGTATATCTTATCTTACGGCCACGGCCGCCTTTTTCAATCCTCATTTAAATTACAAGTACACACACAAATACTGCCATTACAATAGCACAGGTTTTCAACATCTTTTTACCATATTCTAACAAAATGAGATAGGTTGGTAGAACACATACTAAGACATCTAGGAATAGCAAGCTCAGTTATGCAAGGAAGGGTTGAGGACAAGAACTGTAGTGGTAGACCAAGGTTAGAATATGTTAAACAGATTACATCGGATGCAGGGTGTGGTAGCTATGTATAGATGAAACGATTAGCTCAGGACAGGGAGGCATGGAGGGCTGTGTTAAACCAGTCGAAGACTGAAGACCTAATATAAACACACATTACACGCACGGCTATGTATATATAAAATGATTACAATGTGCAGTAAGCATGCCCGACCTGGCTCGATAAGAATACACCGTAGCTTGCAATAAGTGTTAAGTTACACTTCCGCCAAAGCAGCAACTGGCTCTACCGTGAGTGTGTGTTTATGAATTGATCATGTACAATCAAGACCAGCTTTATATTGTCCACTTCTTGGTGTAGTGGCTAGCATTCATGGCTGTTACTGTGGAGGCCAGGGTTCAAGTCCTGGCTCTGTCAAGAAATTTAATTTTGGACTCAGGGATGGAACGGGGTACACTCAGCTTGTGAGGTAAAAAATTGAGAGGATCTGGGTTTTGATTCCTACCTCAGCCATTATGTAAGTAGTTCTCTGGGGTTTTCCACTTCTACTCCAGGCAAATGCCGGGATATATCTTAACTAAAGGCCACGGCAGCCTCCTTTTCAATCCTCATCTGAATTGCAAGTACACACACTCTTACTGCCATTACAAAACACCGGTTATTAAGTATTTTAGCATATTCTAACAAAACACAAGAGATAGGTTGGTAGGACACATACTACGACACCCAGGAATAGCAAGCTTAGTTATGGAAGGAAGGTTGAGGACAAGAACTGTAGGAGTACACCAAGGTTTGAATAGGTTAAACAGATTGCCTTGGATGTAGGGTATGGTAGCTATGTAGAGATGAAATGAATAGCTCAGGACAGGGAGGCATGGAGAACTGCATTCAATCAGTCAAAACACTGAAGATTCAAATCAAAAGTACCGAATTGGTAAGACTTACCTCAGTAAGCATTCCTTTTTAACTACATGGGACTGATGACCAAGGTGTCCCGAAGTTTTTTACTCACCTAAGTTTACGAGGCTGTCAGGCTAAACTTTTTTTTACTTACATGCGACTAGCGGCGGAAAACGTAAAAAACACAACACACGGGCCTGATGACAGAAATGTCCCTACATACATGTAAACATATGAGCCTGATGACCACATTATTTCAATTTTATATACACTTAAACATGATCGACTAATGCACGAATGTTCCATTAGCAAGTTCAGAGACAAGACGGCTATTACATTGCCCGACAGGCACTATTGAAGCGTTGACAGAAATATAATCTGCTTCCGGTCGTGACGTGCTCTAAAGTAGCAATCATTACAATCATAGCTTTATTATACAGACATGGAATAAAATAATTATGTAACCAAGATCGACCATTTTATTGGTCCAGTGATGAGTACTTTTGCACTTGAGGTCTTAACTTGAATCCAGACTTAGGACTAGAACAGACAACACTAAAGAGAGAGAGAAAAAAAAGGGGGGGGGGTAATAGGTCAGTGGTCAAGATGTTTCCCTCTCATCACGAAGGCCCGGGGTACACTCAGCCTTGTGAGGCAAAAAACTGAGAGAGGAGCAGGGTTTTATTCCTACCTCAGCCATTCTGGTAGTAGTTTTCTATCGTTTTCCACTTTTATTTCTATGCAAATGCTGGGATGTATCTTAAATGAAGGCCTTGGCCGCTTCCTTTCAATCTTCATTTGAATTAAAAATACACACACACTTACAGGCTATCAAGATGTTTTAGCATATTCTAACACAACAAAACATAGGTTGGTAGGACGTATATATTCATACACTCACACACACATACTATGACACCCCTGGAATAACAAGCTTAGTTATGGAAGGAAGGGTTGAGGACAAGAACTGTAGGGGTAGACCAAGGTAAGAATATGTAAAACAGATTGCCTTGAATGTAGGGTATGGTAGCTGTGTAGAGATGAAACGATTAGCTCAGGGCAGGGGAGGTATAGAGACCTGCATCAAACCAGTTAAAGACAAAAGACTCAAACACACATTATTTGTTATGGGTAGATAGAGTAACAAATAAAGACAAGTGTAAATAGAAATTTCTTTTAGCGACTGATAATAAAACAAAGAGATAGGTTGGTAGGACACATACTAAGACACCCAGGAATAGCAAGTTTAGTTATGGAAGAAAGGGTCGAGGACAAGAACTGTAGGGGTAGACCAAGGTTAGAATATGTTAAACAGATCGCCTCTGATGTAGGGTATGGTAGCTATGTAGAGATGAAACGATTAGGTCAGGACAGTGAGGCATGGACAACTGCAACAAACCAGTCAAAAGACTTAAGACTTAAACAACAGTATACAATTGGTATTTCTTACCAGTACAGAGATTGTCTTTTTGTTGATATCCATGGAATAAACAACACTAGCTTTTTTTATCTGAACCCACGGTATTAGACTATTTAAGGTCTAATGCATTAATAATAATAATAATAATAATAATAATAATATCGCATGATGGAAAAGACGATCACAGAATCACTACCCCAGGCACCAGTCGAATGACTGGACTCACCTGATCATCGGATTCTGGGGGATCAAGGACACCATGCGGAGAAAAATCGGAGCTTCTCAAGAACTCTTCACACTCTCAAAACTCGACGCAAGAATTTTATTGGCACCATTAATGTGAACACCCTCACTAAAACAGGCAAATTAAAACAACACACTAACGCCCTCGAAAAAATTGACCTCAAAAACACCGCACTTCAAGGGACACTATTCACGGATGAAGAACACTTTAACACGGAGAATTTCAAAATCTATAAAGGCAAAGCTGCCATAAAAGTTAGAGGCAAACTACCACACCTGGGAACCGGTTTCGCCATACACAATTCCGTACTCGACTCAGTCATCGATTTCTCTTCTCCCAACGAAAGAGTATCTCTGCTCTCAGTCAAGTCAGCCAATAAAGCTTACACACTGATCAACGTCCACGCTCCCATAAATCAACTCAACAAATCCGACCCTGAAACTATGGACAATTTCTGGGAAACTCTCAAAGAAACAACCAACAAAATACCAAGGCACCATGTGAAGATCTTATTGGGCGATTTTAATGCCCAGTTAGGTAAGGAAAGAAAATTTTGTGATACCACAGGCCCCCATACTAAGCACGAACGTACCAACGGGAATGGTGAAAGACTAATTGGCTTCTGCAGAAACTTTGAACTTAAAATCATGAGCACACAATTTCAATAACCTCCACACAAGTTAACCACGTGGAGATCACCTAATATTAGACAGGGTGAATACCAAATTGACCATATCGCAATTTCCAAGAAAAACACATAAGAAATTTTAAACGTCCGAGCTCGCAAAGGCGCCTTTGAATCAGACCATCATCTTCTCCAAATTAAGACGAAATTTCAAACCAATAGAAAGCAAAAAGGCCCACCCAAAAATATCAAACCAGATCCAGAGTATTTTAAACTCCACAAAGAAGAAATCATAATGCAAATTAATCAGGAGGCATCAACAGACTGGCAGAAAATAACGAAGAAAATTCAGGAAGTCATGAAACTAGGACAACCTCCTCGCACAAGAAAACATCGCTGGTGGAATGGAATTTGCGATCGGGCAGTTGATAACCGAATGACTGCGTGGAAAAAGTTTAACAGTCACAAAACTGAGGAAAATTGGGAGAACTTTCTTAAAACCCAAAAATATGCCTCCAAAACTATTAGGAAAGAAAAACGAGGATATGACAACAACAGACTCCATGATATCCAGCAGGATTTCACCCAACATAATACTAGAAACTTCTACAAGACGTTTAGAGAAAACTTAAAGGGATATCAGGCGCCCAGCCTGTGCTTAAAAAACTCGATGGCACGTTGGAAACTAACGCGAATGAAAACTGTAAAATATTAGCCCAATACTTCAACTCCCTTCTTAACTGCGAACCACCCCAAGAAAAACTTGCCTTCACTCCTACGGTTTCCACTCACCCGGACTCACAACCCCCTGAACTAGAAGAAATTCAGGATATCATCCAAAATCTCAAAAATAACAAAGCACCAGGAGAAGATGGGATCATTGCTGAATTCTGGGAACTGAACGATCCTACGCTTACGCAGAAACTTCATCACGTCATTTCAGACATATGGATGATGGAGCGAATACCAGAAGACTGGAAATGTGCTCTAATTCATCCGTTACACAAAAAGGGTGATAAAACAGACATCAGTAATTACAGAGGAATCTCCCTGCTCCCTATTGCTAGGGATTGGAATTTTTCGGTGATTTCAGAGTGAAGAAAGCGGTATTTTAAAGTGGCAAATTCGGTGGTTTCAAGTGCACTTTTCGGTTCTTTCAAAATCATAAATTTTAGGCGGGATACTTTAAATATCATGGATAACCTGCTAACATAACACATTTCAGTCATCCTTCAAAGTATACTTCAGTGAAGAGATCCAAATTCTCTTGTGACAAACGGTGACGCATATCACTTAACGTGCTAGTGTAAACTGAAAAACAAAAGTTCACAGCGTTTGAACAGGGGATCCAAATGGTTTTCAACACAGATTCTGAGAACTTTGGAAATACAAATGTCATTCCTTGCAAAACTCCAACAATGTCTGTCTTGGTCCGGTCATGCATCTGCTTCTTGATTAAAGTTTGCAGTTCTTTGTATCCTCTAACACCTCACTTTCTTCAAGTGTTCCACAGAACGGCAACTTCTTAATTTTCTTTGCAGTGTCCTCATTTATGTTCATTGTGCCAATGAATGTCTGCTGGATCAAACGCACACATTTGTAAATCCTGTTCCCAGGGTCAACGGATCTCAAGCTGATTAATTTTCCAAGAACATGGGACACAGCATTTACTAAAACTGAATGAGTTTTCCCTCTTTTTAACACATTTCCACAACCCTCCAACTGCTCCTTAATGTTGGTACCGTACTTTCCAGAAACAGCAAGTTGAAGGGCTTGCTGAATTGTCTGTAGATGTCCATCTAGAAGGTGAACAGTTGGATGTGGCCTTCAAATAAGGGGATGAGGTCAGTGATGTCTGTGCCAAATTCTTTGAAACTCAAGTATTTCGTCATGTGAAACGTTGTGAAAATCAACACCAGAGTTATCAGTCCCTACTACTTCACTCATAAATTGCAAAATATCTTTCCAGTACTCTGACAGGCACACTACAGAATGAAACCAAGAAGACCACCTGGCTAATACTGGTTCAGGAAACAGTGGCACATTTTGATCTGGATACTTGCCTTCTATATATTCATGTCTGAAAGGCGGACTATATGACGCCACGCGTCGAGTAGATACTAGGATGAAGGGGCAGATGACCTTGCTGTTCCAGTCCTTAAAACCTCAATAACTAAGTACTGTAACTTACTAGGATGACTTCCCAGATTGTTCGAGATCGCTGTATGCAGAAAGTGAGGCCCGCTATCTACCGTTAAGTTTCCAATCTTTCCGTGTTTGTTGGATGCTCTCCATGCAGTCAAGTCATGGGAGAAGATTACCGCTACTACACTCACACAAAAACAAGCGTTTGTCGGCTTCTGTGACGACGATATTTCAAACAGGCAAGGTGGTCTCACTACGATGACATTAGGGCAAAACCTGGATGAATGTCTAGATGCAGAAGAAAGTGACATCCAGTTGTAGACTTCTATAAAGACAATCATGGTTTCAGAGATGAGGATATTGTATGGAATTCGACTGTCAGTGAGGTAAACCGAGATCCAGTACATATAGAATGCGTAAGTGATGCAACGGAAATCCCGAAAGTTCCCACAGTCAAGCTAGTGTGTCTATAGTCACACTTATCTCTTATATAGAAAATCAAGATGAATTTTCGTTCTCATATATTGTTTTCTTCAGAATTGTACAATCTAAAATTAGAAAAAATAAACCATCTAAGAAAAAACAAGTAGTTCCGTGAAGAACTATAAAGCCTATTTTCATATATCCTACTTAAGTTAATTGCCACTATCAACATACACAATTTCAGTTTGATTGCTGTAATAGATTCATAGATATTGAGATCCGACTAAATATTTCGGATGGTCGCCATGTTGGATTTTATATATGTAGGTCCTAGAGTTATGTACTGTTACATGCAGATTATTGTGAACGTGTAGTATTCAAACTTCAATCGCATAATTAAGACACAAGAAAAAACAAGGAGATTTAAAAAATTTTCACAGCTGCCATCTTGAGGTTATGGAAACAATTGAAATAAATTAGATGCCAGTGGATTAACATTCGGATAAAGATTTACTGTACCAAGTTTCACTGCACGCGGATGGTTAAATTGCGAGAAACGTCCATAAGAATATTTATAATTCGCGTCACCGCCATGTTGGATTTGTGATCACCAGGTTATTTAAAGTCCTATAGGTGAACTTAAGTTCATAGCCCCTATGAACATTAAAAAATTTAGTTTGATTGCTAAAATAGATTCGTAGATATTCAGTATCGTCTAAATATTTTGGATGGTCGCCATGTTGGATTGTTAAATGTATAGGCCATAGAGTCATGTACCATTAAAGGAAAATTATTGCGTAGGTTCATTATTCAAACTTTCACTTCGATCGCATGACTACGTCACAAGAAATAAAAACTTAATTTTAAAATTCGCACTGCCGCCATCTTGAGGTTATGTAAACAATTGAACTAAATTAGATACCAGTGGATTACAATGTGTATAAATATTTCCTGTACCAGGTTTCAGTGCGCTTGGAGCATTAAATCGCGAGAAAGGTCTATTTAAAATGTTCAAATTCGCTTGGCCGCCATGTTCGTTTTGTAGTTAACCGGTTTTTGAAAATCTTATAGATGGACTTCCAGTAGTGCCCTTTATCTCCGTACAAAATTTTAGGGAGATACCGCTAATAGTTTCAGAGATATAGAATGCCGGTGAAATATTTCACACATCCGCCATCTTGTGATTATGTAAACAATTGAACGAAGTTAGATGTCGGTGCATTACAATGTATATAAACATATATCGTACCAAGTTTCATTGCGTTTGGTTGGTCAAATCGCGAGAAACATCTATTTAAAAGTCGCAAATTCGCTTGGCGGCCATGTTGGTTTTGTAGTTACCAGGTTTTCAAAAGTCACATAAGTGAACTTATAGTAGTTCCCTCTATCACCATAGAAAATGTCAGGGTAATATCGGTAATAGTTTCGGAGATATTGAATGCTGGTGAAATATTTCGCACAGCCGCCATGTTGGATTGGTGAGTCGTAACAAAATTTGAAGGGCACGGTCGAGGTCGCCGGGAATAGTGCTATGAACTTTCCGAGTTTCATTGAAATCGCTCCTGCCGTTTAGATTTTATTAGGGGGGGACACACACACGAATCACACACACACACACACACACACACGCACACACACACACGGACAAAAGGTGATCTCATAAGCCTATTTTTTCAAAATTGAAAATAGGCTAAAAAGTGATGACAGTCATTTTTCTTAGTTTTTAATATTGGTAAAATCCACATAGAGTGTCATAATAGTACATTATGCAACGAGCCTATAATGGCTATAATTAAGACACGAGTATCTTTATAAAACGAGCGTATGCGAGTATTATAATTTCCATACGACTGTCTTAATTACCATTATAGGCGAGTTGCATACGACTGTTTATGTTCGACGATAATTACAACTTTATTATATGTTTTAACATAAATATTCATAAATATCTGTGGGATTCAGTTAATTCCGTTATTAGTGAACAAGGCTTTGGTGACTGAACAGAGGGCATGCGTCGTCAAGGCACTCCGGAAGCAGAGACCACTCACTTTGCTTGACAACACAGAAATATGTTGGATTTTGAGCGCATGCGCGAAGGTATCCTTATCTAATTGGCCACACAACTGTTTCTTGAGTTCTGATTGGTGGGAGAAACTGTTTCATAATGAAAAATAGTGTTATAATGAGCCTCATGATACAGTTTTCCGACACATAATGTTTACATTTCGACAGCGTCGAACATAAAATACATTTCGATATTTTTAATCAATAGTTTTCTCTTTGCTACGCTTAAAAACATTACTGTAGATAGTTCGCAGTTTTCAATATTTCGCGGAAATTCGTGCATTAATGCCGCAAATTATCGGAAGTGCACTGTAAAGAAAAAAACGAAATAAGCTAAAATTCGCGTTTTTATGCAAAATTCATGCATAATTCGTGAAATTCGCGTCTTCATGCGAAATTCGCGAAATTTCTCGATTTCAAAAACCATTTTTTTTCGCCATTTTTTGGGTTATTAAAACACATTTCCTTCTGTGTATTACTTCATTTAATAATTCGCGAAATTCGCGATCGCGAATTTTTCCAATCCCTACCTATTGCTTATAAAATCCTCTCCAAGGCACTTTTAAACTGGCTAGAACCCCAGGTGGATCCACTAATTGGTGAATACCAAGCCGGATTCAGAAAAGGGCGATCATGTGCTGAACAGGTGTGGAGCTTAAAAACAATATTACAAATGAGAAAATGTAGAAATACAGTAATAACATTCGTCGACTTCAGAAAAGCGTATGACACTGTAGACCGTGAAACCCTTTTTATGATCATGGAAGAATTCGGGATTGACAGAAAGACACGAAAAATCATTGAACAGACGCTTACAGGAACTATGTCCAAAGTGAAATTCATGGGTGAAATATCGGAGCCTTTCTCATCAAAACTGGAGTTCGACAGGGGTACGGATTATCCCCAATGCTCTTTAATATTGTTCTAGAAAAGATCATTAGGGAATGGGAACCTCATGTGAACGGCATTCAAATTGGAATCAAAAAAGAGAACCGTCTTACAGTCAAATGCCTCGCTTTTGCGGACGATATTGCCATTATCAGTAACACCAGACATGTAGCCATACACGCAGTGGAAAATTACATGAAATTGCGCAAAGAACCGGACTACAAATTTCTTATGAAAAAAAACACTATATGGAAAGACGGCCAGAAAATAACTCATCGTTAATCACACAATACGGTAAAATAACACAAGTCCCCCATTTTAAATACCTTGGTGAAATCATACAGTTCTCGGGACTAAACCGAATCGCCAATGAACAAAGAATCACCAAACTACAGAAGGCCTACAAGGTAACGTGGGCTCACTACAACAAGAAGTGCATCTCGTTAGACGCAAAATTAAGGCACTATACAACGGTGATTCTTCCGGAAGCAACTTACGCAGCCGAAACAACGGTGATCGACGGTCATTCCAAAATTAAGGATATAGAAAAACAGGATAGGGAAATTCTCAGAAAGATTTACGGGGCAGTTAATAATAACGGTATTTGGATGAAGAGACCTCAAAGCGAACTCTACCAAAAGATTCACACGATAACGGAAGTTATCATAAAACGCCGAGTACAGTTTTATACACACATTTACAGGATGGAAAATTTCAGAACGGCGAAGAAATTGCTCAACGTTATAACACGGAGTAAGGGTGGCACGGAGTGGCTGACAGAGCTTCAGAGGGATCTAAAACAGGTCAACATTGAAAATCTTGAGGACCGCACCGAGTGCAGGTATAAAACCAAAAACGTTAAGTTTGATCTTAGACAATTACGACAGCCTGGAAGAAAATGGACAGCTGAGCGGAAGAAGGAGCATTCTGAGAGGATGAAGAGGTTTTGGGAAGAGAAGCGGGAAAACGCCAGGAGATGAAATCATGTATTCAAGTTCAATCGCTCTCCTAAAGGGGAACAATCGGTTAAATAAATAATAAATAATAATAATATCGTATGGCCTCGGGTGCCTGGTGCAAGCTTTGTAATTTGACACCCAGAGGGTAGCTTGCATGTCGAATTTCGTTGTTCCTTGAATCACTATGAAAGTCAAGGAGGTTAGATAATAGATATCTAAGCTCCTTGAACATTATAGCGCTTTCAAGTAGAGAAATGAGAAACTTTGTGTTGGCGGAAACTCCCGAGATTAATTTTGCCCTTATGAACCCGGCCTAGTGAATTCAAATGGGTTCATTGACGGGCCAACATCGCATGACATGCGTATAATAACATTTAGGGCTTTGTGACATACCTTGGTGTAATGGTAAATGCCTGTTAACTAAGAGCGACTGACAACTTCCACATGAACACGATTCCTGTAAATTATCTAATATCCAATGAAATTTTATAAAAATTATGTGAAGATACCCACTAAACCCTTTTATTAAACACGCGAGTACATGGAGCTATATGACCATAAAGCCTCAACTTGTCTACACACTCAAGTATACGGGAGCTAATCGCCTATACTATTCTACTGTATACCATAATAATGAATAATTACAGATATACCTTAATTTTGCAACATATGCACTCAACACACGGGGAGATCAAAAATATGCTAAAATACACACTGGTGAATAATAATGATTTATTAGTGATGTCCTGCATGGAACTGACTAGTTGTACCGAGCAGTCAGGCAGAGCAAATGTGAATTGCAACTTGGCGAAACATAACCTCACATGATAACGCAGGCACCCATATATGTTAAATACTTAGGATCTGGCCAGACAGTAAGAATATTTCATTTACTTTAAATGTTGTAACTTATTCATTTTATTGTCTTTTGGTGTATTGTTGCAAAATTGTGGATTTGATTCACAAATCTGAAGATTGAAACAGAGTATAGAAACACTGTATAGAAATAAAAGGCTTGATAGCTTAGCGGTTAAGCAGTTTTACCTTTACTGTAAAGACCAGGGTTTGATCCCCGACTCGGTCATGAAATTTAATTCCGGCTTGGAGACTGAAACAGGATACATTTAGTATAAAGGCAAAACTGGGGAGACGTAGATTCGATTTTCACTTTAACCATTTTTTTTATTTTATTGTGTATTATTATTTTTTTACTTTTACACAAAGACAATGCTTCGTTTATCCATGCGTAAATAGCTCTATAGGCGTTGACTTGAAAGACCTGCATTCAACCTCTTATGAGGTAACATGACCAAAAAAAAACAACTGTGGTTTGTGTAAGGAAGGGCATTCGGTCATAGAAACCAAAAAACATGTAGTATTTTATGACATACTAGCAATCCGTCCCGGCTTTGCTTGGGGGAACAGTTATTTTAGTAATTGAATGGAGATTGCTGGAAGGAATGAAAACGTACAAACACTTAGACGCTGATTGTCCTGAAGCTATTAGGCCTCAAATTATACATTTAAGCTATGTTAAGGAACCTAGCACTACAATTGGTAATGTGTAACCAAATTTATCAGTTATATTTGATTGGTTACAAACACTTAATGCCGTTTGATACTTTCATTTTAACTATGAAGCATAAACTAATTTTTAGTATAGTTCTCTGTTTTACCTGTTAGAGGTGGAAACGAATTAAGTCCTCAAGTGCAGCAGCCTATCAATGTTTGCAACGTGGAGATGTACCTATAAATATTTTGGTTCATGCTTGCAAATAACAAGATATTTCTTATTACCATAGTGAACCTGAATTAAGGTGTGTGGCTAATAAAATATTATTGCAAAGCTACTGTAAACAACGTTTGACAGCCTGTGATGCCTTGGTAGGGGAATGGTTAGCAGTCCTGATTGTGATTAGTGTTATAAAAGGAAAGTTATTGATGAATAGACATTTATATTTAAAAGAACTATTTGTATACTAGTGTAATGCCCCTACTTAAAAATTACCATTGATGTCAATCAAGAAAACAAAACCTCAAATTTAAGTACTCGGGTTGTTATCTCTCTCAATCTTGTTTACACTTTCTTTGGGAAACAATCACAGCCATTCATTGCTAAAGAACATATATTTACATGCATGCAATCCCAAAGAAACTTAAGTTATGAATTTACAAATAAAAATTTTATGCACGGTGGAAAATAATATTTTCCATTGACAATTTTCAATTTCATGCACAATGAAAATAAAAAATATATAAAGTTGTACAGAGCTTTAAAGAGCAAAGGGCATAGTGCATTTCTTATAGTTTCCATTTTTTGTTATTCAGAAAACAAGTTATAAAACCCCATATTTATAAATTACCATTGCCAAATTACCAATCATGTCATTGCAAAAACAAAATATCAAAAAGCCTATATATACAAATTAGCATTTGCAATTTACCATTCACGTTGTTGTTGCGGGTGTGATGGCGAGAAAAAAGCAACAACAACATCCTCAACAGAGGGAAAAGATCAAAACTATTTACCATCGACTGAAACAGAGTCGCCAAACCTGTACTGGTCGTGACGTCATTGACAAAGAGATTCAGTTACTATCCTTTGAAATGCAATTATCTGATTACAAATACAGTGGTCTTGGAACAAAGCTGGAACAATGTCTGCAATGATTGCTAGTATGTAATAAAATACTACGTGTTGTATCTTCCAACAATCTATATTCAATTACTAAAATAACTGTTCCCCCAAGCAAAGCAGGGGTGGATTGCTAGTATATAATAGCCTAAAATACTACGTGATGTATCTTCCAACAATCTCTAATCAATTACTAAAATAACTGTTCCCCCAAGCAAAGCAGGGGCAGATTGCTAGTATGTAATAAAATACTACATGTTGTATGGTTTCTATGACCGAATGCCCTTCCTTACACAAACCACAGAATTGTTTATTTTGTTTGTCATGTTACCTCATAAGAGGTTGTTGCAGGTCTTTCAAGTCAACGCCTATAGAGCTATCTACGCATGGATAAAACAAATAAATAAACCTAGCAAAATTGTAAAAGAAAACAGCCGTTGTGTTAAGTTAGGTACCGTCCCAGAATTGTCTTTGTGTAAAAGTAAAAAAAACACACACACACACACAATAAAAATAAAAAATGGTTAAAGTGAAAATCGAATCAACATCTCCCCAGTTTCGCCTTTAAACTAAATGTATCCTGTTTCAGTCTTCAAGCCGGAATTAAATTTCATGACAGAGTCGGCGATCAAACCCTGGTCTTTACAGTATAGGTAAACTGCTTAACCACTAAGCTAACAAGCCTTCCATTTCTATAGAGTGCCCTGTTTCAGTCTTCAGAGTTGTGAATCAAACCCACAATTTTGCAACATTACATCAAAAGACAATAACATGAATAAGTTACAACATTTAAAGTAAATGAAATATTCTTACTGTCCCGTGTGTTGAGTGCATATGTTGTAAAATTAAGGTATATCTGTAACTAGCAGGTACCCGCGGCTTCGCTCGCGATCAAGACAATGGGGACGATGCATTAATTGGTATATTCTATTACAGCAATCGCGGCTACAGATGGGTCAATTCTAATTCTGAAAATTCTGATACATACAGTATATTGATATGAGCAGCAAAGTGGGATTTTTTTAGAGTTGTCAAAATCTGCAGGGTACAATGTTACATTATATGAACACATTTTAAAATTACGTTTTTGGTTTTGCCATCTTCTGCTGAGATATAACGATTTTGTTGTCCGGATACTCGCGAGTACGCCACATACAGTTGCCCATGGGAAAAAATGGTTTTGTCTAAATGTACACCTGCTGCTGTTAAGTGTGAGTCATTGCGCTTTCTTAATAGAAATTGCGAATATTGTTTGAAGAGGGAACTGCACTCGTGCACACTGGAATGGCAAATCTATCGGAATATGGGGAATTAAAAGTATTTTTCCTTAAGCTATTCTGGGTGTAATTTTGCCACACTTATTGATGATTTGAACGTCAACATGTCGCTATTAATAGACCTATAGTAAATTATCTCTCACCTTGGCCACTGATGTACTCGTACATTAAGCAGTCTCTTCCAGTGTTACATCCCAGGGATTGAAATTCTCCAACAACACTTTTGCCTCACATACCTCTCTAAATAATTAAAATTCCTGATAGTTGTTGTTGTAGTTTGAGTCTTCAGTTTTTGACTGGTTTGATGCAGCTCTCCATGCCTCCCTCTCCTGAGCTAATCGTTTCATCTCTACATAGCAACCACACCCTACATCCGAGGCAATCTGTTTAACCCTGGTCTACGCCTACAGTTCTTGTCCACGACCCTCCCATCCATAACTAAGCTTGCTATTCCTGGGTGTCTTATTTATGTGTCCTACCAACCTATCTCTTCCCTTTATTAGCAGTCGCCAGAAAACACTCTCCTCTCCCACTCGTCTCAATACCTCTTCATTTGATACCCTATCTACCCATCTGATCTTCATCATTCTCCTGTAACACCACATTTCAAACGCTTCAATTCTCCTCTTTTCTGCTGCACCATTAGTCCAAGTTTGACTTCCTTATAGTGTCACGCTCCAGACAAAAGTTTTCAAAAATGACTTCCTAATACCTAAATGTATATTCGATGTCAACAGATTCCTTTTCTGTAGAAATGCTTTCCGTGCCTGAGCCAACCTGCTTTTTATATCCTCTTTGCTTCGTCCATCACTGGATATTTTGCTTCCTAAGTAACAGAAGTCTCCTACTTCCCGTAGCGTTTCACCAGCCAATTTGAGTTACATAGAAGTTTCTGATTTATTTCGGCTGCATTCCAATAATTTCGTTTTACATTGATTTTCATCATGAATTCATTCCTCAAGACGTACTCCATACCATTCAAAAACTCGTTCAAATCCTCTGGCGTATCGGCCAAGATGACAATGTCATCAGCAAATCTCATAGATGAAATTATTTCTCCTTGAATCTTCGCTCCTACTTTAAATTTTTCTCCAATTTCCTGATTATTGTGTTTATAGAGATCTTTGGAATGCGTTGCCCTCGCACATGGTGTAGATGCATTTTCAAAGGAAAACATTCCATGTTACGAACATGGGCCGCATAACCTGTACCGAAAGCCTATTTTGGACAGCAGTCTCAGATTTGCCAACATTTTATTGTATCTTTCCATGTGGTATATCTCTGTACCTCAACAACTGAAGAGTGCTTTAAAAATCATGTCTTGTGTACATTTTGGAAAAGGTGGTGAGTGTGGTTTTCGCCAGAGTGGATACTCGCTCGTAGAAATTCTTTTCAGTAAAATAGACTGGTTCACAATTTTGTACGTGCACATTGAGGTATGTGACGGCGGGATGCCTTAAGTGTTACAAAACGGCACAGAGCTTCGTTGCTACTGAAATAACGATCAGACTGATATTTGTACTTAACTATACGGGATTTGTAAGCTATATCGCTACCTTTGTTTAGTAGCCGCTACTCCAGTGTTTAAAAATTAAAAGTGGTATTAGAAGGCGCTATCCCTAATTTGTTTACCCCTGGCACTACAGACCATGAAGGGCCTAGGCATAACATGCGACCGCTGCCCAGCCATTTGTCGTGCAGATATTGTGGTGACGCGTGGTCAGTGCATCGTGTTCCCTCGGCCGTTTATCTTGTTCTTCGTGACCGGGGCGCTGCCTCTCTATCAGACAGCTACTCAATTGTCCTCACTAAGCTCCGTTGCAGCCCTTACGTCAGTGTCTAAAACCTCTGACGGAGCCGGGAATCGAACCCGGGGCCTCCGGATGGGAGGCAGGCACGCTACCTGTCCTTGTGTTTATATATCTCTTGAAAAAGATAATAAATGGATTGGCATTGCCTCCTACAGGGATATATAGAAAACCGGATGTCATACCTTGAGGTTCAGTTGCCATGGAAACCGTCTTGCCATTAGTTCATCAGTCTATCAGAGTGAAGATAGTTTTCTGCGAATATCTTTGAAACTGTTGGTTTTAGGGCCTTAAAATGTGGTTTTCGGTGTCCCGTCCCGTCCATGTCAAATTTCATCCAAATCCCTCCAGCCGTTTTAGTGTCAAGAGGTAACAAACTAACACACACACACACGGACACACAGATTTTCACAATTATAATATATATAGGGATATAGGGATATAGGGATTACTCATTATTATGGTATGCAGTAGAATAGTATAGGCGATTAGCTCCCGTACACTTGAGTGTGTAGACAGGTTGAGGCTTTATGGTCATATAGCTCCACGTGTTTAATAAAAGGGTTTAGTGGGTATCTTAACATAATTTTTATAAAATGTCATTGGATATTAGTTAATTTACAGGAATCGTGTTCATATGGAAGTTGTCAGTCGCTCTTAGTTAACAGGCATTTACCATTACACCATGGTATGTCGCAAAGCCCTGAATGTTATTATAGCATTAATGCATTAGACCTTAAATAGTCTAATACCGTGGGTTTAGCTAGAAAAGCTAGTGTTGTTTATTCCATGGATATCAACAAAAAGACAATCTCTGTACTGGTAAGAAATACCAATTGTATACTGTTGCTTAAGTCTTTAGTCTTTTGACTGGTTTGTTGCAGTTGTCCATGCCTCCCTGTCCTGAGCTAATCGTTTCATCTCTACATAGCTACCATACCCTACATCAGAGGCGATCTGTTTAACATAGGCTATTCCAACCTTGGTCTACCCCTACAGTTCTTGTCCTCGACCCTTTCTTCCATAACTAAACTTGCTATTCCTGGGTGTCTTAGTATGTGTCCTACCAACCTATCTCTTTGTTTTATTATCAGTCGCTAAAAGAAATTTCTATTTACACTTGTCTTTATTTGTTACTCTATCTACCCATAACAAATAATGTGTGTTTGAGTCTTTAGTCTTTAACTGGTTTGATGCAGGTCTCTATACCTCCCCTGCCCTGAGCTAATCGTTTCATCTCTACACAGCTACCATACCCTACATTCAAGGCAATCTGTTTTACATATTCTTACCTTGGTCTACCCCTACAGTTCTTGTCCTCAACCCTTCCTTCCGTAACTGAGCTTGTTATTCCAGGGGTGACTTAGTATGTGTGTGTGAGTGTATGACTATAAACGTCCTACCAACCTATGTTTTTGTTGTGTTAGAATATGCTAAAACATCTTGATAACCAGTAAGAGTGTGTGTACTTTTAATTCAAATGAGGATTTAGAGGAGGCGGCCAAGGCCCTCAGTTAAGATATATCCCAGCATTTGCATAGAGCAAAAGTTGAAGACCATAGAAAATTACTTCCAGAATGGCTGAGGTAGGAATCAAACCCAGCTCCTCTCACTTTTTTGCCCCTCAAGGCTGAGTATAACCCGGGCCTTCGTGATGAGAGGGAATCATCTTGACCACTGAGCTATTACCCCCCCCCCCTTTCTTTCTCTCTCTATCTCTTTAGTGTTGTCTGTTCTAGTCCTCAGTCTGGATTCAAGTTAAGACCTCAAGTGCAAAAGTACTCACCACTGGACCAATAAAATGGTCGATCTTGGATAAATAATAATGTTATTCCACGTCTGTATAATAAAGCTATGATTGTAATGATTGCTACTTTAGAGCACGTCTCGACCGGAAACAGATTATATTTCTGTCAACGCATCAATAGTGCCTGTCGGGCAATGTAATAGCCGTCTTGTCTCTGAATTTGCTAATGGAACATTTGTTCATTAGTGTACATAAAATTGAAATAATGTGGTCATCAGGCTCATATGTTTACATGTATGTAGGGAAATTTCTGTCATCAGCCCCCGTGTGTTGTGTTTTTTACGTTTTCCGCTGCTAGTCACATGTAAGTTTTAAAAAAATGTTTAGACTGACAGCCTCGTAAACTTAGGTGTGTAAAAATCTTTGGGACACCTTGGTCATCAGTCCCATTTTTGGTCATCAGTCCGATTTAGTTAAAAAGGAATTCTAACTGAGGTAAGTCTTACCAATACGGTATTTTTGACTTGAATCTTCAGTCTTTTGACTGATTGAATGCAGTTCTCCATGCCTCCCTGTCCTGAGCTAATCATTTCATCTCTACATAGCTACCATACCCTACATCCAAGGCAATCTGTTTAACCTATTCAAACCTTGGTCTATCCCTACAGTTCTTGTCCTCAACCTTCCTTCCATAACTAAGCTTGCTATTCCTGGGTGTCTTAGTATGTGTCCTACCAACCTATATCTTGTGTTTTGTTAGAATATGCTAAAAAACTTAATAACCGGTGCTATTGTAATGGCAGTAAGAGTGTGTGTACTTGTAATTCAGATGAGGATTGAAAAGGAGGCTGCCGTGGCCTTTAGTTAAGATATATCCCGGCATTTGCCTGGAGTAGAAGTGGAAAACCCCAGAAAACTACTTCCAGAATGGCTGAGGTAGGAATCAAAACCCAGCTCCTCTAAGTTTTTTGCCTCACAAGGCTGAGTGTACCCCGTTCCAACCCTCAGCCCAAAATTAAATTTCTTGACAGAGCCAGGACTCGAACCCGGGCCTCCACAGTAACAGCTAAGAATGTTAGCCACTACACCAAGGAGTGGACAATATAAGGCTGGTCTTGATTGTACATGATCAATCCATAATAATAATAATAATAATAATAATAATAATAATAATAATAATAATATTAATAATCATAATAAATATTCCATTTAGCAACTACACCTCCCCCTGTGACGTCATCCACGGTCGCCGGGCGTGGCGGCCATCTAGCCCATTAGCCCCTGTCCCAGAACCGCCTAACATAACATACTCTTTTAGAAGACAGGACATGGTAAATTTCCGGAAATCACACTGTTTATTTCTGAGCACGCTATCATACTGTATTATCCCTGTTATTAATCTGATAACGGAGAGTGTTGCTTATTGATTTCCATATGAAGGACTAAATATACTTTCATTATGACCGACATAGCGCTAATAAGGCTATAATTGCACACTAGTAATTCAATACCAAACGTTCCACTGATGTCAGACGGTACGGCAGACATAAACATGGAATTTTAAGATAACAAGATGGTCTTAATAGGGGACTAGAATTTGCCCTGTCTTAATTTAAAACTCCCAACATTTCTAAAGGTAACTCACAAGTCGGCTTCGGTGGCGTAGTCGGTAGCATGCTGAGCTTCTATGCCCAAGATAGCGGGTTCAAGCCCGGCCGAAGCCGTCGGATTTTTTAAGAGCGTTAAAATCCCTCAGTATGCCTTCCTTCAGAGGGGAAGTAAAGCCGGCGGTCCCATGTCATAAATTTATGGCTTGTAAAAGAACCTTTCACTAACTAAACTTGTCCGAAGCTAAAATTTGTAGGTTAAATTTCATAACGTTGTATTTGTTCCTACGCTCTTCGCCAGGTGTTGGCTGCGATGGCATCTAGTATCGAATTTCGCAACTAGGTGTCGTGGACAGTAGCATTTGTTAGTAAAAGTATTAACTACTTGAAAACTGATCGTCTGAAGTCCTTACCTGAATCACAGATAGCACACACTAATACAGCCATCACAATTAACACCGGTTATCAGACAGATCCTACACACACCCAAAGTACACGGGGCTACATGGCCGCAGCCCTTAAAGTAAGGAATCAACCAACCAACCAACCGTTGTGCAAAAGTCGATTGATGGCTGTTTGGCTGCAATAAATATTATTATTATTATGGGAACTTCACTTCCTGGTGTTGTTGTTCCATGATTATGTTACGAAATGACAAGGGCGCATCTAGAAGGCGGTGACTGAATGGTTGCAAATCAAATGGAATATTAATGATTTTTTAATTCATTCTGTAGTTTTGCTTATTTCGTATTTAAAATGTTCCTTTATTGAGATTTGTTCTCCACAACTGGTATTATTCTAGGATAGCCTATAATTAATGAGTTTCAGTGTTCACGGATTTTGTTTTGGTTACGTATCTAACACGTGGTTACTGTGATGTCTGGTTACAATGAGGTTAGTAATGGAGGTTATGGTACATACTGTTTTCTTCTAATATGTGTGTGAGGGAGTGTTGATCTTCCCATTTATTTGAGAATTGTACATTAATGTAAAGTGTATAGCCTATATGTGACATATGCGGATTTACTTAGAACAGCTAGTATTTAACAACCGGAGGTGGATACACGGCTGTGTATGGGGGTCGAGCTCTTTCTCCATCCATGAATATTGTAGATAATACCTTTCAGAAAATAAATAATGGTATAATAATAATAATAGCCAACGCTCGCTAACGGGCAGCACTGACCATCGGGGCAAGTTCTCTGGGGACTCGGACGCCTCTCATGAGGTTGGTATCCGGCCGTAAAAATCTTCAGCCACATTATAATTTCATCGCATTTGATCCCACAATCCCGTTCGCAACGGGAATGATGAGGGGTAGGCATACAAATAATAATAGTAATAATAATAATAATAACTGTGAAAAAGGCTCCAAAAATTTCAATAGCGACGAATCTTCCTGGCAAAAACGTGTTGCATGCGTCTGATAGTCACACGATAGCAGCAGTTTAGTATCTTATCGGAAACTATCAGTTCTACAGTAGAATAAATATGCAGAAGTGGTTCGTGTTCCGTCGTAGGTTGGTTGGGTCCTCAGTTTAGGGGCTGCGACAACGCGCGGTTAGGTAGCCCCGTGTACTTTGGGTGTGTGTAGAATCTGTCTGATAACTGGTGTTAGTTGTAATGACTGTATTAGTGTGTGTATCAGTTTTAATTCAAGTAACGACTGCAGACATTTCATTCTTTCAAGTAGTTCCTAATTTTGCCGCCAAAGCCACCGTCAACGACCAACTAGTTCAGAACTTAGTTACTAGATGTGACCGCAGTCGGCTTTTGACGACGAACGTAGGAACCTAAGAACGTTAGTCAAATGTTTAACCTATATATAATTTAGCTTCACACAGGTGTAATTAGTGGAAGGTTCTTTAACATGCCATAAATCTATGACATGGGACCGCCGGCTTTACTTCCCCTCCGAAGGAAGGCATACTGAGGGATTTTTAACGTTCTTAAAAAATCCGACGACTTCGGACGGGTTTGAACCCGCGATCTTGGGCATAGAAGCTATCAACTACGCCACCGAAGCCGCTCATACCAGTATCTAAGAGCCACGGTATCCAAAGATGAGAAGTTGGGTAAAGAACTTAACGACCTCAGCTGGATGTCCCTGCTATTCACTGGGTCACTGCTTCATCAGCAAGAAACATCGAGCTGTCAGTGTTCCAATCAACCCATGTGCAGAAAACTCAAATATAATTCTGTATCATGGACATTAGGCACGGAACATCTATACTGACTACCAGCGGTAGTAATGAGCTACCTGAGGAGTGTCAAACTAATGACAAGTAAAGACTGCACATATCTATCACATCAATCTTAGAAAGAGCTCAATGGGGGTGGCACGTAAGCCTGAAATATGACGACCACGCCGGATGTTGCAGGATCCCAGAGCAAGAGGCTGACCTTGCATGATGATGACAACATTGTAACTTCTGTAGTTTAAAATCGAGAGAATTCCAGTGATCAACGGCCCGGTGAAAGGCACAAAATTCAGATTAATGGCACGTAAAAGATCCTTTCACAGACTAAACTTGTGTAAAGCAAAATTTCTTAGGTTAGATTTCGTCAGAACGCTCTATCAAAGTTCCAGCGTTCACCACTAGGTATCATTGATATCTGGTGGCGAAAGTTGGAACTACTTGAAATTGACCGGAACTTGTAGCTCACCCTTTAGTGTGTCCGCTGGAAGCAGCTACAGACTCAGGCGAGCCGAACATGTCCTCGGACACTCCCGGCACTAAAAGCCATACGATAAATAAATAAATAAATAAATAAATAAATAAATAAATAAATAAATAAATAAATAAATAAAAATAATCATATCTTGTTTGAGTGTCCAAGCTTCCATACCGTAGAATAGTTCCGAGAACACATAACATTTTAGCAACCTAAGTCTCTATTGCACAATACATTTTTCATTTGATTGAATGCACTTCTGGCTTGTCCTATCCTTGCCTTAATTTCTTGAGAGCAATCATTGGTATCATCATTGGTACCTAATTAGTCTTAATTCTACACACAGAATCTACACACCTCTAAATATACGGGAAATGATGACCAGGAAGTCCAAGCCCCTCAAATGGATCAACAACAAGGTAAATCATAAGCAGTTATAGAAACTGTCTCTTTTCTTGTATTGTGTTAGCGTAACTAAATTTTTGAGCAAGGACTTCCTATTCTGTGAGCCCGGCGCTCTGAACACGGCAGATTTATATTCGTTGTGATAATTATGGTTTGATATTTTGAAAATGATTGGAATAAAGTACAGGGATAGGAGGGTGATCTACAATCCATACAGAAACCAGACAGCAGTCATTCGAGCTGAAGGACATGAGAGAGAAGCTGGTATTCGGAAATGTGTAAGGCAAGGCGGCAACTTATCACCCATACTTTTCAATCTTTTCATTGAACAACCAATGAAGGAAATTGTAGAAAAATTTAAAGATTCAAGGAGAAATAATTTCAACCCTGAGATTTGTCGAAGACATGTTCATCTTGGCCGACACGCCTGAGGATTTGAATGAGTTTTTGAATGGTATGGACTCCGTCTTGAGGAAAGAATTAATGAGGAAAATTAATAAATGTAAAACAAAAATATTGAAATGCAGCCGAAAAAAATCAGAATCCTCTATGGGCATCGCATTGGCAGGTGAAAAACTAAACGAAGTAGGAGACTTCTGTTACTTAGGAAGCTAAATAACCAGTGATGGACGAAGCAAAGAGGATATAAAAAGTACGTTAGCTCAGGCGAGGAAAGCATTTCTACAGAAAAGGAATCTGTCGACATCGAATATAGATTTAGGTATTAGGAAGTCTTTTTTGAAGGCTTTTGTCTGGAGCGTGGCACTCTATGGGAGTGAAACTTGAACTATTGGTGCAGCAGAAAAGAGGAAATTGAAGCGTTTGAAATGTGGTGTTCAGATGAAGATGAAGAACAGATGGGTAGGTAGGGTTACAAACGAAGTGGTATTAAGACTAGTGGGAGAGGAGACTGCTAATGAAGAGAAGATATAGGTTGGTAGGACACATACTAAAACACCCAGGAATAGCAAGCTTAGTTATGGAAGGAAGGGTCGAGGACAAGAACTGTAGAGGTAGAGCAAGGTTCGAATATGTTAAACAGATTGGCTCGGATGTAGGGTGTGGTAGCTATGTAGAGTTGAAACGATTAGTTCAGGACAGGGAGGAATGGAGGGCTGCATCAAACCAGCCAAAAGACTGAAGACTCAAACAACAACAACAATTATGGTATTTGAAGCCATTTTTCAGTCAGTCAACACGAATGTACCCAAATGAGATGGGTTATTCCCCAATCCTGAAAAAGATTACATGAAATTAATAAATACACTTGGATGACCAGTTTCGATCGTCAAGCGATCATCATCAGATCCATTACACTTGGGCTATAAAATCTATGTCTGAAAGTAAGGGTGAATATATTCACAATATATACAGTTATTTAGTTGCAGTATTAGTTGAGATAATGCGACTCTTCCATATTATTTTGTTAGTTGTAGTCTATGTGATGTATTGTTGAGATACTGGAAGTGGTGATTGACCTCCGGAATTTGCTTGTTTGGAGTGAATAAGTTTTTTTTGTAAATGGTCAATTCAGATTGTATTGTACAGGCTACTTATCTGGTTGAGTCTTGCGCAGTCCTGTTGAGAGCAGTTCACTGGGTCACTGTTTGCACTCGACAGGAAATTCCCGTGTGTGAGGGTCCCTTATCTCATTGGGATATCCCCCCTCTTGCATTCCTAAGTGCTATGTGTTCCTCGTTTGCAAATGTACCGGTAGTAAAATGGCAAGTATAGTCTCTCTAATGTGGTGTATGTTACTCAGCCAAAACGTGTTTCAATTCGATAATAAGACATACACACAAACAGAGGGCCTAGGCATCGGGTCACCACTAAGCGACATCTTCATTAACGCGTTCCTAGAAAAAAAAACTCGATAAAGGGAATAGTAACGTGGAAAACTACGTGGATGATGTAATTTGCATCTGCGACACTGAATTAACAAGCGAAGACACCATTCTCCAATCAAGCCCGCAATAACTCAGGTTATCAGGCAAATTCTACACACACACCCAAGTACATGGGTCAAAATGACCGCAATGTTCTAGCCCCTCAAATGAAACAACATACAACAACATATCGAAGGATATTCTGATCGCCAGTGCTCGCATCGAAGTATACGTATTCCTTAGAATTTCCCTTTGTATTATTTTATTGGCCAACAGCGTGGCCATGTTGAAACACCGGATCCCATGAGAACTCCATAGTTAAGCAGCATTGGGCGTGGTCGGAACTTGGCCAACATAATGAGGAGCGGAAAGGCCCTCGCCACCCTACCGCACGTAAACTCCGGCTGAGGATAGCTTCTTCGGAGGCTCGGACCTGCCTTTGGGCAGAATACAAATTGCATTTACATTACTTTGTCATACCGCCTCCGTTGTGTAGTGGTCAGCGTGATTAGCTGCCATCCCGGAGGCTCTGCCTTGAAATTTGAAAAGTGGTATGAGGACTGGAACGGGGTCTACTCAGCCTCGGGTGGTCCAAATGAGTAGAGGGGGTTCAATTCCAAACTCAGCCATCTTCGAAGTGGTTTTCCGTGGTTTCCCACTTAGTCTTCGGGCAAATGCCGGGATTTTACTGCACCCTTATTTCCGAGTATTATGAAAGCCAGAATCCCAGGATGGACAGGATCGCAGCATTCAGCATTACCCGGCTAAAAATACTTATCAAATCAGCTGGCATATCACACACCGGAAATAAGGAACATATTAAACCAAAAAATAAATACTATGGTCTATCCTCAACAGGATCAAACAACAAAAGCAACAACAAGAGCTTAAGAACTCTTATATCTCAGGGCGTAACGGGAAATAGGAAATAGAACAAGAAGTTCAGTAAAGAACATATGGCCTCTTTCTCCTAAATGCATGGGTATAGTAATAACTCTTTGTCCATCTCAAGGAGTGTAATTGAATGTTGGTAGTAGTAGCTTGTTGAAATACAACGTGCTATACCGATATTAAACGTTGATTGATTGAATCCTCTCCTGAATTATATATACACACACTAATACAGCCATCACAATAACACAGCTTATAAGACAAAATTCAACACTCACCCATGTAAACGGGGCTAAATGACCATGATGTCCATGCATCTCATATGAAACAACAACAACAACAGCTTCCTACCCAAATCCTTCATCGTATAAAATACACACACTAGTAAGCCTACAGACATCAGAGTGACACAGGTTATCAAACAACTTCTATACACACACAAGTGAATGGGGCTACAAGACCATGATTCCGCAAAACCTCTAACGAATCAACAACAAAAACAACAATAGTCTCTACCGCAGATCAAGTTCAAGGAATATTAATCACGATATTCGAGTGTTGAAATATGTGGTGTTATAAGTATATATATAATATTTTCGATTGCAAATACACACTACAGTATATATGCTTAACATTATAACGTGTGAGTAGCTATAAATCAAAAAATACAGAAAAGAACGAAGTAAAGACATTTGAACCTGCAGTGATTTGATCCCTGAGCCCCCAGACTAAGAGCCCAAGTCGCTACCATTACGCCACGGATGCCCTACGATAATACTTGATAAACAACTGATTTAGTATAACTATATCATATTTTGTGTTGAAATCAAAGACGTCATTAGCGTTTTCTGGCATTTCTATAAACCATTTGATAGTAAATATGTATTATTTTGTTCAGTACATTCCTAACAGGATATCAACTTAGGATGTTACGGAAATATATGTATTTACGAGCAAAAATAGCGGCCATGTTGACAACGGAACGGCACGCACCCACAACGATATGGCACGGTAAGCCTGACCTGTTAGTCACTTGTAAGGTTTCATATTCTATCATAAGATGCTAATATCTTACCGGACACCTCTTTGAGGACAGATTAAACCTCCCTACGTACGATAACTGAATTGTTGAGGCCAGGCCTTGTTTAATCATAAGTTACGGTTAGGCTATAATACTTGCATGATTCATACATCCACAACCTTGAAACTATTTGGCTGATGACCTTGTAGTTTGAAAAAAAGAGGCTTCCCACATAAGGGTATATTGTTCAAAATTTGGTAGAGATTGGATGATTAGGTTAGTCGTAATTTGATTTAAGCTCAGAATATTTGGGTGGGCACCATTCCTTTTTGTTATGATGGCGGCGATATACAACATGACACGGAGTTGCCCTTTCCTAGTGCTACCTCTGTACTAAAGGTGGTTCGATTTTGGTTCAGTTGTGTTTGAATTGATAAGGGGAATCGATTTACACACATACATGGCCGCTATCTGCAAACTATTGGGTTGATGACCTTGCTTCCCACAAAAAGGTATGACGTTGCAAAATTTGGTAGAGATCAGATGATTAGGTTGCTCGTAATTTGATTTAAACTTTTAACATTGGGGTGGCCGCCATTACGTTTCCGTGAAGATGCCAGCAATATAAATCATGACACTGAGGTGCCCTTTGCTAGTGCTACCTTTGTACCAAATTTCATTCAATTCGGTTTTGCCGTGTTTGAATTGATGGGGGAAACGATTTACACACATACATGGCCGCCATCTGCAAACTATTGGGCTCATGACCTTGTAGTTCAGTCAAAAGATGCTTTCCACAAAACCGTTTTGTTGTTGCAAAATGTGGTAGAGATCACATGATTAGGTTGGTCGTAATTTTATTTAAGCTTTTAACATTTGGGTTGCTGCCATTATGTTTCCGTCATGATGGCGTCGATATAAAACATGACACTGAGGTGCCCTTTCCTACAGCTACCTCTGTACCAAATGTCGTTCAATTCAGTTTCACCGTGTTCGAATTGATAGGGGGAATCGATTTGCACACATACAAGGCCGCCATCTGCAAACAATTGAGGTGATGATCTTGCAATATGGTCAATATATGCTTCCCGAAAAAGATATGCAAAATTTAGTAGAGATCAGATGATTAGGTTGGTCGTATCTTGCTTTAAGCCTTTAACATTTGGGTGGTCACCATTACGTTTCCGTCAAGACGGCGGCGATATAAAACATGACACTGAGGTGCCCTTTTATAGTGCCAACTCTGTACCAAATTTCGTTCAATTCGGTTTAACCCAGTTTGAATTGATATGGGGAATCGATTTGCACACATCCATGGCCGCTATCTGCAAACTATTGTGTTGATGACCTTGTGGTTTGGTCAAAAGATGCTTCCCACAAAAAGGTATGTCGTTGCAAAATTTGGTAGAGATCAGATGATTAGGGTGGTCGTAATTTGATTTAAACTTTTGATATTGGGGTGACCTAATTACGTTTCCGCGAAGATGCCGGCAATATATATCATGACACTGAGGTGCCCTTTGCTAGTGCTACCTCTGTACCAAATTTCATTCAATTCAGTTTTACCGTGATTGAATTGATGGGGGAAACTCTTTACACACATACATGGCCGCCATCTGCAAACTTTTGGGCTCATGACCTTGTAGTTCAGTCAAAAGATGCTTCCCACAAAACGGTTTGTTGTTGCAAAATGTGGTAGAGATCACATGATTAGGTTGGTCGTAATTTTATCTAAGCTTTTATCATTTGGGTTGCTGCCATTACATTTCCGTCAATATGGCGTCGATATAAAACATGACACTGAGGTGCCCTTTCCTAGTGCTACCTCTGTTCCAAATATCGTTCAATTCAGTTTCACCGTGTTTGAATTGGTAGGGGGAATCGATTTGCACACATACATGGCCGCCATCTGCAAACTATTGGGCTGATGACCTAGTAGTTTGGTCAAAATATTGATCCCATATAAAGGTATGTTGTTACAAAATTTGGTAGAGATCAAATGAGTAGTTTGGTCGTAATTTGCTCTAAGCTTTTAACATTTGGGTGGCCGCCATTCTTGTCCGTCAAGATGGCGGCGATGTAAAACATGACACTGAGGTGCCCTCTGCTAGTGCTACCTCTGTACCAAATTTCGTTCAATTCTGTTTCACTGCGTTTGAATTGACAGGGGAATCGATTTGCATACATAAATGGCCGCCATCTGCAATATTGGACCTTGTAGCTTCGTCAAAGGACGCTTCTCACATAAAGGTTTGTTGATGCAAAATTAGGTAGAGATCAAATGATTAGGTTGGTGTTAATTTGATTTAAGCTTTTAACATTTGGGTGGCCGCCATTACGTTTCGGTCAAGATGGCGGCGTTATAAAACATGACACTGAGATGTCCTTTGCTAGTGCTACCTCTGTACCAAATTTCGTTCAATTCGGTTTTACCGTGTTCGAATTGATATGCAATGTACACACACAGACGCACAAATTTTGGCCCTGTAGTAAGTCTACTTGCATTTTTTTTCAAAAATCGAAAGTAGGCTAAAAATAAGTTCGAGCCTCTGTATAATGACCATAGCATTTGACTTTAAATCCCACTACCATAAATCATAACGCAAGATTTCTATAAAATGAAAACAATCAATCGTAAAAACGTGCCTGCTAATGTATTCAGAAAAGACAACAGCCTCCGATTCACAATAAGATTTGACAACACGAATTTTTACAGCACTAGAAAACTTAAATTAAACTTTTAATATACCTCTTGTATATAATTAAAAGTCAAAGTTCAAAATTGTATGGCACTTACCTGCTGTGGCAAAGTTTCAGGATCATCAATACTAAAAATGGCGTTAAATATTTAAATGCCGACGAAACGAAACTAAGTAGCGATGGCATTTCGCAATTACAATGACAACGTATTACTCTATTCATCCGATCCTGAATCCTACTTCTGCATTAATTAATTAATTATCAATACAATATTAACACTGAATAAACATGAATTATTTATATTACTTACATTATCGACAACATTATAATAATTTAATAAGTGCAGCTAACTGCCAAAAGAAATACATACATGACCATGCATACAATAACCTAAATAAGACCACACATTCAGTCATTGCAGAAATCTGTCAATGAGACTTTCCTTTTGGAGCACAAAAGCAGGTGATAACGGTCACAGGTTGACCCACACAGTTTACACCTGCAGTTATCGTCCGGGTCGTGGAAATTCTCAGTCTGGCATATCCGGTGGTGGAAACCATGAACGGCGTATCGCGTCACTACATGCCGTAGTTCATATCCAACTTGAGTCCATTATCTGTAAATCATGGCATCTGTTGAAAAGAACGTTGGCTTATGTCTTGCCGTCTTGCATTGAGTTCTTGTACAAGTTCGGTGTAGGCGGCGGTTGATGGTAGTAATAGGTTAAGGCGAAGATCTTCGATGAAAAATTGCTCTCTTGCTAGCTCGTAGGTGAGGCGAGACCGTGTGAATTTCGACAGGCACAATGTTCTTTTCAGGAAAGAGGCATTGACTCTTTCTATTTCTTCCACATTTCTCTTCGTCAGTTGTAGCCAAATTGTCTCTAGTCCATAAGTTATGATTGGGGTAATTTTAAGGCGAAACAGGGTGATAGCTGTGGCTAAAGATAGCTGTCTCAGATTCCTTATAGTGTGAATAGCAATCTTTGCCGCGGCGACTCTTTCCTTGACGTGTAGGCTATTGACGTCCGAAACTGGGGAGGAGCTTACTGTCAGCTGTTTGCAATATGGTGGCGATAGAGTGACGTGAAGTAATTGGGTGTGCGTTTGTTATGGCTTCAAATTTATGATGACAAAATACTACATATTTCCTTTCATTGATAGAAATATTTTTAAAATCAATTTAAATGCAGTGCCTAATTACAACCAGTTAAAAATATTACCCACATGTAGATAGTTAATTTACTGTCTGCTGTTACATATATGAAGCCTGTACTTGGGAGCCTAGCGGTATCGATATTTTTATTAATTTCACAATATATATATATATATATATATATCTCACATAACACAAATGACGACTCCCTGATAATAAATTGAATCAAGCAACCCTGAATTTGCATGAATGTTTTGGGTTCAAAGAAGCGTTACTTGGGATGCTCAAATCATACTTCAATATTGCAAATATTGACCTACATACTTGCTGTTCAAAGGCAAGAATGTTAATTTATTAATCTCTTGCCACAGGCAAGTTGAAATGGAGACATCCTCTTTATCAATATATTTAATTAAATATTTAAAATACAGATATTTAAAAAAACTGGAGTCTCCATTTGAACTTGTCATAAGCAAACGGAACAGATCAAAAACTACACTTTAAGCCAAACCAAATTCACTCCTCAGCTCGACATAAACCATAATACCAATTAAAACCTATACAAAACATACTCTCCTTACTGTTGTACAACTTTCAAACCAACTATTCGCACTCAAAACTGAAAAACCCTGAAACGGGAACTAATTAAAGTTAGAATAGCGTAGGCCGATCCGGTCTCCTGCTACATTACCGCGTATATATACTTAACTTGAAAATTACGGCTAAGTGACCTATCTGCCTGAGTAGTATAGGTGCTGCCGGCCTGCCTATCCCGGTACTTAAAACTAAGATTTTACATTTTAATTAACTAAATTCAACAGTAGGGAGATCATAGCCAAAAACACAATCCAAGCCAAATCATACTTCAATGACCTACATACTTGCTGTTCAAAGGCAAGAATATAAATTCTCTGGCAAATTAAGACTAGGAAAAGCATTTTTCTTAAGTTTTCTAACCATTCGGATATTGTCAATCGGAAGAACCCCTAAAGTAAGTTTACGAAGAGCGGATTACAATCTTTGTACGGCACAGAAGTAGGGGAAATCTGTGTAATTTGGACTGATGTTACTTTTGGTATTTGCAAGTTTGGCAACCCCTTGTCTCAGGCAAGGTCAGTAAGACAGTTGAGTGTCCCTTTCGCCCTGGGAGTTCTTCTATTTTCGGACTGAAGGTTGAGGAGTAATGAGGAAAATAAGTTTGTGACCACATTCCTTGTAAGATTAAACGACCGGGAGGAAGGGTGCTGTCAAGTAATTATTTCAGCGAAGAGTGTGTGTTGCTTTCACAAGTCCTACTGAAACATCCTGGTAAGTTTTAACATACCTTCATTCATCAATTTTAAATAATGTTTCAAATTATTTGAACTTTGATTAAATATATGCATGGCGTGTAATTTGGACTGCCCGAGAGTGTGTAATTTGGTCCGTTGAAACAAATTTAATCGCTACGTTTCTTCATAGTGACCATCTCGTGGTGACGCGGCTAGTATTATTGGCTGTCGCCCTAGTGGTCCGGGTTCGATTCCTGGCTCTGCCAAGAAATTTTAATTCTTGTGGGAGGGATGGAACGGGGTTTGATTCCCACCTTAGCTATCCTGGAAATGGTTTTCCGTGGTCTCCCAGTTTTATACAAGGCAAATGCCGGGACGGGTCGTAACTTAGAGCCACGGCCGCCCCCTTCCCAATCCAATCCCCAATTTACAAGTACATGCACTAGTACAAGCATCATAATAACACAGATTATCACACAAACTCCACACTCACACAAGTATACGGGGCCACATGACCACAATGTCGCAATGCCCCTGAAATAAGCAACAACAACTTTCTTCATAGTTTTTTTTTCTGATTCTGAAAGAAGTTGGTTTATAATCTGAAGGGGTTTTGTTGTTATTATTGCTTATTTTGGTGGCTGCAACATCATGGTCGTACAGCCCTGTGCATTTGGGTGTGTGTGTGGAATTAGTGTGACAACCTGTGTTATTGTGATGACTGTACACGTGTGTGTGTATTTGTAAATTGCGTTTAGGATTTGTAAGGAGGTTGCCGAGGCCTTAAGTTTGCATCCATCCCAGAATTTTCCTGGAGTAGAAGTGGGCAAACCAAGGAAAACCACCTCTAGGATGGCTGAAGTGGGAATCGAACGTTGATCTCCGGGCGACAGCGAAGAATGATAGTCACTACATTACGAGGTGGTGTTATGAGGATGATTGGATTCAGTGCGACGGTTGCAAAAGGTGGGCTCATGAAAATTGTGCCGAAATTAACAATGAACTGTTTTACTATTGTGCTACATGCCAAAAGTGGCAATCAGAATTCGCAATATTGTATTTTATTGTTTAGTATTGCCTAATAAATAGCTTAAATAACTTACACGTGTTTATATTTAGTAGTCCAAATTACACATCACCCTGGTTCAAGTTACACGCCATACGGTCCAAATTACACGATATTACATTTTGTTATAAACATAAATTTTACGTTACACGCTGAGATAATATTAACATTTATTTTCACCAACTCATTTGATACATTGTGCTAATTATCGTCCATAAAATTTGAGAAAGTTTAATTACGGTCAAAGAAGTTATTGACGTTTAAAGTTAAGTGGTCCAAATTACACGGACTTCCCCTAATAGGCTATAAGTTTATCAGTATTTTTGATGTAGCTAAATCCATGTGAATACAAATTAGAGACAATAACTATCAATAATCAACAGTACCGGTGGAAAGAAGTCGTCTTCACAAAAATGCAGAGTGCACACTGTCATGTAACATGTAAAACGTTTTCCAATTGACAGCGCCGAAGCCCATCTTTCTCTCTGAACTTTTTGTACAGGAAAATAGTGAAGATATTTCGTAGCCGTTTTATACGATTTGCAACCGTATACAGAGCAGTACCTCCTCGAATTTGACAAATTTCTTTCTGTTTCCATCACGACGTCAATGCTTCACCATCTAAATAAATCTCACCAGTCACAATGTTACAGCTTCAACATTCTGCCGCGTGGCTGCGCCATCCAACTTTTCTGACGTCAATAGACATCTCCTCTTGTCAGAAAAGTGATTCCCAAGTACTTGAAGTGTGATACATTCTGTAGCGGGACATTCTTATACATAATGAAGTCATTTGTTGAAAGTCTACGTCCTTTTCTGAATGTCATTATCACAGTTTTAGTACCGTTCAGTGTTAATTCATTGTTTTCGGTCCATGTTGAGAGTTTATCAAAAACAGGTTTGAATGCAATCTAAGTTTTGAGAAGTGAGGACCATGTCATCTGCGTAAGCGTATATTTTAACGTTATCAACTGTAATTTCTCCAGGTATTTCCGCAGTGGCTATGATGAAAAGCAGTGGACTCAGGGGGTCTCCCTGCAGTACTCCATTGGTTTGGGTCATCTGGTTTAACTTAGACACTCTGTTGTCTATTTCTATTTGATTGTTCGACAAGATATTTTTTATTAGACGTGTCACTTGATTTCTTCCGGCGATGTCTTCTATTTTCCTGATTAATAGTTGCCTGTTCAACAAGTCGAAAGCTTTTGTATAATCTATAAAAACTGCATGGAGCATCCCTCCTAGGAGCCTGAGTGCCGCCTCAATATCCTCCTGAAGACATTTTACTGCCTGAATTGTGGATTTCCCTTTAATGAACCCAAATTGCTGCTCAGGGATTGCGTGAGATGTCAGTTTGCTAAGTCTGTCAGTTAATAGTCCTGTCAGAATCTTCAGTGGCGCACACTCCAAAGCTATCCCCCGGTATGAGTTCGGGTCCCTCGAGTCACCTTTCCCTTTATACAAAACCTTTAGTGTAGAAAGCCTCCATCTGTTTGGGATGTTTCATTGTCTTAGACATGCATTAAAAAGCTCAGTCCATGTTGTTGCAAGAGCATGTGCAGTTTCCTTCAGGTGTTCGAAGAAGATACCATCTGGACCGCAAGCTTTTTTATCTTTTGTTTCTGCGATTTGTTTCCGAACTTCGTCCAGTGAGAATGGATTCGTTAACTCAATTTCTTCGTCTTGGTTTGTGTTAGGTGGACGTGTTTCTCTGTCTTGTAAAAACGTCCTGAAGTGTTTTTCCCATGTGCTAAGTGGAATGTCTCTCGGGAAATAGGGTTGTTTTGGCGCTGAGGCTTTGAACCATTGCTGATCAGATTATTCAATGAGTTTCTTCTCTTCTTTTACAAGATGGTTCATTTTGCTTTGATCTATAGTTTGTAGTGTTTTCTGGCTGTGTTATATGTCTCCAGTTCTCTCTGAGTTAATGTTTTTCTTTCTCTATGCAGTGCGATTAGCGCTGTTTTTCTTGTTTGATAGCACTCTCGGGTGAACCAAGGTTTTGCCCTCCGTTGCCTCCATTTTTGCGTTACTATTGCATGTGCCAGCTGTTCTTCAATTATACTCAAAGCTTCGTCTATGTTGCCTCCTTTGATCTCTTGTAGCGCTATGGGTGTCGCATCCATGTTGAGTTTGCTTATATCGATTTCTCTGGTTATCCTTATTGACCGCTTGGTTGGCCTCTCTTCTGCGAAAGATCCTTTCATTTTAATTAGGGTGCTGACCGGTAAGTGTTTTCGTACCGGCAGGTCTTGTCTGATCTCTTGATGTGTCTTGCCGCTGTTTGCGAACACAAGGTCAATAGTACTGGAACCATTAGGTCCAAAGTAGTTTTTTTTCCTTTTTGTCGTTAATCAACGTTAGGCCCTCCTTTTCTAAATAACTGATCACAGTGTTCGTCTTCTGAGAGGGATCATCAATCCTGCAGTTCATGTCTCCTAATAAGATTAGCTTGTCGTTTCTGTTTGTCAGGCTGAGAGCATTTGCAACTTCTTCCATTATATTATCTGCCTTATAGTCTGGTTGGAAGTACACACACATTATTATGCATAATTTTGTTTTCACTAATATAATATTTGGAGAGCTAAGCTGAATCTCGAAGGGGGCCAAGTTAGGTTTTATTAACATAGTTATGCCACCTTTGGGCCTTCCCCTTTCTCCTTGTGTTGCATATGAATGAATTGAATAAAAATGTTCTGTGCTCCATTGTGTGGTCAAGAACGTTTCCGTAATTGTAACTAAGTCATAGGCGTTGAAAGTATCCTCTGGTATCATGTTGACAGCGTTTTTCAATCCTTCTATGTTCCATAACAATATCTTCATCAGATTTTCTTTTCCTGAATTTTTATAAACTGATATTTGCTTTTTGTTGCGTGAAGTGGGCAATAAAGATCTTGAGTCCTTATTCCAGGGATCCTGCAGCCCGTCTTTGTGTGAAAGCTCTGGAGAGGCGAAATCGTCTGACAAGTACATTCATTGGCCAAAAGTCAGGGTTTTCAGTCATTCCAAGGTATTGAAATGATATTCCAACTTTGAAGGCCTTGTTTGTGCCTGTAGTGTTCAGGTCTTCACATGCTATATCCCCCTGAATTCCATTTTTGCGTAGAAATGAAATCACTTTGCCACCTGTTGTGTTCTCTTTCAGCTTCCCTATGTAGAGCCAAGCCGTTCTTTCTCCTGCTTGTAATCCTTCATCCTCCTTTGTCCCGATAACCACAGTTGATCTGGGGGTGCGCCGAGAGTTTTCTCTCCGGTGGGGTATTGTCCTCCATGGTGTGGTGCTTTCTCCTGCTTGAAGATCTTCGCCTTCCTTTGTTCCGAGAAACATTTCTGTCCTTGAGTTCCAATGAGTGGTCGCTTTCTTTCGGGACGATGTCCTCCACGCTGCAGTGCTATGCGCACCGTCTTCTATGTATTCTTCCCCATTTCTATGGTTACATTTCGGTGCTATTTCTAGGGCTTTTTTTGTTGACGAGAGGTGGGCATTGTTTATCATAATTGTATGATTCGTCCTTCGAGGTAATAAATATATCTGTCTAATGTAGTTTTTCTGTTGGTTGTTGATGTTGTTTAGCAGGTTGCTTACAGGTGTTCATCCACAATATTGTCTCCTCTACCTTCTTCTGTATTATTATTGGTATGGGATCCTTGATGAGATCTAATATCATATTCATTTTTTGATCTAGTTCTTTTAGTTTTGTCTTGGTGTCTTCTTTGTGTCACTATTTGCGGTTTACATACAGTGCAGAGCCATGTTAGCATGCATTTTTTTCTTTTTAATTGCGTCGTAATCCCCTTTGGACATATTTAAACATTCTTGGTGCTGCCATATGTTGCAGGACTCACATTCTAAGGCATTATTAGTGTTCTTAACTCGATTATTACAGATGTCGCAAATGTCATCCGTGTTATCTGTTGATGTTGATGAGATAATATCTTTTTTGGATTTGCATTTGCCATGGTGTGTTTTTGTTCTTTACTCTTTGACATTTTTCACTGCGAAATATATGTCTGCCTTATAACATCTATGACAAGATGGCTGCAATGATAATTGTGCAGTTTATTCTGTACTCTTTGATCAAAAGATTTCCAGATGATTAATCTGTCAACAATTTCTATGACAATATAGCGATTGGTGTTTTTGCCAAATTCGAGAGTTTATTTACAACTTAGATAGTTTGATTTGATAATTTCTATATTTGGCTTTCACTAACACTTTCACTGCATACACCAAAACTGAACGTCGCTCAGCTTACCTCTAAAATTCCGTATTATATAGGATATTCTCACTCTAATTCAATTCAATAAATTACGAGACACTTGTATTCACTGCCTCTTCACTCCACTTCCTTGCACACTTCCTTGCTTGTATTTATAACAGGAATGTGTTACCAGTCCGTAATGAGTTACTGTCTATGTTTGCCTGCATTTATTGCGGGAAGGTGTTTGCAGTCCGTTATGATTTGTTGTCGTACGCGACTCACTTGGTATATATGTATCGTTTGTTTAAAGCATTTAGCAAGGAATTGTTCTTCAAATATGCGGTTTGTAAATTGTTGTGGGTTGACCCACCTAACCTCACTAATACATTCAGTATATTTTCTGCTGGATTACTTCCTAATTACCTTCAATACTGTTGTTCCCTTGTTGTCCTCAGCAGAAGTAGCCCCTCTTAGCTACGTAGCTCCCTTTTGAATTGTATTAAACTCCGGTTTACCCTTTTAAACGTTCGAAAATCTTGGAGCCAACTTCTTCACAATATCTATCATCATCGACAACATTATCTACCATTAATGTTTCTGTCTACAGTTTTCTAAACATTGTTTATGCTTTCCAGTAACTATCTTTCCAATTCTGGGTTACTCGTCTTTAATTGAGCTAAATAATCCAATCAATTAAGCTCAGACTATCGTATAATGAACTTCCTTCTACTGATATCCCGCCAGAAGATGGCAGTTGGGTTGGAACTGCAGAGTTCTTCCCGCTCACTGCGTAACGCGCATTCCAAAAACATTCAGTTTGGCAATACTTGCTTCACTCACTCAGCACGTTCCTTCTTTCACTGACTGCGTGTCGTCCGCTGCAATAGTAACCATTGACATGCGGGTAGCCGATATATTTAAGTTTGGAATAGATGAACCGCGCATGCGTACTGCAAGACCCCCCGCACCCCGTCGCAGCGTGTTCGACTGCCATCTCCTGCCGCGATGACAGTAGTCTTTCCACATTAAAATACATAATAATAACAACAAATAGGATCTTTCACAAAAATACCAGGAAAACTACACGCTTATATCATTTATGTTCCAGACTGTACTTCCAACATTCCTCCACGCAAGCAAAATGGCGCTGGGAAACTGTCCCCTCACCGACAGTAACTTACATTCACTTACCAATACACAACGCTGCCTTCATATACAACAAAATAACTCTCAGGCCTTCTTAAATAATCCACAACACATTATTGGGCCTACCTCGTTTCAACAAACGAAATATTCAACTTACAATACCTTCGACGTAACATTCATTTCGCACATGGCCACGTTGCCAAATCTACTTATCTCGTAGACTGACACTCCTCCCAATATGAGTGTATACTTCACTTACCAATTCCTCCCATAATGCAAATACCAGGCAAGGAACACGGAATAATATATACTTCAACCTGTGTTCACCTTCAATGTTCAACCTCGGTTGAAATCATTGCGCATCATAATACACAAAGCGTTGTTCCTCAAAATAATCAACAGCTGGTTTCATTACACTTCGACCGGGTGAGTTAGCCGTGGTCGTTACGGCATGACTGCTGGCAGTCGCTCAAATCCGGGAGGCGAGGAGGTTCGAATCCCCCCGCCGGCAACCTTGAAGATGGTCTTCTGTGGTTTCCCATCTTCCTTCCAGGCAAATGCCGGGGTTGGTACCTAACTATAGGCCACAGCCGCTACCTTCCGACTCCTCGACCTTCCATTCCTACTTTCCTCCCCAACGGTACTTGTAGCCCACCCATTGGGTGTCCGTCTCAAAGCAGCTACAAAACTGGCGAGCCGAACATGCCCTCGGACACTCCCGGCACTAAGAGCCATACGCTAAAAAAAAGTAAACTTCGACATTACCTACAAGTTCCTTTCAATTAATAAACAACAGCATTCTCCTAAGCTTCATGGCTTCCTTCTAACAATCCCTCACGACAGATTTGACATTCTTTAAATACATACGTTGCAAAAACATTAACATTTGTTGTGTAAAATATTTCCAACATTAACTAGAATAATTCTTTAATACAGCCTTCATATCACGATAATACAATAATCGTGTTCATTTCTGAAGTCTCCGCCCCTTAAAACAACAACTAACTAACTAATTATTTTAAGGGAATCATTGACTGTCATAACATCAGACTTTCAACTTAGGATCTGAAATCGATCGTATTTTAAAAACATAAATTCAAAGCTCAATGAAAATTATTTAAATTTCTGAGAGTTATCAAATCAGATAAAAATCCAAAATCCAAAATTAGGATTCTTCAAAATCCAAAAATTTGAAAATTGTGATAATTCAAAAATTATTAAAGTTCAAAAACAATTACGATCTTCAATTGAAAATCTTCAATCCTTAATTGTGAAAATCCTTAATGTAAAAATACTTAATGTGAAAATCCTCCATCCATAAATCATTACTATGAGTAATGAAAGATCAGAATCCAAAACTATCGAACCAAGGACTCGAATAGCCCTCCTATAACTCATCAGTTACCATGACAAAAACGTAGATCTCCAGACAATAAAACTGACTTCAATAATCTTCCACCAAAGACGATAAAATAATTTCAAAAGTCGACGATATAAACTTGCCAAAAGTAGCAGATAGTATAATATTTGAAATGGTTACTCACAGGCATGCTTCTAGATCACATAACTACATAATGTACATATTATCTTACTTTGATTAGGCTATAGTTGTTCAAGCGATTAAAGTTGCTTCTTATTATACGCGGTTCGAGATTCACACACATTCCTGGGTTCGACTCCAACACCCCTGGATACCTCACAGCTCCAAGGTGATTCACCTTGCCCGCACTCAGAAGATACCCCGTCACAGGTCCAAGTCCGCTCGTCCAGTCGAAACCTCTCGTTCGTCCTCGGACTCCCTCCTGGTTCGACTCCCGGCTCCTGTTTCGCTCTTGGTGCTTCTTCCCGTTCAGTTCTTCTTTTCTTGGCATCTTGAAGACATCGTAGTCGCACTCCATACTCGTAATTCAAATGTTCAGTTCATGATGTTACGTAGCTCTGCGCTCACGAAGTTTCCGTGTAGATATCATGTCTACAACTCGACTTCTTAGATCACGTCACTCATAAGTATTCCCGAGACCATGATGTAGGCTACATTTCCCACAGCAGATTTAGCACATATTAATCATCTTCAGCGAAGAATCACATGTCTCTCTCAACCAAATCTCGATAATATTTTCCATATTCATATAGTGCAATATATATAAATAAGCTTTCAGCTTCATTCAACGTTTCACATGAATATAATGTCTCTCCAATATAATCTAACAATTTCTGTAACAGCGCACTCGCTTCAGTTCAATCTTCCAAACGTTCACCCTCACGGGTGAATTTCTTTGTCTTATGGCGACATTCTTTCTCACACGAAATACTTCATAAAATACTGTCAAAACCTTGCCAAAATACCTGTACATTCATCACTGCACTTGCACGTGAATATCTAATCATTTATCACTGAATCGAAGCCCTTTCTTAATCACTTTGCAATTAGGCAATGCTACTTGTGCACTGCGGAGAAAAAGACCGTCACGTCTTGCCCCCTTGAAGGTCGCCGTTATAATCTCTCCATGATGGCCGCCAATCGCTCCTTTTTCCCTTCCAATTCTTGCACAACACCCATCGTTTCGCGCGTGAATCTGGTGCGAATCTGTATATATTTAATTCCCGTCAATCTGAGGCAAATATCTCCGGAAATATATCCGTGATAATTCCTTAAATAAATGTTGCTAATTATTCCAAGCCTTAAAGTTATTATAAATAGTCAAAATAGCATAATTGCTTAGGCTGGTAATTACTTCAAGAAATTCGCATTGAAATGAGTGTGGAGGTGACCGAGAAGATATGCAACGGGGAACACTACAATGAGAGTATGGAAAGATCTACTGTAACCAGCTAACAGCAATTACGAGTATGGAAAGATCGGGAGTAACTTAAAATTATTCAAAACTAGTCGAAATTCAAAATGACTTCAAGAACATCAAGAAGCAACAGCAAGAAAGAAAAAGATGGTTTGAACGCGAGGGCGATGCCAGTTCGAGTCCAGAACGAGACAGTGGAGACGCAATTCAGATGGCTGGAGAGAACGAGGTGATACCGAGAGCTTTCTTCAGAACGAGTCCCGGTATATAATTCTAATATATTTACTCCATCTGCTGTTGAAGACATTGAAAGGTGGAACAGAATCCTTTATGTAGAATTTTGTAGAGCATTTGGAATTTCCATGACAAACCTTTTTCAATGTTTTTATTAATTTGTCGATTTGAATATTTAATATTTGGACTTCGTAAATATTTTGAATTTGGATTTGATTTCTATTCTTCGACGAGCGAGATTTTATTGTAGTGTATTTTATCTTAAATTTAGTTTTTGTGAGCGATTAAATATTTCGTTAATATTTTGACAGGAGATGTGCGTTACTCGACCGTATTTTGTAGGATATTGTCAATGATGAGAAAACTAAATATATGATCATTTCAGGCCGACAGCATTTTGATGCCACTGTTAGTATTGACGGTCATACGTCTGAACGAGTGGAGAAATTTAAATACTTGGGCTCGATTTTATATAGTAAAAGTGAGATGGAAAAAGAGATACAACAGAGGACTATTAGTGCCAATAGTACCTTTATTTGGTCTCTATAACTTATTTAAGTCACGCTTAATTTCACAAAACAGCAAGATTAAGTTATACATGACACTAGTGAAACCGGTTCTGTTATATGGATGCGAGTCATGGACGACCTCACAAACACTGGAAGAGCGCATTTGTGCATTTGAGAGGAAAGTGCTCAGAAAGATATATGGACCTATTAGGGAAGAAGGAAGATGGGAAAGGAGGGAAATAGAGGACATATACCAACGTATTGGGAAAGCTGATGTGGGTATGAGCATCTGAGGAAGACGGCTCCAGTGGATGGGACACATCGTAAGAGCTGTGGAATCTATCCCTAGCAGAGTGTTCATGTCACAGCTGTTTGGCAAACGTCCAAAAGGCCGTCCAAGGACGAGATGGAAGGATAGGGTGATGAGAACGTTGCAGCAGGTGGAACCAACATCAGTACTGGATGATGCAATGGATAGAGAAAAATGGAAAGGCATTTGTAACAAATTCTTGAGACTGTGATCGGGATAATGCCTCCTGTGTGATATTAGGATAGTGTTTTGTAATATTGTATATTTGATGTGTTTGTTACGTCTCTTTGTTTTCTGTCATGGGCCCGATGTGTACAATAAATGATGATGATGATTGGAATTAGATCATTAGTATTTTTAGAAGGAGTGTGCAAGACTTGATTGTAGGCCAAATTGGTTCTTATTTGAACATTAAAGTCATGTGAGATAGACATTGTATAACAGGACAACATTATGATTGTATTTTAAACGGCAATAATTGAGATTTCTTGAGTATCAGACGATAACAGCCGATCACTTAATATTACGCGGAAGTCAGTTTGAAATGTGGCAGAAACTCAATGAAGGTCTTGTTTTTTGAAACGAATTGTAAGGACTATATTTGTTCAAATGGAACATTCAAAGTATTTTGAGCTGACAATGCAGATTGTATTAGAATGAGGAGAGGGAATTCAAGCATTGTTGATTGCAACAATTATGAACGACAAGCAAGGAGGTCAGAAATGCATTATTATTAACTTGTATTGATGAATGTTGGGGATTTAAAATTCTGTATAGTACTGCAAGTATGTGAAACATGTTTTAGTAGGAGAGAGATAGTCTGCAGATCTTTAATTGTACGCATTGTTGTAATAATGGAGCACGAAAGAGATATTTTAAATTGGAAAGTGGATTCCAATCGGTCACGTTGACGTTGGGAATATTTCAACAGAGTTAATAAGTGGAAAGTTGTTGTTTTGAATTTTCGTGTCAGCTTAAAGCAGAAGCTATTTCATGAACTGAATCTTGTGGAGACCAGCTGTGTTACGATTTATTCCACATGTGTAAATTGTATGAGAAAGCTATACAGTATATGTTGAAGATGCGTTAATTTGATGTTTAAAAGTGACTATAGAAGGTCATGTATCGTCGGAAGACGCACGAATGAGGAAATTTCATTGAAGCAATATTTATTATTATTATTTATTAAACCTGATGAGGATTATTAAAGCATGAGCTAGTCTTTGTTGAACGGCGATGACTGTCACTATTACGACATATATAAGCAAGGTAATTTGAGTAGATAGTTCCCTTTATCGTAAGTTCCTGTTTTAAAATATTCAATGACGAGTTATGGCAGTGAAACTCGCAGACAGACAATGCTACGAGGTAGATATTCTACAAATGTTGTAGATAAGTTGTAAATAGTTAAAATAGATCGGAACGATAACAGCTGATCGTTATCCACTCTATATGTGTGTAAATAATTTTAAGGAGATAGAACGGAGTTTCGTGATGTATAGAGTAATATGAGAGCCTCCATGGCTTAGGCGGCAGCACGCCGGCCTCTCACCGCTGAGTCCGTGGTTCAAATCCCGGTCACTCCATGTGAGATCTGTGCTGGACAGAACGGAGGCAGACAGGTTTTTCTCGGGTACTCCGGTTTTCCCTGTCAAAATTTCATTCCAGAAACACTCTCCACTATCATTTCATTTCATCTGTCATTCATTTAATCATTGCCCCAGAGGAGTGCGTCAGGCCTCGGCAGCCGGCACAGTTCATATCCTCGCCGCTAGATAGGGGCTTCATTCATTCCATTCCTGACCCGGTCGGAGACTGGAAGCAGGCTGTGGATTTTCATAGAGTAATATGAGCAATTGTATTTAGATTTGATGAACCGAACTTATGGTATTAATTAAATTAGTTCTTTTTCCATTTATAAACTCCGAAGGTAATTCGGAAATGCAGATGGCATTCAGAAGAGTGGAGTATTTATATTAATTTTGTTTTAATAGTGAAGTTAAAGGTTTAAGTTATTTAATTCATGAATTCTGTCGTAGTTTAAAGACAGGAATGTCCGTATTTAAATTAGTATTTGTAATGTTTTATATTAATAAATCGTAGGACACGAGAGTTTCGTCTGTCCACCGTTTTTATAGAAAGCCATGTGTTATTGATGCCTAATAATTAAGATGATGCTATGCTATGGAATTAAGGATATGCGCCCAATTGAATTTTCTTATCCCATTTGCCCCGAAAAGCGCAAGCGTCTCACTCTACCATTGTTGCATAATGTCCTAATTCCGTAGAGGAATGTCATTGAAGGAAAATCTTGTCACTCGACTTATCCCATGTTCCAGGCATTTCTTTCAGTGGTTTCTGGGGCACGAAGAAGCTGCAATCCGTCCATCTGGATACTGGTAGGTGGTGATTAAAAGGGCACAATACTATACGTTGATTGATTGAATCGTCACCTGAATTATATATACGCACACTAATACAGCCATCACAATAACACAGGTTATCAGGGAAAATTCGACACTCATTCATGTACACAGGGCTAAATGACCATGTTGTCCATGCATCTCAAATGAGAGAACAATTACAACAGCTTCCTACCGAAATTCTTCCTTTTAAAAGAGTACACACACTAGTTAGCCTGCAGACATCACAGTGAGACAGGTTATCAGACAACTTCTACACACACCCAAGTACACGGGGCTACAAGGCCATGATACCGCAAAGCCCGTGAAGAATCGACTACAAAAACAACACTTACAATAGACTCTACCGTGGCTCAAGGACAAAGAGTTTTAATCGCTGTAGTCGAGTTTTGAAACATGTGATGTTGTAAGTACATACCGTATATAATATTTTCGATTGCAAATTCACACAATATATGCTTAACATTATAACGTGAGGGTAGTTATAAATCAAAATATACAACAAAAAACGAAGGAAAAGGTTCGAACCTGCAGGAATTTGATCGACGAACCTCTAAACTATGAGTCCAGGTCGTTACCACTACGCCAAACATGCGCTGCACTAATTCTTGGTTAACTACTGGTTTAGTATAACTGCATATAATTTTGTGTTGCAATCAACGATTTCATTAGCGTCTTCTTCCGTTTCTATAAACCATTTGATACTAAATATTTATTATTTTGTTCAGTACATTTCTCAAAGGACATAAACTTACGAAGTTACAGAAATATATGAATTTACGAGCAAACAATACCCGCTATTTTACTCCAACGGGACGGCACGGACAAACACGGTATGGCACGGTCAGCCTGAACTGCAGACATGCAGAGTACACAGTTACACATACACACTCACTCAAACATAGACAGACACACAATGTTTTGGCCCTGTTTTGATCATAAGTCTACTTTAATTTTTTGCAATAATCGAATACGCTTATAATATCCCCAAATATTGTAAATAAGTTAATTCCTATTAGCCTATTCACTTTATTTCCGTTCATTCTCTGTTGGGGTGACCTCATCTTCTATAGCCATCATGAAGACTGTTGTTTAGCCATTGTTTGGAGGAGTCTCTACATTTATTATTAGCATAATTAATAATATTAGCGCTATTATTATCCTCAACACCATTATTAGCAAGGCGTGTCCGGTGACTAATCGCGACAAAGTTTCTATTACATATCTAAAACGTTTGCACTAAAGATTCGTACGTTTCAGTCATCACTGTATATCCATGCCACCCTGTACAGGTCATGAAAGAAGTGTGTATTAGATATCCCCAATAATACCAACTTACGATTGCTCCTTCAGGTGCTTGTGATAGGAAAGGTTTACTTCACTGTCCCTCGGTGACTGCCCACAGCACATCTCTAGTATACATACAATATCCGCACTGTCGCGTGTTGTGATGCACGTTCGTGTTCTAATGTTAACTAACATAACACAATAGTTCGTGAAAATAATTAGCCATTTATCAATTGGCTACTTGTCCATAATCAATATTAAAATAAGTGTATTGGGGGTATCCAAATTTGCTCTTTCACGATATGTGTATGCATTAGCCAGAGATACATGTTTGGTAGAAGGCCTTCGACTTTTAATGCACTTACCATCCACACAGGCATGCGTTCACCTGCTAAAGAACTTCGATGGAAGACTCCTTCCCAGAAGGATTCTTCGTAACAGATGCAATGATACTGTATAATAAGGAATGGATGCGTCCAGATTATGAGCTGGGGCACCTAGTGACCAGATTTGCGTTCCATGGTTTCCACCATCGCATCTGCACTAGGAAGTCCTTTCATCAGCCCAGCCAGAAGTGTGTTTGTCTATTGTGCAACAATCAGTGCTATACATACCACGCCATGGAGTGTGATAGGAGACTAGTGTCACTGACTCAGTTTTGTTCAGACGAGGACTGATTAAGGTGAATAATGATTGTGTAGCGTAGTGGAGAGTGTGGTATTTACTACCCCAGACTGCAATTCAAATGTTCGCATTGTTATAGGGCTTTGTTGTTCTAAACTATGGCCATTGGCCGCAATACATATTTTATTAAATAAGTGTTTTGGATGTACAGAAAGTCGCATGGAAAATATCCAAGTCCTGTTCGGGTATCATCGTGCTTGGACGTGGCTGTACAGTTGCAACAAACCCGTTGCACTTCCATCATTGTTCAACGACATGTTCGTGACAAAATGCAACTTTCAGTACACAGTGCCATTGTGCAGATATCAGAATAACCAAGAAGAATGATTTGCAATTAATAAGAAACCGCCCAAATGCGTGAAGCGAGGGACACATCCCAAGTGACGATGGTTCAAATATTGGTCTCGGCAGTTCTTTTTGTTTTGATGGCCTCTGTTATCATTCCAGTGGGCGCGCGGAGTACAGGTGTCCTCTAGTGATTTTGTTTTGCGTGACTACAAGGGTTGGCAACACTCGTGACCTTGAGTGTCCATATACCTTACTTCCCACTCACCCTCTACCCGTCAGTGCATTGTCAGCTTTTATGCTCGCTAGTTGTCGCTATCACCTCGTGTTTATTTGCGTTGTGCAGTAGTGGAGGGCATCTGTCCTCCGCGCGCCCACTGGCGTTACAGTTTTCTCGGATATTGCTGTGGTATTTTTTCTTTTATTTCATAGTTTTGAACGTCGTAACGGTTAAATTGAAATAGTTTATGCGTGAAAACAATAATGACCATTGAACGTGACCGTGAACAGGCACGCCGTTGGCTAGATGAGACTGAAGATATCGAGAGTGTTCTAGGTATAGAGGATGCAGATGGACGAGAAGAAGACCACTTGGAATACCACACAGGGAGTAGTAGAGGAAATGAAATCAATGCAGAAGAAGGCCCGGCTGATGTTCCTGACGACTCTGAGGAAATGGAAGTGGTCGAAGAAGCAGTCGCTCCTGTCCCTTTCGTCAACCCAGAGTTTTATTTGGGAAAAGATCGCACATCAAAGTGGTACTTAGAACCTCAAGTTGCCCAGATTTCTCGTACACCCAGACATAACATTAAACCAGTTTACATCGCCCAGGACCTCAAGGCTCTGCGAAAAATGCTATCTCTCCAGAAGCTGCTTTACAGTGTATTATCAATGTTGAAATTGTGAAATTAATAGTTGATTGTACTAACATTTACATAGCTAAAATTCGCCGTCTGTTTATCAGACAAAGGTATGCCAGGCCCACTGATTCCCTGGAAATGCGTGCATTGATTGGTATATTATATCTTGCTCGGGCATTGATGGCTAGAAGAAGAAATGTATTTTGAATGTGGGATAATTCACACGGCACGGGAGTAGAGGCTGTTTATGTAACCATGAGTGGAAAGAGGTTTCGATTTCTTTTACGTTGTCTGAGATTTGATAATGTACACAACAGGTATTTAAAAAAACTGTCGACAAACTAGCTGCTTTTAGAGAAATCTTGGAGATGTTCGTGCTCAATTGCAAGAATGCATACATACCAACTGATGAACAGCTACAGTAGTTCCATTTAGAGGAAACTGTCCTTTGCGGATGTGTACGCCTAGTAAACCTGCGAAGTATGGGATCAAGATCTTTGCTGTGGTTTCCACAACAACATTCTATGCTACGAACCTTGAAGTGTATGAATAAAAGCAACCAAACGGCCCTTTCAGAAGAAGCAACAACACGTCATACTTAGTTTTGAGTTTGTTGCAGCCTATTTCAGGAACCAATAGGAATATTACCTGTGGCAATTGGTTCGCATCTTTGCCCTTGGCAATTAAGCTACGGGAAGAAGAGAAAGTAACTATGATTGCTACTCTGAGAAAGAACAAAGCAGCAGTTCCCCAAATTTTCTACCTGATAAGTCAAGAGAAGTACAAAGTAGTTTGTTTGGCTTTCAAAAGAGCTGTACATTGGTATCTTACGTACCAAAGAAGAACAAGGCTGTGTTGGCAATATAGACTATGCATGAAAACATGGCAATTGATCCAGATAAAGACGATTAGCGGAAACCCATGATGATTACTTTTCAAACTAGAAAGTAATAACAACATTTAGAATTTGTTATTTATAACATGAAAAGTATATATATATACCGCGGACAGGCCAACAAGGACCACGCAAATATCACTTCTTTATAGGTCTAGTTTCCTTCTTTCTCTTCCAGAAGTCTTTCATCCTGGTCGACTGTGCAGCTCTTATTTCAGCAGTCCATTCTCCTCTGTTGAGATTTTTCTTCTCCCCGACAAGAATTTTGTGACCAAATTTTTTTTTTCTGTACTCTATTCGATTTAGACAATCTTCTTCAGTAATGTTGAATTTTTGAAGTTCTTCTTTCATTTGTTTTACATAGCCTCCTTGTCCTTTATAGTTCCAGATTTTATCAAAAATTTGTTTGTTTAACCTTGAGCAATCAATGCGGTCCATATGTCCGTAGAACTGAAGTCGCCGTTTTCTGATCATCACTTCAAGGTTGTCGATTTAACTATAAATTTCTGCATTCGATCTCAGTCTATAACCTTCCTGTGTTTTCCTAGGACCATAAATCCTTCTTAAAATTCTTCTTTCTATCTTGAGCAAAACTAGTTAGAAGGCCGTGACTCAGCGAGTCTGGGAAGACTTTTGATCCTGTATTTTATGTATTTTATATGGACATTTCGTCTCTTTTATAATATTGTACAGTTTATATAGTGTTAATAGGTTGCCTATTCATAGTGCATATTAAGTTATTGTGATAGCGAGGACTCACTTCGCAGTTTTTTGTAACGTTATAGTACTCGGTCATTGTTCACTTACATAACCTCATGTTGGTAGGATATATTCTACAGTTGGATGTATGTACACTTCTCTCTGAATGATCACACTGAATAGTGTTTGAAAGTGATATGCTTGATTTTAAGGCACTAAATCATAGTGAAGTAACATGAATGTTAAAACAGCAAATAAGTGTGTTGTTGCCTGAGCGGAGTACAGGTTATGATCAGCTGTGACTAAACCAATGAGATGAATTCATGAAGATATCTCATTTCGCCTTCTGTGAGTATTCCTATTAATATTATTTCTGTCAGTGAATACAATGCAGAATAGAAAGAATACTGAAGCATTATCAAATTCTCGGACGAAGACAGTTAAGTTTACATGATACAAACCGATAAATTGCTGTTAAGTAGAGTAACGACCTCTGTGGGTTGGGGCTGTAGAATAGACCCACGGTATTCCCTGCCTGTCGTAAAAGGCGACTAAAAGGGGACCGAGTAGCCGCCGGTATAAGTGGCTCCCCTCTTTCGCAAATTGCAGATAGGGTCAGGGCACTCTTTTGTCCTTGGAGTAAGAAATCGCTCCTTAAGGTGGATGAACCAGCAGGATTTGCTCAACAGCATAAGAATGGAGAAGGCAACGGGAAACCACTCCATTAAAGACCTTTATGTGTATCCCAAGAAAACCTATGATGAGTCCAAAGACAAATGTTAGTGAAGTTGGCAACTGCGGGATCACACCTCAAAGGAATGATGTCGGGCCCGGCAGGAGAGGAAATGGGGCCTCTCAGGTCGTTATCCGGAGAAATCCCTATTTTTAAATTGGAACATGGAATGTTCGAACTATGTTACAAGCTGGGAAACTAGAGAACTTGAAAAGAGAAATAGACCGACATAAATTAGATATTTTAGGATTAGCTGAAACACGTTGGAGAGAAGAAGGAGAGTTCACAAGCGGAGACTACAAAGTCTTGCACTCCGGAAGTGAGAATGGTCAAGGCGGTGTAGGTTTGATACTAAATGCTAACTCTTCAAGAGCCCTACTGGATGTTGAAGCTATTGGAAACAGAATTATCATAGCACGTTTTCTGGCAACACCCGTAAATTTAGTTGTGGTGCAGGTATATATGCCTACGTCCAGCAGTGATGATGATGAGGTTGAAGAAATGTATGAGAAGCTGGAAGAATTACTGCGTAAGACAAAGGCTAGCGAGAACATTATTATAATGGGAGACTGGAATGCAGTGATTGGTGTGGGAAAAGAAGGATTTGCAGTAGGAGGGTACGGTCTTGGTAGAAGAAATTCACGTGGTCAACGTCTTCTCGAATTCTGTGAACAAGAGAGGTTCGTTATAAGTAACACTTGGTTTACCTCACCAAAGAGGCGGAGATATACTTGGAAAAAGCCAGGTGATGATCAACGTTACCAGATTGACTATATTCTTGTCAAGGAAAGATACAAAAATCAAGTGAAGAAATCCATGGCATATCCGGGCGCTGACATCTGTTCTGATCATTCTCTACTAGTAATGAGTACGGAACTGAAATTTAAACGCAGGATTCAGGGAAAACCAACAAAGAAGTGGAATCTTGAAGCATTTAAAAGCGAGCGGACTAAAAAGCAATATCAGGAAGCCACTGATGACAACATATCATCATATGCAAACAACTCACAAACTGTTGATCATTTATGGTCAAAAGCCAAATTCTCCATCGAAAAGGCTGCTGAAGACTATGTGGGATTTGTGGAAAGAGTGAATCGCAAACCATGGATCACACAGGACATTCTCTTAAAGATGGATGAAAGAAGAAAATTTAAAAACGACTCTTCAGAAGTAGGCAGAAATAACTACAGAATGCTAAAGAACCAGATTGATCGACTCTGTCGGGAGAAGAAAATGGAGTGGTGGCAGTCAAAATGCGAAGAGATCGAATTTCTGCAAAAACAAGGAAGAACAGATTTAGCCTACCAAAAGATCAGGGAAACTACTAAGAAACAAAAAGGATTCCGCACTAGACAGTTCCGTGATACACATGAGAATCCTATATCAGACCTGAATTACAAGAAGGAACACTGGAGGATGTATGTTGAAGATCTATACGCAGAACCAATTCCATACCTTTTGCCAACACGTGGCGAGGAAGACAGGCCAATTGCAGAAGATAGAATTATTAGATCAGAGTTCGATGAAGCTCTAAAATCAATATCCATGGGTAAAACACCAGGTATTGACAATGTTCCTGCCGAACTAATCAAGAATAGTGGGGATAGTACACTTGAATGGATATTCAAATTGGTAGCAAGAATTTTCGAAGAAGGTAAGTGGCCTCAGGAGTTTTACACCAGCATCATCATTCCAATTCCAAAGAAGACTGTGCCAGTTGAATGTAGTGACTATCGGACCATTAGTCTCATCCCTCATGCATCAAAGATACTTCTGCAGATTTTAAGGAAAAGGAAGGAAATATACATCGAACAGTATCTAGACAACTCTCAATTTGGCTTTCGAAAAAATATGTCTACACGTGATGCTATCGGGTCCTTGCGATGTCTTGGAGAAAAGATGTTAAGTGTAAACAGAAACCTTTACGTGTGCTTTGTGGACTTTGAAAAAGCATTTGATAAAGTCAGCTGGCACAAGCTGTTTCCTCTTCTGAATCAAATAGGTTGTCCCCATCGATTAATCAGATTAATATTTGATCTGTATATAAATCAAACTACTGTTGTTCGGCTTGGAAATGACGTATCAGAACCCGCTAAGATCCGCAAAGGTGTGCGACAAGGGTGTTTGCTGTCCCCTGGACTGTGCAATGCCTTCGCTGAAGCTATAACTAAGTGGGCTTTTAAAGGTTCTAATATGGGAGTGAAAGTTGGTGGAAGACTTATCCAGAATATTAAATTTGCTGATGATCTGGCATTACTTGCAGTAAATCCGCATACATTAACAAACATGTTGCAATGTTTAAATGATACAGCTACAGAATATGGAATGAAAATCAATTTTAAGAAGAACAAGATTCTGGTGATAAGTAAGTATCAACACGAACTAAATATTACCATAAATAAAGAACCAGTACAACAGGTCAATCGTTTTAAATACCTTGGCCAGATCTTCACAGAAGACCTACGATGTGAAGTTGAAATCAGGAGCCGTATAGCCATGGCCAAGCAGGCATTCCGTGAAAAGCATTCTCTAATTTGTCAACGCTCGATGTCCCTCAGCCTTAGAAAACAACTGGTTAAGACCTACATATGGCCAGTTGCAATGTACTGCAGTGAGACCTGGTCAATGAATAGAGGTGACATTAAACGACTAGAAGCGTTTGAGATGTAGTGTTGGCACCGAATGGAAAAGATCAGCTGGGTAGAGAAAATGACCAACATAACGGTGCTGGATCGAATAAAGGAAAAACGGCAAATGATCCGCCAGATATATAGAAGGAGATCCACCTGGCTTGGCCACAGGTTACGACATGGTGGCCTGGTGATCGACATTATAGAAGGCAAAATACCCGGAAAACGCCCTCGCGGGAGGCCACGGAACAATTTCATGAGATCTTTCCTACATACTGTAGCTCTGGCCTACGAAATTATGAAATGGTCAAAAGGATAGCACAAGACCGAACAACGTGGAGAAGACTCATTGTAGGGGCAGACCAGTCGCTTGACTGAAAAACATGATGATGATGATCTTGAGCAAATTCTCCATTCCGGTTATATTTGTAGTTTCCATGCCGTACAAGATGACTGGTCTAACAACAGTATTAAAATGTCATAATTTTGCATTGATAGACAGGTTCTTTTTATTGTATATATTTTTTGTACAAAAATTTAATCTTTCCAATTTCCCTTTTTTGTTCTCGATTGCCAATTTATCCGTCCCATTGCTACTAATTATTTCTCCAAGATATTTAAATCGGTCAGTGACCCTGATGCTCCCATAATTTGTTTTTATCATTTTCTTAGTGTATTTCTAATCACTTGTCATTATCTCTGTTTTTACCAACGAAATCTGTAAGCCCGCTTTTTCCGCCGTTTCTTTTAACTGATCAATTTGGTTAATAGCTTCTTCTTCTGATTCAGTAAACAACGCTACGTCGTCAGCAAATGCTAAACCTTTGACTTTGAGGTTCTTATTCTTTGTACCAATTTTAGCACTTGAATCGTTCTTCTCCCAAAACGTCCTCATGACTTTATCCAAGACCAAATTGAAAAGCAGTGGTGATAGACTCTCCCCTTGTCTTAGCCCAGTTTTTACCTCGAAGGGCTCGCTAACTTCATTTAAAAATTTGACTCTGGAAATCGTATTAGTTAATGTAAGTTTTATTAAATTTATGGCATTTTGATCAACTTGGTATTCCTTCAATGTGTCAAAAACAGTATCCCTATCCACTGAATCATACGCTTTCTGAAAATCAACGAATGAGATAAAGATATTCTTTGGCCTGTTGTTGTAATATTTATATATCAATTTTAAACTAAGAATTTGTTCTGCACACGATCTGGAACTCGCCAAGCTGTGGTTCGATCTGTGGTTCAAGTCTGTTTAAAAGTAATTTGGCAAATATTTTATATGTGACAGACAACAATGAGATCACCCTATAACTATTGACATCAATTTTTGAGCCTTTTTTATGTAGTGGACGAATTAAGGCGATTAACCAGTCTTCTGGAATTGCTTCCTCAATCCAAATTTTCTGGAATAGATTTGTCGTCGCTATTAAAAATTCATCATCTACAAGCTTCCACATTTCTGCAATTATTCCATCCTTGCCTGAGGCTTTATTATTTTTAAGTGAGTTGATAATACATTTAACTTCATTTACATCTGGGGGCGTAGAGTCAAAATTTTGTGTTGTAAATTTGAAACTCAACTTGTCTGTCGGTTTTGGACAATTTAACAACTTCTCAAAATACGCAGCCAAGATATCACAATTTTCCTTGTTGTTTAATGCTAGCGTACCATCTTCCCTTTTGAAATGTAAACTCGGCGCTGAATATCCAGTGATTTCATTCTTAAATGCTCTATAAAACAATCGGGTGTCATTTTTCTTAAAATTGTCGTCCGTTTCCATTATTTGGTCCTTCATATATTTTCTTCGAATCGTTCTAAAAGTCTGGTGGGCCATTTTCCTTAATCTTTGTACTTCCTCTAAAGTATATACTTACACACGTTTTTGTAAAATTTTTAATATAACTTACCAAACTTATACACGTTTTTGTTTGATTTACCATAATTGTATATTTCCTATTTAATATTTAGTAGAATACACTTTTTCTTATTAAAAATGTGTTGAATATATTCCTACCTAACCCTAAACAGAAAATCATGATCGCTAAATATACATTTCATAGGCTAGAATGGCAAAACAAAGTGGAGGACACCTGTCCTCCACGCACCCACTCGCGATACGGCAAACCGCGCGTCCACTGGAGTGTTAAACAATTGTGGAACCGCACGATACTGGACGCCTTTCTAAGTTTTACAACGAAATATTGCAACAAACCGTTAGTTAATTACCACTGGATCTATGATAGCTGTTATAGACGTGCATGAGATGTTGGAAATATCATTACAATACTGTATTTTGAGCGTTTTGCAGACTGCCAGTTAGCTCAGGAGAAGGGGCGTTGCGTGAAAGGATAAATAACTGGGTTTCGAATCGTACTCGCGCGGTTTATTTTTTAAACATGTCAAATGTTTCATGAACGAAATATGTGTGTATTTCTATACAAAGGGAAATCTGGCTTAATGAATTTGCTAATTGTAAGTCCTGAAAAGGACTGTTGTAGGCACTTCTTCTGGTCCAGTATCCACCAGCTTCAACAACTTGCTGTAGCCGACGTGGCATTGACTTAACTAGATTTCTGAAGTACTATTCATCAAGGGTAATCTCCTCCCAAGCTTCCAACATAATCTCCCACAATGCATCCTGAAAACGGGGGGGGGGGGCAGTTTTCCCTGATGTGGCGTTTCCACTTTTCCCACACATGCTCAATGGGGTTCACGTCTGGAGTTCGAGGGACCCAGTTGAGCAGTTCAATGGAGTCCTGCTCAGAAAACCAGCCCTGAACACTACTGCTCATGTGGATTGGAGAATTGTCTTGCACGAAATGAAGTACTGCATGCGGATAGCGCTCTCTCACACTCGGAATCCTAATATTCTGCAAGATGTGCAAATATTGGTCCGATGTGAGACGTCCATCTATCCGATGAAGCACTTCAGCATTCCAACCCCATCAGACGACATCCACCCCCAGCTCGAAACAAATATGCGGCCTCTGCGTTTGCGCTTAGCCACATACTGCTTCTCATATCGGGTTCCACGTGGTCTGTAAACACGAACCGGTCTGACTTCTGGTAAACTGAAACATGTCTCGTCAGAGAAGAAGACCTGGTCCCAATTACGATTTAATGCCAGCTCAGCAAAGGCACACCGGTTGACCATACTGTATGTTGGTCGGAGAGACATTCTTTGATTGCAGGTTTTCTGCAAGCAATTCATGCTTCTCGTAATCGTTTATGGGCCGTGTGTGGACATCCAGGAAAATTGGTCATCTGCTTGAGATCTACTGAGATTAAGAACGGATCTTCCAGGGAAGTTGTAACTAAATGACGGTCTTCTTCTACAGTAGAAACCCGCTGTAAACCAGTGCCCGGTAGACGACCAATCCTCCCTGACACCCGCCTCTGACGTATTCATTTTTGAGCAGATCTAGGTGGAACACCACATCGGATTGCTGCCTCACGCACACTGTAATTGCTGTGTTCGACGAGAGTCAGAAAGTGCTCTCTGGATGCATGTGTATAATGAGCCATGGCAGAATGTAATGACGCATGATCATCAACGTTAGTTCGGCCAAACGCGGTGGCATTCGTAGCATGACATCATCATGGTGTGTTACTTCACAGAAATAATATTCACGGCGTGACTCGACCTGTGGTTGCTCGGCGATGAACAACTTTACAACCTGACAGCTAACCTACTACGCTACAGAGTAACACAGGTAATTGTGAGAGTATCATGTCTTACCACGACACGGTCCGTGTGGACACGGGGCGAGGGGCTGGCCGATAGCGAGAGAATTACGGACAGACTATGTTGCAGTACATATCCACCGAACTGTACGCAGCCGACAGCAGTCGAAGTAACACTTAGCATTTTTCAGGCCTCAAGAGATGCGATATTTTATGATTGTTTATCTGTGCGTGTTGGTCTCATACGGAGTCTTGTTGCAAATCTATTATATAAAACAAAGTGACCTGACTGACAAACTGACTGACTAACTCACGGACTCATTATCGCCCAGCCAAAGCTATTAAAGTTAGAAACATGACATTTTGGGGATATGTTCGTTGTAAGTCGAAAACGCAAACTAAGGGAGGATTTTTGGATATTCATGTTCTAAAGAGGTGTTAAGGGGGTAGACCTGCATTTCATTGAATAACAATATCTCCCGATTGGTTTCATTGGGGGATGTGATACTCAGCATATAAACTCATCATTAAAAATAAGATGACACATGTCTGAGTGTTTTTGGATGCGGTGTATAATATGAGGTAAAAGGGGTGAAAAGTGGGGGTTGACGGATTCCTAAAAGAGCAAGTATCTCTTAAACGACAGAGGCAAAAATTATGAAACTCGGGGGGAGGGAGGGCCGGAATGGAGGGGGAGTGGGGGGGGGGGGAATCAGCTTGAAAAATAAGTAAATAGGTGTTCGACCGTTTTTTCATAAATCCCATTTAAGGGGCTTATAGGGAGGGGTGAAATTCTGGGGGAAAACGTCCCCTATTCATGTTCTAAAGGGGTGTTAAGGGGGTTAAACCTGCATTTCATTGAATAACAATATCTCACGAGTTGTTCCATTTGGGGATATAATAATCGGCATATTAACTAATGATTTTAAAAAAATCTCTCGGCGTGCCGGAAGGCAGAGGTAAATTTCACCGGGCAAACTAGGGGATAGGCTATAATAGGCAAAATATGCAGGTTTTCGTTGAAGGATCAGACCTCATTTATTGCGAGATAGTATTTTACAATTGGAGGTTAATTAACTTTTTTTCGTCTTTCGATGCATATTTTTAAAATTTTATTGTCTTATGGGGATGGTAACCTTCTTGTCATTTGGGGTTTATTTTTATACTTGTGGTCACACTGTCCTTATGCAAGGTTTGAAACTGATGTGTAACTATCTAACAGTCAGTTATTTCTTCACGCAAAATTTTATCTCCCGCAGAGATGTTGATTGGTTCCTCAGTTTAGGGGCTGCGACAACGTGGTCATGTAAACCCGTGTACATTGGGTGTGTGTAGAAACTGTCTCATAAACGGTGTTAATTGTGATGACTGTATTAGTCTGTAATTCAGGTAAGGACTTCAGAGGTCAATTTCAAGTAGTACTTCCTAATTTTGATTCCAAATACTACCGTCAACGACACGTAGCTGTGAACTTGGCAACTAGATGCCACCGCAACCAGCAACTTGCAACGAACGATGGAACTTCCCCTCCGAAGGAAAGCATGCTGAGGGATTTCTATCACTCTTAGAAAATCCGACGACTTCGGCCGGCTTTGAACCCGCGACCTTGGGGATAGAAGTTCAGCTTGCTACCAGTTACGTCACCGAAGCCGCTTCCCACAGAGTCAGATGTAAAACTGAATGTGATCTCGTGCAATGGCATTGTCATGGCAACCTCTGATAGATCATCCCTCATAAATTTATGATCGTTGTTATGGTAACCTCTGATGGCACTTGGCATTTTCTGATAATTCCGAAATTATTTTTCTCATCCCTTGGCGCAATGGAGGGTCTTATCAAAAATTCTTTCAGACAAAAGTTTTAGGTAATTATTAGGGGAATATTGTCCATTTTGTACAGTTTTGATATTGTGCCTATTAAGAGAGATATGATTAAAGTTTCCTGAAAACCCCACTTTTTCCTCCCCTTTGGTCAATGGTTGGTGCTATCAAAAAACTTTTTAAACGTAAATTTTTGGCACTTATCCGGCACATAATATGAACTTAAATGGATTAGATATTTTACGCATCAAAAGAGTTATAGCGATATTTCACTTTTTTGACAAAAGCCCCGCATGTTCACCCCATTAACGACCTCGACCGAGATTGTAAAGGGATACATATTATGTAAAAAATTCAAATTATTTGTTGCAAAATTACGGCAGTTATCGTGTCCACAAAAAACGTATAGAATTTTTTTTACATATCGAGTTGAGCCTCTATGGACTACGTGGTAACAATCAACTTCACTTTAGTGTCTAGGTCTTGTTCTTGTTCCGACTTTGACTTCCTGCCAGTATCTTCTGACCCCAGTGACGAGTGCCTGTTTGTTCACCAATCTTCTAAATGTGTTCCTGTCAGGAATTTCTCGGTCTAGAATACCAATTTGCCTGAGATCTTTTTCGCATTCCTCGAACCATCTCGGCCTTGTTGTCTTAGACTTGATGAAACTCCATATTCTTTTGGTTAATCGATCATCCGTCACCCTCACAAGCTGGTCGTAAAATAGTAGCCGCCTCTTCTTAATTGATGCTGTGATAGGGTCTATGTTGTTGCACAAGTCCTCATTTGCTCTCATTCGCTACTGCCCATCAACCCATCTATATACTGAACCCATGTACCATTGGCTCAAAGGGGTCGAATCCATGTATATTTGTAAAAGGAAGGAAAGAAATATACAGTCTTAAATGGAACATAGATAGATTTCAGGCGAGGATGCTAGCAGAACGTTGTGTAAGAAGTTGAACCCAGGTGGCCAGGAAATGAGATCATGCCTGACTCATGGATAAGGAGCCGGTAACGAATATAAATAGAAGCAGTGGAAAGTTCCAGGCGTACGAGAGAGAGCACGTTTCTGAAATCGCTCTTACGTTGCATTAAAACGACAACAGCGCAACTGTGCCAGAAGAAGAATAATTAAATTTAACCCATTTGCAAGAAAAAAGTAAGTAAATAAATACAGTACTGTGAATCATTTCGGATTAGAGATTTTTGTGTAGAGAAAAAGCTTTTAATAATTGCCCAGGAGAAAAGTGCAAACGTAGCATACGTCATCGGGGATTTACTGAGACCCGAGGAGTGGGGAATAAAAAAATCAACAGCAACACCCACACAGCTGAAAACTAAAAATTATTTAATATCTCATAAATGCACGATCAATTTTCATGTGCAGTGAGGTCATTTGACGTTTAGAAAACGAGCTTTCTGGAGATATAATTTTTAAAATTGTATGACAATTATTTCAAAAGTTGGTCACGAAAAGGACTAGGATTTTATCTTTTTTTTACTAAATAGTATAAAAGTCCAGGCCAAGCCAGCCCAATCATGCAGTTTCAAACAGCCCGAGGGGGCGTCACTGTGCTACATCACACATCGAAAGCAGTTACTAGTCAGCCCAGGGGGGCGTGACGTTGGAGCATCATCATGCAGTATTATTCCGTCCAGGGGACGTGAAGCTACATCACGCCGTATTCAAACGTATGAACCTCAGGGGAGGTCATACCGTACAACAAGTAGAAGCTGTAAATGCAGTTTCCGATAGCCCAGGGCGTCGTGGTATCGACAACCAACGTGCATCCGTAAGGAATAGCCAAGAAGTATTATTACAGTATCGCCGTGTGGAGAATTAGGAAAATCCTAGTTACAGGATTTAGTTCCGACAGTATAAAGTTGACAGTGAAAAGTTCAGTAATTACAGTCAAAGCAGGCTGCGAACTTAGAACCAAGGGCGATAGGTCTTAAATTAAATGACCAAAAGTATCATAACGTACTGAAGTACCGTAACAGCGAGATAAACATTCTATCAACTTTAAAGAACCCGAGCAGGGACGGACAGAATAAGGTTCGCAAAGTATTCTGGAAGGATAGGAATTCGAGAACCGAATAAGCGGAGAGGAGAAGGAAACTCTAGACATTGTTTCAAGGAAGCAGACGAACTATTAAAAGGCACTAAGTTACGAGAAGTACTAGTTGCTAGAAATCAATAGGTCACCGATAGATTATCTAGGGGACCGTGGACAGAACAGACTTTCGCTAGACCAACCAATAGGGTCTAGAAAGGAGCCGTTCGAGTTAATAAGAATAGCAGATCGTCAGGAACGGGATTCGAAGGAGTACTATTGCAGGGAGGAAATAGATGGTTCGAGACTTTCACATTCTGGCAAGATAGGAAGCCGACATTTACTAAATTTCACCCTTGGAGACGGGAGGTCAAGAAGTCACGTGTGAAAGGCTTAATAGCAGCCTTAGTGATTAGAATCTGTGAAGTGTAAATATATAAAATTTGTGTTAAGAAGTAATATTTTTTCAGTGTTTTATCGTGTATTATAAACGAATACACCAGTGTATTTTAAAAATGTTATCAGTGTTAAATGTATTTGAATTAAATGTGTGTCAAGATATGTCAGTACATGAAATGAATCTGTACAAAATGGTGTAATCACGAAATAGTGGGCAAAAATGAAACATCGCAAGAGAAGGAAGGTCAGGGACCGACCTACAACATGTGAGTAAATATTTTCATTATGTTTTGTGTTGGGAAAGTGTTTGTGTACAATCCACCGGAGTTTGAGGTCGAGGAATGTTTCTAAATAACAAATAACAGAATAAGAGCGCGGTCTGAACAAATAAAATTTGAGAAATTATAAATAATTATGTGAAAAGAATATATCCTGTAGAGGAAATGTATGGAATAAAATGTCAGTGTATTTGACGAATGTTATAAAAGCAAGCGTACTAATAATAATAATATAAAAAAATATAAATAAAGATTAAATTGAATGATATGAAAGTAAGAGCGTTTGAGCCTTAATAAAAGTATAAAGACATGGTGTTAATGCATGTTCTTAAAAATATAGCGATTATTGTCAAGGGAAAGGATTAATATAAAAATTGAGATATGGATCAATTGTTGATGTTGAATCTATCAGTTCTTTGGAAGACGCTAGGCCTTAAAATAATGTATAGCGCATTGTAGCGCATTAAAGTAAATTGTCACGCTAGGAATGCGTAGAATATAAAGGTACTTGGTAAATTACTTATGAGGGACAATTGATTGCGGTAATTGAGCCATGTTAAAGTCCTCCAATAGTGACGTAGATCACGAGGCCATGTGTGTTTTATTGTATTTTAATAGGGAGCAAATGTATGGTATTATGAGCGCAGGTAATATAGGCCACGGCCGACCCTAAGTCGCATTTGTGTAAGTCCTCCAATATGGGAATGGTTCCCGAGGCATGTTAAGAGAGTCGAACCTAGACTCGTCTAGTTGAAGCCCCTAAGTATTCGTCGTTGTATGTGAATTACGAAGCCTCCGTGGCTTAGGCGGCAGCATGCCGGCCTCTCACCGCTGGGTCCGTGGTTCAAATCCCGGTCACTCCATGTGAGATCTGTGCTGGACAAAACGGAGGCAGGCAGGTTTTTCTCCGGGTACTCCGGTTTTCCCTGTCAATATTTCATTCCAGCAACACTCTCCACTATCATTTCATTTCATCTGTCATGCATTTAATCATTGCCCCAGAGGAGTGCGTCAGGCCTCGGCAGCCGGCACAGTTCATATCCTTGCCGCTAGAAGGGGGCTTCATTCATTCCATTCCTGACCCGGTCGGAGACTGGAAGCAGGCTGTGGATTTTCATTTTCATGTGAATTACTCTTACCAATCAATGATGACACTTCATAATTAATAAATGCCAAGGTTACGAAAGTGGTTTATGAACCTAATAATGTTGTTGAAAGAATATGAAAGAAACGCCAGGTCTCCCCAGAGAACTGAAGAAAAGAAAGATCTGTTTTAAAAGCATTGAGTATAGCGGCCAAGCATGGGCAAGGCGGGAGGTTCCCCTCTTAGCCATAAATCTCGCCCAAGTGATTACGGTCCAACCCTTGTATTGTAAGTGTGCTAGGTCGGAAAGGACCGTCTGAGAGAAGTAATAATACACCGTGAGTGTTTAAAAGTTGTTAATGACCCGGGATTTGAACCGAGGTCCTTGTAGATGAAAGTACCGCTTGCCAGTTCAGATCGTAGCTTTCTTATGTGATAATGGTCTTATAAGACAAATAAATAAATAAAAATCCCTAATGTAATGTTGTATGGATGTAGGATTCCATGAGTTCAATGAAGATAACTAGATTCCGGGAGTAATCATAGTTTTTGACTTTGTCAAGTAATCTTTGTAACTCTGGAGTACACAAGTATTTTCCCGATCACTGTAGTGAATTTGTGAAACTTGAGAGAGATGGTAATGTTGAGAACATTGTTGGATGATCAAACATTTAAGTAGAGAAGTAACATGTACTTTAAATATGATTATATATTTGTTTGATGATAAGAAACTCATAAAATAGTTATTGAGGTGTATGAAAGAAAGACACCGTTATTATGGGAAGATATCGAGCCATTGGAGCTCGTGATTATGTTGAACTTTAAGATAGATACTTTATGGAAGTGAAAATAAATATGAATTGTTGGTTTGAAGGAAACCATGTATTTTAATACAATATTTGTTTGATTTTTACATATTCCTTGTTCACTTTGAACAAGTAGAAGGATTGGGTCAATAGTTTATTTGTTTGTAGCGCCATAATTTTGGTTAATTAAATGTTTTAAATAGGAGTTGATTTTGTTTTTATTTTTGGAAGTGTATCCTCTATTTAATCCAAAATGTGTAAGTCACAGAGTGGGAGAACGTACCAAAACCCCGAAAATCCCGAATTGAGCATTGCTGGCATACTGTGATTTGCATATTTCTTGCTGGAAGGGCACAGGGGGGAATAGAAGTACTGTGCTTGGATTAATACCTAGAGGAACACTTAAGACGGTCATTTCATGTAAAAGTAAAGTAATGATAGGAATAGCTACATATAATGTTAACTGACCGCATGGGTCCCTGGAAACTCACACCGAGCAGCCCTGAATTAAGTAAAACCCCCCAAAAACTCATATTTGTGTAGTGGCTTCAACGTGGGGCTTCTATATATATTTATTTTGGCGCCCAACGTGGGGCCTGTATGATTTTATCATACACGTAGCAAAACCACCTAGATTTTGGCGCCCAGTACGCAGGGTTGAGTTTTCTCGAAAAATCAAAATTTTCATTTTTTAATGGTTTTTCGAAATTTTGAATTTTTAAATACTTCCATAAAGGTTTCGACATTGAATAAAGATATCAAAAGGGTACGTTGTAGTAAACACCCGTACCAAGGTAAATTTTTGAAGAAATTGGGACACAATGGTTCAGATTACCATCTCTCAAGCATGTACTAGCGATGTGGCATGAGTAGCCCACAGTATTCCAATAAGATGGTATTAAGTGAGGAAATGCAGAGGTTTTTGGAGGCCATACTGGCAGTCCAGAAGGAACATTGGGAGGCCATAGGAAATATGTTTAAAATTGAAAATAGTAAAGTGAACCTCCAAATAGATGATAAAGAGTACCCAAGTAAAGAAAATGTAAAGGTTTCTGTAGAAAGCATGCGTGCACCTGGAGACATAGTTACACGAAGAGAAGGTAACATGTCTGCAGAAAATAGGGTAAAAGCTGAGCCTTTAGAGCTCCAAAAGGAAAAAGAAAAATGTGAACCGATTCCAAGGGAGAATGTAATTAGTACAGAAAATAATAATGGTAAAGGTAATTCAAAGTCTCACGTAGTAAGGCAGGTTCAAGTAGGCTCGGAAAACGAAGGGGAAAAGAAAGATAGTACTAGCATTCAGGATCAGGAAAAAGTAGAAATGGCGACCGCGATCGAACTATACAAATTCTCGGATATAATGATGGGAATGCTAGGAGAGCACGATAAGATGGGGAAGGAACTTTGGAAATTAAGAAATGCAGACATAAGCAAAAGCAAGGAAATCGAAGGACAAAGAAAATATATCTACGAGGAAATGAAGAATATAGGTGAACTTAGGAATAGGATAAAGAAAAATAATTATCAAATATCCAAACAGGAATTAGAGGAATTATATAAGGAAATCCCTGAAGTTAAAGAGTCATTAAGAAAGACGAAGAAGAAATTTGCGAAACGTATGGAGAAAGAAGGAAAACTAGAACTAGCACCGTTGGAACAGATAAGAATGTTCGGGAAGGAAGTAGGTAAAATAGTAGAGCAACTACGGGATATGGAAAGAAAATGGAATACGATGTGGTGGAAGATCTTTCATAAAGGGCAAGGCGATGGAAAATACGCTCAGGAACAGAAAGATTGGATAGAGGAAAAAAGGGATAAGATGCATTACTTTAGATTGGGCATATATGATGAATATGAAATAATAAGTATTCAGGAGTTAGCCGAATTCAGAGAAGACAAGATTCGGGAATACGAAGAAATATTAGAGGCTGCTCAGAAGAGATATGATGAATATATCGTAGCACAGAATCATCAGTCAATTGAAGCCGTTGCCCAAGTTGAAAAGCAAGTAGAAATCGAAGAAGAAAAAGAAGTCACGGTGCCGGAAGGGCCCGAAATTGAGACTAAAGGAGTCGAAAAACAAATAGAAATCGTAATAACTCCAGTGGAAACTGAGAAAAACTTCGAGATCCTCCCTGAAGAACAAATGGAGACTCAAGAGGAAATGAGAATTCCAGAACAGGAGGTAACAAAAGAAGTAAAAGCAGGGGAAACGGAAATAATAATTCTTGAAGAAATGAAGAAAGTAAATGAAACGATAATAGAAAATATCGTCGAAACACAGATAGAAGTAGAGGGTCAAGATTTTACAGGAATTGAAAAGGAATATTTAGAAGAAATTCAGGATAAGGAAGATAAAATGGCATTAGAAGAAGAAGAAGAAGAAAAATTGAAAGCACAGATCCTTGAATTAATGATAAAATGCCAGGATTGCCAACGAAAGAAAAGAGAAATGGAAACAGATCCAAACGAGAGCCAAGAAAACCTCAAAAGAAAAGATGAGATTGTTGGAAAGAATGAAGAAAAGAGAGGAGATGCCTTTGAAGAAAATAAGGAAAGAGGAAGAAGACCGCAATTGCTAGACGGTTTACAAGAAAATAGACACCCCATGGAAACTAGGAGAGGAGGAGAGATAACGTACAATGCCTTGGAGAAAGAGGACACTCAGGCGTACTTCAGTTGGAAGCTTCGTAAAAAGAAAAGGAATGAAAGAAAGGAAACATGGAAAAAGGGAGATAGAAGGAGAGCACGCTTATGGACAAGGATGAAAGGAAGGCGGAGATGGTTCATAAAACAAAAGAGATATAGAGGGTGGAAAAAAGGAATAAAACTTATCTAGAAATAAGAAGACGAGAGAATATGGAATGTAAGGAAATAAGAGAAGAGGGAGAAAGAGTAAGGGATGAAGAGAGCAAAAAATATGCTGAGATCATAAAGAAAATAGAGCATTATATAAGAGACATAGAAAGGTGTGAAGGAAATGAAGAAAGAACGATGCATTGTTTAAAACAATTATATAACTTACCGATAAATGTTCAGCATCTGGAGAAAACAAGAATTGGCAAGGTTGTAAATGGAATGAGGAAAAGAGACGGTTTGGTAGGAGATGTATCTAGAGCATTGATAAAACTTTGGAAGGAAATGGTAATGGAAGACCAAAGTGATGAAGAAGAAAGCGAAAGTGAAGAAACAGAAAGAGATACTATGGAAATAGAAGATAATGAAAGTGACGAAGAAGAATTCGAAGGTGAAGAGAAAGAAAGTGATGAGATGGAAACAGAAGATAATGAAAATGAAGAAGAAGAAGATGAAGAAGAAGAAGAAGAAGAAGAAGACGAAGAACAAGAGATGGTGGGATATGAAAGTATGGAATTGACAAATACCATCATTTATTATCAGAAAGCCATTGAAAGGTGTATGGGTAATGAAAATGTTTTGTTGTATTGCCTAAGCATATTAAAACAGTTACCCATAACTGTTCAACAGTTACTAGAAACAAATGTTGTAGAGACAGTTGAAGGTATTCACGAACAAGGAGGGGATGTGAATATACGAGCTCAAGATTTGCTTATAAAATGGGAAAATGAAATGATAGAAGATTTAAGAGCAGGAGGAGAAGAAGTTATGGAAATGGGAGATATGCTCGAGGAAAATAATGAGGAAGACTCAGAAGAAGAAGAGAATGAGGAAGAAGAGCAAGGAGGAATAATAACAGTTGGAGATGTAAGGTGGAGGCACAAAGGATAGAAAAAGGATTATTCTAGCATAGCTAACGGGTTAAGCCGCATGCACCCGCTAAAGTGTAAGGAAATAAAATATTTTTTCTTGAAATACCATCTCAGGAAGAGATGAGGAAAACGGAAGAAAACCAGGAAGAGTCGGGTAGGGATAGACCACACCCGTGACGAAGAATTATGTTCTGGAAACTTGTAGTCCAGACAAATAAGAAAGAAAGAAAGGGTAGGGACAGAGCGTACCCAACCTACACAATTACCGGATATGACTTAAAAGGAGGAAAAACAAAATATCGTGGGATTTTAAAGGAATAAAGATCAGAAGGTACGGATAAAGTTATGATGGTTTCGACAATTAAAAGAAAAATAAGATTTTATGAATAATTGAAATAAATTTCCTCAAAATTTTTCGAAAATTTATTTACCTAAGGAGGGGAGAATACATATACAGGTTCCGGCAGCATAACTTCCTTTCTTAAATGCGCTCCGTTCAGTCGGTTGGTCTCGTAGCGGAGCGCTAGTGGTCTCGTTCGTGAGGTGGTACTATAAAGTTTTGTCCCAACACAGTTCAGTCGCCATCAAGCGTTGGAACCGGGAGGAGTGTGCTTTTGCCTTTCAGGCTATTTTTCGAGCGGATGTTCTGTGATCGCAACCCAGCGCGCCTTTAATTTAGCCCCGTTGGCTCGTCCCGGACCGGAAATCAATTGTTACGTGGGTCACTACGGTCAGACGAACCAGAAGTGTGACAGGACGAAGAACTGGAGTCCCTCGGCCTATTCGATCACCTGAGAACATTGAGGCAGTGAGAGCTTCAGTGTTGCGATCACCACGGCGTTCTGCACACAAACATGCGTCTGCACTTGGATTTTCCGATCAGTCTGTGAGGAGAATTCCTTAAGATGATCTTCATTTCCATCCGTACAAGATGGCGAGTGCGCAGGAACTTTCTGAACGTGACTTCAATTATCAGCGGAACGCGTGTGAGGTTCTTCTCGAAGTCGCTTCTGATGACGCTAATTTTTTAGGTGATTAAGCCCATATTAATTTGTGTAGATCCGTTATCAAACAAAACATGCGCTACTGGGCTGCCACCAATCCCCGAGAACTGCACCAAAGGCCTCTGCATTCACCTAAAGTCACAGTGTGGTGTCCACTGCCCTCAGCTGGAATTATTGATCCGTAATTCTTTGAGGAAATTGCAGTCACAATTACAGTGAATTCGGACCGGTATGTAAGCATGTTACAGGATATTTTTTCCCACGGCTGGATGAGTTGGACCTTGGGACATTTGGTTCCAACAAGACGGTGGAACGGCACACACTTCAAGAGTATCGATGGCTATATTGAGAAAACACTTCCCGGAACACCTCATCTCACTTAGAGGCGATTTGGAATGGCCGGCCCACTCTCCCGATTTGTCTTCTTGTGATTTTTTCTATGTTTTTTTTTGAAATCCCGTGTATATGTGAACAGTCCAAGGACCCTACAAGATTTTAAGACCAACATCCAGGAAGAAATTGCCAACAGAACGCCTGATATGCCAGCACGAGTCATGACAAACGCCAGAAAGCGGTTTACGCAGTGATTGGAGAATGGGGGACGTCACCTACCTGATTTTATCTTCAAAAATAAGTAAAACAAAATTTTATGTATGCGCCTACATTGAAACAAAATATAAACGATTACTGATTCATACAATGGATTTTATTACGTTTTTAAAAAAGGAAGTTATGCTGCCGGACCCTGTACATCTATATACTGTGCCCTTGCAAGCAATAAATACGTGATCATAGTCCGCTAGCTCAATAGGTCATTCGGGGCATGGTACATTCTCCCCCTCTATGATTCACGTATCTTGGATCAAAGCATAAGGATAACACTCAAATCAAAATCAAAATATAAAAACTATTTAATATAACTCAAAGTTAGACGCTACAAAAACAAAACTTTACAATAATATATTTCACACTTGTCCTGAATTGAACAAGGAATCATAGGAACTTATCCTTAAAATATCAATGGTTAAGTTACCACAGAACCTGACAAAATATCAACTAATAGTCACATCCATAAAGCACTTCCCTTAAACTGCACATACGAGCTCCATATGGCTCGGTGTTAACATTTACAAGATTATACATGGTCAAAACACACTCTTTAATCCCTTATTGGAGTATTACTTTACTGGGCTAATTATTTATAATGGTAATAAGAATTACCATTTCATTGGGTGCAGATGAGCTTTAAATTAACATCTCACTTCATACAATTCTACTACTTTGCATTGTCTGGGAAATATTCGTGCACCCCTGGAGCCTTGGAAACTTCTGAATAAATCAAATTAGGACAAACTCCCCAGGTTGTCTTAAGATTTCCACATACTCGGGAACAATATTTATGTTGTTTATCAAACAAAGGGATTTTTATTATAATCCCCATAACGATTATATCTTTATTAATATTGGGCCGATAACCTAGATGTTAGGCCCTTAAAACAGCTATTATCATCATCATCATCATTAATTATACGGTTCTGAACGATACTTGGCAAGAACAGTTAATATCAATGGATCTCGGCGCTAAATACCGGATCATCTCAAATGTTTATAATTTCTGTAGACCGCATGAACACATGGGGCTATTCTTGACCTACCACAATCTTTTGAAAGCGACCCTTCCCGCTTTTCAAGATACTTAGGCTGATTTATGAGTGGAGCCGTACGGTCTAACCACTCTGACGTGGTTCTTACAAGGCCGGCAGGCTACAAGTATATTTCTTTCTTAAACTGGAAAAGCAACACGATTATTTCTTTCAGCCTAAATTATGTGGCTATAACATCCGCTCATTAGGCTCAGGTGAGAACAATAATTGTGGAGTATCCACGTTGGCGGGTATGAGATTAATACAACCAATAATAAAGGGGCTTTCGAAGCAACTGAATATGAGTTCATATCTGGCCGGCCCCCTAGGCAAATTCCATTTTGGGAGGACTTAGGATCTTTATAACGGAGCGAGGGTATATTAATAGCAATCCTCCTTAATTAGCGACTTCCGTGCGGCATAGCACGGTCCCCTGCGCGTAACACCATATATTAATTTCAGCATCCTTTCAAATTTCCATTTAGCAAATACACACAATTCTTCAGTACCGCACACAACTACACCCCACAATTAATTACTTCCTGGAATAAGATCACAGCATTCCTAGCGTGAAAAATTTAATATATACCCTATACTAGCGTTAATTACAATAGTATTTACGTGATGCCTTTCAAGTAAGATTATTTACTTCTTAGCAATTATTTAATCTCCGTCTATTTAACATTATTTGCCTTTTGTAATTAAATTCTTGACATTTCTTTAACTGGAACACAATAGTTCAACATTCATTAATATTATTTCAAGGAACCTAACGGCTTCCATAATTCATTATTACTGAAAATTAATTTAACAATTAATTCATTCGTGAAGTTTTTACCTTCTATTCTTGCCTTTACTAACTTTTACATTATCATTTATTTAATGGTATTCCAAACGAATACAACTCCACTGAGTATTTATTTAACACAATTATCTGGTTAATTTCATAATTAACCTATCGTTCAGAAACCCGTATATTTCATCATACACACTGTTTTTCACATATCTCTGTTTTATAAGAGAATACTTTCTCCATATTCTTTGTTACACGAATTCTCCCAAGAAACAACACATAATCAAAATATGGTACTTACATGACTTACTGAGCTGCTCGCCCCGGATCCCAATGAATCGACTTTTCCACCCACATATTTGGGCATAAGCTGTCATCCCACACATTAAGACACACGTTATACACACTGATTCTTCCTTAAATTATACATTTTACATACCCTGATAACCTCTGCTTGAGGAAATACACTCATGATTCACAATATTAGCGAAGTGTGAATGCAATAGCTGTGTGCTTTTCCCTTTCCTGAATCCATATTGACAATCATGAATAATTTTAAATTTATCTAAACAGTTGTTTAGTCTAGATTCAATGCATTTTTCCAAGATTTTATGGATTATTGATAGAATGAATACTGGTCCATAGTTATCTAAGATTACGTGATCGCCACCTTTGTATATAGGTCTAACAATTGCAATTTTGAGTGTTTCTGGAATTATTCCTGATTCAAAAATTAAATTAAGTAAGTGTGGTATTACTGTGATGATTTTGTTTCGACAGTATTGAATATCTTTTACACGAGTTTTGTCTATCCCTGGTCTCTTGTTACTATTTAAATTACTTATGATATTAAATATTTATGTGGGTGTAACTTCATATAGCATCATTGATTGAGGTGAGGTTACTTTACACACCGAGTAATTACATGCATGTATTATTCTTTGCACTACGTCATCAAAATTTCTGGCAAAATTGTTTACAATCGTATCAATAGGATGTTTATTACCAGGATATTTATGAATAATGTCATCCACTGAATTAGTTTTCCTGCCTATGATATTGTTGATAATTTTCCATGTTGCTCTCATATTACAACAATTTTCATGAAATCCTTTTCTGTAATATACCATTTTAGTTTTGAAAATTTCCTTGTTCAGCCTGTTTCTAAATAAGTTGTATTTTTTCCCTATATTGCTCATTATTTCTATCGGATTTCCATTTTTTAAATAACTGATCTCTTTGTCTGTATTTTACCTCCAGTTATTTTGAAAACCATGGTGTGTTTGCTCTGTGTCTACTTTTATATGTTACATATGAGTTATTATAAATTACACTAAAGTTGTTAACTAACTGGGTATAGAGCTGTATCGGACATTCGAGGTTCAGATATTGATCCCAATCTACTGTACTAAGCTGGTCATGAACCTTGCAGTCAGTCGGCATTGTAATGTTTGCTAGCTGGTGAATGGAATTAGCTGAGACTGCTTGCTGAGTCCCTAGTCCTAGGTGGTCACTGACATCTGATTCTATTACTGATGAGTGTGTTGTATTCTCTTGCCTTGTAAATATATGGTATATCAGCGTTTTTGTCCCTGTCCTTGGATTAATTCTAGTTGGATGAGTTATTTCTGAAAATAAACCATGTGCTGCCATAATATTACTATAATGGTTTGCCTATCGATTATTCTTATTTAAACGATCGATATTTATATCTACAGACCACCCTCGTCAGCCACTCCCTCTAACTTCTCTCAGCTGTAGTTGGGGACCCATTCTCTTGGCCTTGGCCTGTGTCGTGCAAGTTAACCCTGGCACTGTAACTCTAACGTGCGTGAAGTGTGACTCTATAGGGCGAGTTAACCAGATCCAGATTCAGTGCTCAGAATGTAAACAGTTTTTGCATCGCACTTGTGCCAAATTGAACGCAGGTCAATCTAGAAAAATATCAAGAGGTGAAAATTCGTTATTCTGCTGGCAATACTCCAAGCTTATGTTATCAAACTCACTATTCGATAGCTCCACTAATTCGGTTTCCACGCAATCATCTCAATACCGTAAATCAACTAGCAATGTTTCAGTTCTACATTTTAATGCACGCAGCATAATGCATCGGAAACGCAAACCTCTCATTGATACATGGTTGAGAGAAGAAGCCCCATCACTCATCTGTGTGTCTGAAATTTGGCTCAATCCCAGCATTTAAAACAATGAGGTGATTTCGGACAGTTATCTAATATTTAGGAATGCCAGGCCCTCCACAGGCGGTGGAGTTCTCATAGCTTGTCTCCCAGAGCTACAACCCAGAAGGGTACCCGAACTCGAAGTAGAGGCGGAAGTAGTTTGGATACAGATTACAACCAAGCAGGGCTCCATTCTGGTTGGCTCTGCATACCGAGCCCCGGGCTCTAATGACCTGCACAACGAAGCCCTTCTTCGCTCCCTCTCAAGAGCGCAGCGCTACAGAACAAAGTATACGCTATTCTCCTGCTAGATGACTTCAATCTTCAAATTGACTGGCTTTCGAACAAAACTCCGAAAGCTCTTAATTCGCTTTCTGAAAAATTTCTATCATGCTTTTACGACCTATATCTTCAGCAGCTGGTAAAGCAAGACACTCGAATCACGGATCGTAGAAGAACCACCCTATAACTAGTGGTCACAGATAATGTTGACATAGTGGACTCCGTCGAAGTAATTGAAGGCGTGTGTGATCACGAAGCAACCAGGGTTGAGCTGAAATTACCCCACCAAAAATTGAAGAAAATATACAAAACAGCTCTCAACTACAACAAAGCAAACTGGTCATTATTAAATTCTCTGTTTCGCTCCAGTCTTCCGGTAGTGCACACCGTTGACATAGAAACCCTCTGGACAGAGTGGAAAAGTTAAATTAAATGACAATCGTTGTACTCCTTGGATTACCAATGAGATTGTACTGATATTAAAAAGAGAAATAGATTGTACAAAAATTGGAAACATAACCCTACCCCCACTAATCTCCATAAGTACAAGATCCAACGGAATTTAACTAAAGTCACCATTAGAAACAGACATAGCAATTTCATCTGGAATTTGGGCTCCTCGGGCACGAAATCTCTGTGGCGATATATCAGCTGCAGATCAAGAAGCACGCCCTCGACGAATTTCACGTATAACGGCAAAATTTTATCTGAACCCGTGGAGATTGCTCAATCATTTTGCTCTTCTTTCTCTCAGAACTTTTATTCCTTTACGCCATCACAAAATTATATAATAGATCGAAATATTGCTTTCCCTAAATTTGAATCCATTTATTTCTCCGTTGATGAGGTCTGCAAGTTGTTGTCATCTTTACCCCCCAATTCCGCTACTGGACCTAATAATATACCCGCAAGGATACTCAAAACGTGTGCTCAGGCCCTCGCTCCATCCATCTGCAAAATATTTAACACCTCTTTTCAATATGGGAAATTACCATCTGATTGGAAAATCGCCAACTTTTTCCTGCCCACAAAACTAGTAATAAGGATTCAGTAGCCAACTACCGTCCCATATCGTTGACATCCATATTGTGTAAGGTAATGGAGTGCCTGCTATCGAGGGAGATGTTGCGTTTCCTGAAAGAAACAGGTTCTCTTAACGAACACCAACATGGGTTTCTACCTGGACGTCACTGTACAATGCTACTCACTTCAGCTGTGGACGACTGGCATCAAACTTTGGAGAGAATACCAGTCGGTCAAGTGGATCCCGTCACTCTGGATTGGACCAAGGCTTTTGATCAGGTTTCCCATTCACGTCTCCTTGATAAACTGCGCTCCTACAGCTTCGGTGGTAAACTAGTGGGGTCGTTGACTGACTTCTTTACAAACCGGCATCAAAGGGTAGTCTTTCAAGGCACTCATTTCTTTACTGTTTTGGCCCCATCTGGTGTCCCTCAAGTATCTGTCCTTGGTCCTCTACTTTTCAATATATTCATGTTGGATCTTCCTCATGCAATCTCCTCAAACATCTACCAATATGCCGACGACATAACCCTGTATCGCAAGAACAAAGACAATTGTGACCCCGCCGCCCTGCAGGAGGTTCTGAATAACATCAGTGGGTGGTGCAAAATTAACGGTCTAGCTGTCAATTCCTCCAAAAGTAATCTAATCTCCCTAACCCGTAATCGAATGCCAACGGCCAACCCTTATCAATTTGAAACCACTCTTGGACTCAACATCACTTCCGACCTGAAATGGAACACCCACACCGACGCAGTGAGGAACCAAGCTGCCCGCCAACTGTGTAGGCTAAGCAGAAGTCTACGTGGTTGCCGCACCAAAGTGAAGAGAACCGCTTACCTGGTCCTAGTGCGACCACTACAAATTCACGCGTGCCCTTCATAAAGCCGCGGTACCAAGGGAAATATCCTTAAGCTAGAACATATACAAAATCGTGCCACTAAATTCATTCTTTCGAAAAATTCCGACTTAGACTCTAAAATCAGACGCCAAAAATGTAGCCTTCCATCTATTGAGTATCTATTTACCCAAATGGATTTGTTATACCTGCTAAAACGCTTTAATATTACAGACTCATCTGTTATTATAGACAAAATTTCCATTGGCTACCGATCAGCTCAGATGGGCCGCGGAGTTACGCTGTACGCCCCACTACCCAGGACTGACTCGTACAAACTGGCTTTTGTAAACAGAAGGATTTGTGCATGGAACAGCCTACCGTGTTCCCTGAAGGCCAGCAACAATAATGCCGTACAGTTCAAGCGGAAGCTGCGGCATTATTTCTTCAACAAGTAGGTTGTCCTTCATAAATTATGCACCGATTCTTTGTTGTGCTAGAGTTTCCAGTGAATCTTTATTTGCAATATTTATTTGATCTCTTCTCTTGTTGTTCCTCCCTTATCTACTATATAAAGCTCAAATACCACTCACTCACTCACTCACTCACTCACTGACTGATTCATTCATCACGAAATCTCAGAAACCACCGAACGGATTGGAATGAAATTCGGTATGCAGCTTCCTCAAGGGCCGCAAACGCCCACTAAGAAAGGATTTTTGGATATTCAGGTTCTAAAGGGGTGTTAAGGGGGTAGAACTGCATTTCATTTAATAGCAATATCTCCCGATTGGTTTCATTGGGGGATGTGATACTCAGCATATAAACTCATCATTAAAAAAAGAAGACACGTGTCTGAGGGTTTTTCGATGTGGTGTATATTATGAGGTGAAAGGGGTGAAAAGTGGGGGATGAAGGATTCCTAACGGAGCGTGTATCCCTTAAACGACATAGGCCAGGAGTTTGGAACTCAGCGGGGAAAAAATCAGCATAAAAATAAGTAAATAGGTGTTTGACCGTTTTTTCATAAATCCAATTTAAGGGGCCCATTGGGAGGGGTGAAATTATGGGGGGGGGACGTAATATGTCTGAATGTAAAATTATACATGGCCTATGTTGTAGACAATAACACATTACATCTTTTTTGTCTCTTGCTATTTCATCATACGAAGAATACTTAGGGAGTTATTAATGATTTTGTACTTTTTGGCCGGAATTTTCTAAGTCCCGGGAATGACATAAAAATTGATTCGAATGAAATTTCAAAAAATAGTTTTTTTAATACTTTTATTATATTTTTCACGTCTTTTAGGGTCCGAAACCAACATGATATTTTGATGTGTTTTTTTTTTCGTCCCATGCATTTTTGGTTTCAGGTGATATAATTATTTTCCACTAGGACCCATGCTTATCTACTATTTAAAGCTCAAATACCACTCACTGACTCATTCATTCATCACGAAATCTCTGAAACCACCGAACGGATTGGAATGAAATTTGGTATCCAGCTTCCTCAAGGGCCGCAAACGCCCACAAAGAAAGGATTTTTGGATATTCAGGTTCTAAAGGGGTGTTAAGGGGGTAGAACTGCATTTCATTTAATAGCAATATCTCCCGATTGGTTTCATTGGGGGATGTGATACTCAGCATATAAACTCATCATTAAAAAAAAGAAGACACGTGTCTGAGGGTTTTTCGATATGGTGTATATTATGAGGTGAAAGGGGTGAAAAGTGGGGGATGAAGGATTCCTAACGGAGCGTGTATCCCTTAAACGACATAGGCCAGGAGTTTGGAACTCAGCGGGGAAAAAATCAGCATAAAAATAAGTAAATAGGTGTTTGACCGTTTTTTCATAAATCCAATTTAAGGGGCCCATTGGGAGGGGTGAAATTATGGGGGGACGGGACGTAATATGTCTGAATGTAAAATTATACATGGCCTATGTTGTAGACAATAACACATTACATCTTTTTTGTCTCTTGCTATTTCATCATACGAAGAATACTTAGGGAGTTATTAATGATTTTGTACTTTTTGGCCGGAATTTTCTAAGTCCCGGGAATGACATAAAAATTGATTCGAATGAAATTTCAAAAAATAGTTTTTTTAATACTTTTATTATATTTTTCACGTCTTTTAGGGTCCGAAACCAACATGATATTTTGATGTGTTTTTTTTTTCGTCCCATGCATTTTTGGTTTCAGGTGATATAATTATTTTCCACTAGGACCCATGCTTATCTACTATTTAAAGCTCAAATACCACTCACTGACTCATTCATTCATCACGAAATCTCTGAAACCACCGAACGGATTGGAATGAAATTTGGTATCCAGCTTCCTCAAGGGCCGCAAACGCCCACAAAGAAAGGATTTTTGGATATTCAGGTTCTAAAGGGGTGTTAAGGGGTAGACCTGCATTTCATTGAATAGCAATATCTCCCGTTTGGTTTCATTGGGGGTGCGACACTCGGCATATAAACTCATCATTAAAAATAAGAAGACACGTGTCTTAGGGTTTTTCGATGTGGTGTATATTATGAGGTGAAATAGGTGTTTGACCGTTTTCTCATAAATCCAATTTAAGGAGCCCATGGGAAGGGATGAAATTCTGGGGGGGGGGGGGGAACAGGAAAGAAAGTGTCCTAACTGATTGACTCACTTACTCACTCATCAAACTCGGGGGGAAAAACAGCTTAAAATAAGTAAATAGGTGTTCGACCGTTTTTTTTTTTCATAAATCCAATTTAAGGTGTTCATGAGAGGGGTGATGTGATGATAATGATAATTGTTGTTTTAAGGGGCCTAACATCGAGGTTATCGGCCCCTGATTAAATGAAATGGCATGAAATGAAAGGATGAAGATAAAAAACAGCTCACTGCTATGGATGAAACGAAAATGGTTTAGATAAAATAGACAGTAAGCCCCAACAATTATGCCTTATGTAGCAGGATAAATACTTACAAAAAGGAACTCAGATTGAAACTACTCACCGAATGGAGAGCGGTAATACGTACATATGGGAATTTCGAACGAAAATACTCACAAAAGGATTAGATTGAAAAATACGCACAAAATGTAGGTAAAGTCCAAAATACGTACAAAATGCAACGTACAGTCGAAATACTGACAAAATGCAAGTGAAATCAAAATACTTACAAAATGCAAATGAGATTGAAAATACGCACAAAAAGTAATTTAGATTCAAAATACACACAAAATTGCAATTGAGACTTAACTACTTGAACAAAGCGGGGTAGGTTGAAAATACAAAATGCAATTGAAATTCAAAATACTCACAAAAACACCCCCCTATATTGAAAGACTTACTAAAAAGCAATTTTGATTGGCAATCCTTACAAAATGCAAGTGAGGTTGAAAAGCACTCACAACATGCAATTTAGATCGAAAAAACTTACAAAATGCAACGTAGATTAAGAATACCTACAAAAAGGTGCGGGAATCTTAAAGAGAAAAGGAAATATAATGAAAAGGGGAGAGAGGAGAGGGTCCGCCCCAATGGTAAGGGACAAAAGGGGAAAACGGACCCAGCTCAGGAATCCCTCGGGGTCGCCAACTCCCGAACTCACCAGCCGTAAGCCCCTGAGGGTGTAGCATTATCTAGGGTGCACCAGAAGTGGTGGGGCTACATACACCCGGCCTCCTTAAGGGCCTTGAGAAAAAGGCAGGAGGTAAAAGGAAAAGAAACAGAAGGCTGACCCCTCGCAGAAGGAGGGTATCAGAAAAGATGAGACAAGGGCCAATTAAGGCGGGAAAGGAAGAGACTCCCTAGGCCTCGGATACCCTAATACCGTCGGGGTCGGAAAGGAACAAGAGCTGACCAAGGGAGTTTGACAGTAAAGAAGACAGAGAGGAGCCCGGCACAAGTAAGTGGAAGCAATGCTGAACTCAGCTGGGGTCCCGTGGTCGCCAACCCACGTCCCACTAGATGTGAGCCCCTGGGGGAGAGAGGGGTGAAATTCTCCAAAATTAATGAAAGAAAATGTCCTGACTTACACACTCATCATCGCCCAGCCAAAATTATTGAAGTTAGAAACATGAAATTTTGGGGTTATGTTCGTTGTATGTCGAAAACGTCCACTATGGAAGGGTTTTTGGATATTCAGGTTCTAAAGGGGGTGTTAAGGGGGTTAACGTGCATTTCATTGAATAACAATATCTCACGAGTTGTTTCATTTGGGGATGTGATACTTGGCATATATACTAATCATTAAAAATAAGCTGACACATGTCTAATGGTTTTTCGAAGTGATGCATATTATGAGGTGAAAGGGATGAAAAGTGGGGGTTGAAAGATTCCTAACGGAGCGTGTATCTCTTAAACGTCATAGGGGAGGAGTTTGAAAACTCAGAGGAAATCAATCAGCTTAAAAATCTAATATATATTTCTCAAATACCACTCACTCACTCACTCACTCACTCATTCATTCATTCACTCATTCATTCATTCATCACCGAACGGATTGGAATGACATTTGGTTTGCAGCTTCCTCAAGGGACATAGGTGCTCGCTAAGAACGGGTTTCAACAAATTCACTCGGGATCATGGTCAAACCGCGAAAACCGCCATTAAAGTCTATTGTTGCCAGGTATTGCGGGCTGCATCACGTCGCCCCTACCAGAAATCAGGCGCTTTGCAGGCCTTGAGCTGTGTGGCAATGCTCAGTGTGTTCTTCACTGTCATAACGTGCAGGTCTTCGCTCCCGAGCTTTACCCAATCTCTCTGTTCAAACACTATTTCTCTGTAATTTATACTTTCACCATCATTTTTTAGCCCTTAGTTGAAGTAACTGTAGAGTTCCTTTGTTTGTTGGATCAGATTCGGCGTTTTTCATCATTTCTTGGTAGTTATAATGAAAAGTAGATTTTGTTAAAAGTAAATTAGCTCTACCAACGTTAATTTTGTTAAGTTAGGCTAGGTCTATTCCATTTATCAGTTTTTAAGTAGAGATTTGTTTTTACGTTTTAAGTTAGGCTAGGTCTATTCCATTTATCAGTTTTTAAGTAGAGATTTGTTTTTACGTTTTAAGTTAGGCTAGGTCTATTCCATTTATCAGTATTTTTAAGTAGAGATTGGTTTTTACGTTTTAAGTTAGGCTAGGTCTATTCCATTTATCAGTCTTTTAAGTAGAGATTGGTTTTTACGTTTTAAGTTAGGCTAGGTCTATTCCATTTATCAGTTTTTTTTGGTAGAGATTTGTTTCTACGTTAGGTGTATTCCATTTTTTATTACTCAAGGGAGGTTCTTCTTCTTTTTATTTTTTGTACTTGCTGTTCATTGATTGTTTTCAATATAATCCACAAACTGATTATTCTGCGAACAAAACATTGAATATTGGCTCCCAGGTAGTGTGTAAATTTTGCAAAGCCAAGAAATGGAAGGATGAATCTCCTAGAATGTGTTGCAGTAATGGAAAAATACAGCTTCCCCCGATCCAACAATATCCTGAACCCTTTCACAGCCTCCTTAACCATCAGCACCCAGAATCAGAACACTTCCTGTCTAATACACGTAAATATAATAGTTGTTTTCAAATGACAACTTTTGGTGCAAAGGAAGTAAAAGAAGGCAATTTCATGCCAACGTTTAAAGTGCAAGGGCAGGTATACCATCGAATCGGGAGCTTATTACCATCATCTGAACAACATCCTCAATTTCTACAAATTTACTTTGTTGGAGATGAAGACATAGAAAAAAAACATCCGATGTGGCATCTTCCCTGACGTTAAACCTCAGATAGTTCTCCAATTGCAGGATCTGTTACACAACCATAATAGATACATTCAGGATTTTATAACAGCAATGGAATCAGTTCCTGATGGCAATCAAGACTTCCGGGTGGTTGTCAAAGCTGACAAAAGACCTCTTGACGAGCACAAAGGCCGCTATAACGCCCCTAACACTAAGGAAGTGGCGGTTTTAATTGTTGGTCAGGAGTTTGAGAAAAGGGATATTGTACTCCACGGCAGAGATAGAAGGTTGCTTCGTATTAGTGAAACACATCGCGCGTATGATGCTCTGCAATATCCGCTTATGTTCTGCCGTGAGAAGATGGCTACTGCATTAATATCCCTCAACGTCACAACAGCACTCAAGCACCTTTGAAGAAGACCGTGTCTGCCGCTAACTTTTACAGCTTCAGAATATTTGAGCGTGAGGGTGATAATTCTTATCTTTTTTTTATTTCGCAATCTTCTCAATCAGTTTCTGGTTGATATGTATGCAAAGATTGAGTCAGAGGGACTACTTTGGATTCGCATCAATCAGAAAAAGTTGAGAAGTGAGGAATATGTGCACCTGAAGGATGCAATGAGTAAAGCTGACAGCCGTTTGTCAGATATCGGTAAAATGGTCGTGTTGCCATCGACATTCACTGGAGGCCCGCGCTATATGCATGAACGCACTCAGGACGCCATGACTTTCGTGCGCCATTTTGGACGTCCTGATCGTTTTATAACATTCACCTGCAATCCAAAATGGTCCGAAGTAGTCGAGCACCTGAAACAAGGTCAACAACCTCAAGATAGGCATGATTTGGTAGCGCGGGTATTCCATTTGAAAGTTAACCACATGATAAGACTTCTTACTAAGGGTTGTATCTTTGGTCCTTCAAGGTGTCACATGTATTCCATTGAATGGCAAAAGCGAGGATTACCTCACGTTCACATACTTCAGTGGCTGGAAGAAAAGCTAAGGCCTGAAGACATCGACAAGGTGATCAGTGCTGAGATTCCTGACCCAAATCTTGGCCCTGCTTTCCATGAAATTGTCAAGGCAACCATGATCCACGGTCCATGTGGAGTTCTCAACAGGAGTTCGTCGTGCATGGTGTAAGGAGTATGCACCAAGAAGTACCCCAGACCACTCATCAAGGAAACCCAAACCGGGGAAGATGGGTATCCCAAATATCGCAGGCTGCCCACTTCGGAGGGTGGAGTTTCTATTATTAAAAAGGGAGTGGAAATTGACAATAGCTGGGTGGTACCCTATAACCCCGTCCTATCTCGCACCTTCTCAGCTCATATCAATGTTGAGCACTGCTTCAGTCAATAAAATACATTTGCAAGTATTTCAACAAAGGTTCCGACCAAGCTACTTTTAGCATCGGAGAGTTTGACGAAGTTGCGAGATATGAATCAGGACGCTACATCAGCAGCTCAGAGGCGGCTTGGCGCATATTCTGCTTCCTCATACATGAACGCTATCCTTCGGTCATGCAACTTGCCGTCCACCTCGAGAACGGCCAGCGGGTTTACTTTAATGAAGACGACGTTCGTGATCAGTTTAACAGCCCTCCAAACACAACTCTTCTTGCTTTCTTCGAACTATGCCGATCCGATAAATTTGCTTCAACACTTTTATATTGTGAAGTTCCATCCTATTTCGTTTGGAAAGGTAATACGTTTTGTAGAAGGAAACAAGGAAAGCCAGTCCCAGGCCATCCTGGTGTGAAAAAAGATCAGACCCTTGGCAGAGTTTACACCGTTCACCCTGGTAATGCCGAGTGCTATTACCTACGCCTCCTTTTACATAAAATCCCTGGCCCTCAGTCTTTTACTGACCTCAAAACTGTGGCAGGGGTGGTTCAACCAACATTTCAAGCGGCATGTAAAGCACTTGGCTTGCTACAGGATGATGCGCACTGGGACCGCACACTAGAGGAAGCGTCCTCCACCGACTCTCCCCACAAGATTCGTGAGCTGTTTGCCATCTTACTGGTGTTTTGTCAAGTGAGTGAACCCATATTGCTCTGGAAAAAACACAAAGACCGCCTCGCGGAAGATGTGGTGAGAGAGGTTCAGAGGCAGTGAGCTGATGTCAACCTGGTCATGGGTGTTATCTACAACAGGTGTCTGGTGCTTCTTGAGGATTTAGTGCTAAAAATGTCTGGTCAACAACTGGAACGCTTTGGACTTCCGTCGCCTTCTAGAGAACAAGACTCCGTCGTTGTTCACCGGGAATATGTCAGTGAACTATCTTACGACTCAATTAAGTTGTCCAAAGTGGTTGCTGATAATGTTCCAAAATTGAACAACGAGCAAAGATTGGCCTAGTTCAAAGTGTTGTTTCAGAATGTCTTCAGCTCTTTTTTCTAGATGCACCAGGCGGAACTGGCAAAACCTTCCTCATTAATCTCCTGCTCAGTACATTTAGAAGTCGACAGAACATTGCCATCGCAGTCGCCTCCTCGGGTATTGCAGCAACCCTACTGGATGGTGGAAGAACAGCTCATTCTGCTTTCAAGCTCCCTCTTAACCTCAGTCACGCTGCATCCGCCCTTTGTAACATCTCTAAGCAAAGTGGCACAGCTCGCGTGCTGAGAGAGACAAAACTCATTGTTTGGGATGAATGCACGATGGCGCACAAAGGAGGAGTCGAGGCATTGGACAGAACTCTTAGGGATATTAGGGGTAACAACCAACTTATGGGTGGAGTCACAGTACTTCTTGCCGGTGACTTTAGACAGACCCTCCCTATTATACCCCGTGGAACACGGGCTGACGAAGTAAATGCCTGTCTAAAATCGTCTTACATATGGCCCAAAGTCAGATCAATTCCCTTGACTGTCAACATGCGCGTACAACTCCATGGTGATTTCATGGCTGAGGAGTTTTCCCGTCTCCTTCTAAGCATTGGCGATGGAAAGTTGGAGGAAAATGACGGAAAAAAATAACTATTCCAGCTCAACTGTGCGAGGTTGTTGACAGTTTAGAGAATTTGATCGAAAAGATCTATCCCCAAGTGTTTGTAAATTCCAACCTTGATAATTTATGGATGGAAGAAAGAGCTATTCTTACCCCAACAAATGACTCTGCTGATAGTATAAATATCGCCATCCTTAAGAAGTTATCAACAACAAAAATGGTATACGAATCAGTAGACTCAGTTGTAGAGGTTGAAGATGCAGTTCATTATCCTGTGGAGTTTTTAAACACTCTTAACCCGCCCAGAATACCGCCTCATGTCCTCATCCTCAAGGTTGGTGCTCCTGTCATGTTATTGCGCAATCTAAACCCTCCTAAACTCTGCAATGGAACCAGGCTGCAGGTTAAAGCTCTGCATAAATTTGTGATTGAAGCCACCATATTTACAGGTGTTGGCCAAGGCGAAACTGTCTTCATACCCCGCATTCCTCTAATCCCATCAGACTACCATTTTCAATTCAAACGTCTGCAGTTTCCTTTGAAAGTCTGCTACGCCATGACAATTAACAAGGCTTAGGGGCAGAGTTTAAAAGTAGCTGGTGTGGATCTGAGAAGTGACTGTTTCGCACATGGTCAACTGTATGTGGCATGCTCCAGAGTCAGTTCTTCTGGTGGCTTAGTCATTCTGCAGCCTGAGAGAAAGACCAGAAATGTAGTTTACCGAGAAGTGCTTAGGCGTTAAAGACACTCTCGATAGACATGGCAGAGGGCTAGCGGACCAGCCTTAAATCAAAGCTCCCCGTTGTATATTGCACCCGATTTTCAATTTCAACGCTCCATGTTGCCGTCATTATCTTCCACTACAGGAAAAATCTATATAACTAATGTTATAACGGGATTCCGAATGTTATTGCGGGCGAAGCCGTGGGTAACAGCTAGTCCTATATAAATGTTCATTTACCATCCCCCTAATGTATACTGTAAATAATGTAATCATTGCTCGATTCTCACTAATTGCTATCTTGTGTACATATGTAAATGTAACCCAGTATACCTAGGTATAGTGGGGGCTCTGACGCATCCCGAATGTGAAGTGGGGCTTTGCTCTTTTCAGAGACTCCCTTCAGTGTACTGTAAATATAGTGTGAGGCACTGATGAATAAATATGAAATGATTGAAATGGTGATCGTGAAATTTACCGTATTGCTAAGCAACGCCACAGACAAAAAACTGATATTGAGAGGTTTTGCTGTATTAACGATAAGGACGGCAACCATGCCACCGATCGGCCGAAAGTTTTAGAGCGCTGTAGGCACTACTTTGATGAAATTAGCAATGTCAAGTTACCCCACCGCATTTCACACCAATACAAGGACCCGTTAGCCCAATCACCAGGGAAGAAGTTGCTGAAGAGATTGTAAAGGGAACTCTGGAAATCAAAGCAATTATCGCCCAGTACGCCTCCTGTCTCACACAATGAAGATTCTTGAGCGTATTATTCATCGGAAATCAGAAGACTTTTCCGCTTCACCATCAACCAGTATGGTTTTGCCCAAAACTGTGGTACAATAGATGCTATCCATGCTGCTCGCTTGTTCATCGAGAAATATCGTGAAAAATCAAGACACGTCTACATTGCTTTCATCGACCTTGAAGAGGCATTTGATCGTGTTCCACATGACTTGATTTGGCATGCCCTCCAAGATCATGGTGTCCCTGAAGAGTTGATAGATTGGGTGAGATTGCTATATGACAACCCAAAGAGCCAAGTACAATCAGTGGCTGGATTATCTAGTGGTTTTCCAGTTTCTGTTGGCGTCCATCAGGCATCTGTCTTTCACCTCTCCTCTTCATTACAGTCATGGGATCTACATAAATCTGTACCTTGGAACTTGATATATGCTGACGATGTGCTTCTGACTTCTGAGGATAAGACTGATCTGCAATTACAAGTTCAGGCATGGACCAAACGCCTCGCAGAATTTCGATTCTGGTTCAACGTTAAGAAAACTGAGTAATTAACAACGGATCTAAATTATCCGAATACGATTCAAATTAATAGTGTTGACATTCCAAATACATTGTCGTTTAAATATCTTGACTCGACTATTACTGCAGATGGAACCCTAGCGTGAGTAGTGCATGGCTCAAGTAGCGCTCTTTATGTGATAAGAAGATTCCCAGAGCGGCTAAAGCTTATCGTTCTATGGCCCATCCCGTTGCTCTGTATGGAGCAGAGTGCTGGCCTTCAACTGAGGAGTTGGAACAGCAACTTGGTGTGACGGAGACACAGATGCTCAGATGGGCATCTGGCTTGACACTCCATGATCATGTCAGCTATAACGACAATCACAAGCGATATGGAGTAGTGCCAATTTTATTGCAGAAAAGATGAGGGAAAGCGGTCTCCGGTGGTGTGGCCATGTCTTACGAGCTGCTGAAACAACAGTTGAACACACTGGATTGGCATTGCGGATAGATGGGAAGAGACCAATAGGACGACAGAGAAAGCGTTGGCGCGACACTCTACATGACGATCTAAAAATTGCCCGACTTCATCCTAACATGACACACAATCGTGTATATGGCGACAGAGAACCAAAAAATCAGACCCTGCAAATTTTTGGGACAAATGCTAAAGAAAAACAAGAAGACGATGGCACCATTTCCAACATTTAAATTTACAATTCCGGTCTAGGTAAATCTTACTCTATTCACTAGTTACAAAATCCACCTGAAAATTTTACCTAACAGTGACACAGCATAAACACAAAATAATAATAATAATAATAAGAATAACAAGACCAATATTTAGAAAATATACGTATACACCCTTGCCGATGCAGTCCTCACAAAATCGCCAGTCTGTCAGCCACTGTCGATGCTCAGGGCTAATATATTCGTTGTCCCAAATTTATTTAGATTGGCTTTGAAGTAGGCAGAGTAATAACTATTACTTTATTTCAAGTCATATTATTTCAGTTAACATTATGTTATTATAATAATGTCAAAATTCACCAATATTTATGTCAGACGTAGGTTATAATTAAGTTATTGCATGTATTTAAAAATCCAAATATCCTACTCTATTTATGAGTATGTTTAATAGCTTTTAACTCCCTCAGCCAAATATATATTTAATGCTTGAAATTAAATTCAATCATCTCTCCTCGTAGACAATACAATAAGACTGTTTACCAAATCAGCTGTTCTGCAGCTCAACTACTCCTCCTACTCACAGCTTATAATCTGGTACTTTCTTCAATGTTACTATTTATCACATGCGGTATTTAACTACAATCAAAATTGTTCAGGCGCACAAGGTCTGCCACATGTAGTATAACATTCCCAAAATTCTAATAAGACTCGTATTTCGTTGTGTACGGGATGTAGGAAGATTGTTTATAAATTTGGTTGGTTCCTCAGTTTAGGGGCTGCGACAACGTGGTCATGTAGGCACGTGTACTTTGAGTATATGTCGAATCTGCCTGATAACCGTTGTTAATTGTGGTGACTGTATTAGTGTGTGTTCTCTGTAATTCAGGTAAGGATTGCAGACGATCAATTTTAAGTAGTTTCTACTTTTACCACAAAATGCTACCGTCAACGACACCTAGCCGTGAACTAGGCTACTAGATGCCACCAAAACTGGCACCTAGCGACGAACGTTGGAACTTACAGATCGTAAAGCAAATCAAACTTACAAATTCAGCTTCAATTGTAGTTAGTGGAAGGTTCTTTTTGATGCCATAAATCTTTGACATGGCCCACCGGCTCAATTTCCCCTCCGAAGGAAGGCGTGCTGGGGGATTTAACGCTCTTAAATAATCCGACGACTTCGGCCAGGTTTGAATCTGCGATTTTGGGCATAGAAGCTTAGCATGCTGAAAACTACGTCACCGAAACCGCCTCTTTTTCAAAATTTCAATAAATATACACAAATTTATATTTGTTAAAATTATCACGGTAGCGAAGTTTTTCGTAGAATCAAGAATCCCTAATTACAGCATTCATGCATTCTTCTTATTCTTGCCCTGCCTTCTATCGAAGGTTGGCGGTCATAATGGATTCTTCGAGTCAGCCACACGGAATAGGGAATAGGTCGTTGCGTTCATCTCAAACCAGTCCCTGATGTTCTTCAGCCGTGAGTTTCTCCTTCGGCCTGGTCTCTGCTGTTCTGAGATCTTCCTCGGAATGACCAACTGCAGGATCCTGTATTTTTCATTCCACATCACGTTTCCTAAATATTCGAGTTTCCTCTTCTTCATGGAGAACAGCAGTTCCGTCTTCTAGTATTCCTCATCCTTTCGGTCCAAGAAATACGTAACATCCGCGGATACATCCACATTTTCAAGGCTTAGAGCTTCTTGCGCGGGGACTGGGTTAAAGTCCACCCTTCCATTCCATTAAAAATGAATAGTATGGGGAATACATATCCCAGCCTAAGATCTAGACTGAAACTGCGGTTACTGAGGAACCTTTTCACTTTAATGAAGGTCGTTTTCACATGCTCAATTCTTGCCTTGATCTGTTGAATGAGTTCCAATTGTTCATTGAGATTGCACCCAAGGTACTTTAAAGCATTCAGGAGATTTAAATTTGGCATCCCTACCAGTAACCTTCCTAGCTCACTCTCTGAAATACATAAATGTTAAGAAAAATTACTTTCAAAAAAAGAAGAATAAAGTTTCACAACTTTCTACAAGTTGTCCGGGTTTGAAGGTCGTGGTCCAGGCAGGATATTAACTCCCGACGTGTCACCGAAACTTATCAAGGGCCTGCTCCTTCCGTTAGTCAGCAATGGACTCATAATGCCTGGACAACATGTACATAGTTATGAGCGCCGGCCATGAAAGCCTAAGCTGTTGTGTAAAGTTTTTCACTTGTGATATAAACAAAACAAATTTACTAGTTGACCTTCAGACGATATGATGTTTAAACAAGAGGTGTTATCTGTTGGACAGGCGTGTAAACTGGTACCGGCTAATATGAGCCATAGGAATATTGGAATATTTAATTGCAAGTAAGATATCGAGCAGCCCTAAGACATGTGCTCATGGGGCCGGTTGAACTTATTTGCAATCTACTTGCAGGTGGAATATCGACAAGAACTATAAGTTATTTTGTAACAGACAGAAATGACATCAATTTGCAATGAAACTCCTCAAAATGGATTTCGTTAAAAATAATCGTCAATAGACTACCCCAGAATCAAGAATTGTCAATTTATGATTTGGTGTTAGAAAATAGTGTCGAATTTCCAGGTTGGTTTGATATTTAATTCGTATGGAATATTTTTTTGGAAACGTGCCAAATTAATGTCTGAACTAATGTCCAGAGCTGACTATGGTTTATAGTACCTTAATTAAAAGCTGACGGCCTCGGTGGTCCATCCCATGATACCCCAAACCTCCCTTGCTATAATACTGCACCTTAAGCTTGCCTTCCCAGGTTTTCAGTGTGAAATGGGACAAATCTACTTCTGCAAAAGCTTCATGAATATTGACACGTAACTGGAGTATATTTTCCTTTCGGAAACACAGCAAACCTTTATTCAGAAACTGTTGGTGATGGAGGCATTAAACATTTAGCACTTATTATTAGAATAGCCACGTTCAGTTTTACTTTCGAATTATTTTTTAAAGGTTTGTTTTGAATTTGATCTCTATGAAATGGAGTAAGCATGCAGAATATGCAATTGAAAAACAATTATTTTAAAACAAGTAGTTCCGTGAAGAACTAAATAGCCTAGTTACATATATCCTACTAATGTTAATTGCCTCTATCAACATACTAAATTTCAGTTTGATTGCTGTAATAGATTAGTAGATATCAAAAACCGTCTAAATATTTCGGATGGTCAGCATGTTGGAATTGTATATATTGTTCTGTCTCAGGGTTGGAGGATGAGACGAACAAGCTGTGTTAGTGTCCAATTTAGGGATAGTTTCCAAAAGGTGCGAGTTTCCACGTAAATGGGGAAACCGCAAGTGTGGGTGTTTGTAGAAGGATGTGGGGAGTTGAGGCAGTAGCTCTACAGGGGTGTGATCGGTCATTAAGGGATGCGCGATCAAGATGGGCTTAATGGCAGCGCTGAATAAACAGCTGCAAGTGTGCTGGGAGACTACCTGCTGAGTCGTCTATAGTGCTTGGCCGCTCGAATACTCTAATGCTGACACAATGGAAGTCCTTACTTGGCACTTCTCGGATTAACGGTCACGGGCAATTAATAATGTCAGAGAGGGAGTAGGGATGTGGAGACAAATGTAAATGATGACAAAAGTGTAGATTACTGATCAAGGGTTTATTTGATCAGTGTTTGAGTTTAGTGTAGTCCCTTTCATTGTGGGACAGTGTGAAACAATTTGGTTAACAAAGTACAATGTCAGTGTAGGTGTGAAGGGAGGGATTACAACTGTGTATAAGGATTACTGAGCACACTCTTACCTGAGATGGTGACTTGGGCCGGAACGACGTCGAACAGAGCCGGGGGCTGCAATAGACGTTGAGCTCTCTCGGGTCTTCCTTCTTAAGGCTTCTTGAGTTGCTTAGTCAGCGTTTCCCAATGAGTGTGTCCTAGATCCAGGCTTTGTGTAAGTTGTTATGAAGTGTCGTAAGCTTGGGCACAGCGATGCTACTGTGCCTGCTTGTGTGAAAGAAATGTATTTGTAGAGGCTCATGACTTAGCCTATAGGGGTGGTTTTGTAGGGTGAAAGGGTGTATTGGTGTTTGGACAGAAGTAGATCTTGTAGTTTGAGACTGTGGTAGAGATATGTGGGTGGCTATACAGCCGTCTGTAGATTCAGGGGCGTATGTTGCTAATCTCTCCGGGGGTGCGTTGATGTCTGAGGTCTTAGAGTTGGTACGACCCTATGGCCTCAACAACACCTCGTCGGGGATTAGCTCGAGTCCTCGAGAGCTTGAATGAGAGTTGGGGGTGGTTTTACTCTCCTCGCCCTTCTTCTTCATCCTTCCGGGTCCTCCTCTTCTTCCCTGATGCTGTGTTGTTGTAGATGTCGTGTGGTCGTGTAGTCCTGGATCCTCGTTGATGTGTGGGTAGAGTGTGCTCATAAGGGGTGGATGTTGGGTGTGGAACATATTTTGTATACAAGTTTTTGACAATATATTGGTTATAACATATAACAAGTAATTTTTCATATTAAATTTTGCATGTAACCGTTCCATACAGGAAGGAAAAAAACATGTTGGACGGGTGGTTGTGCCGTCCGTGCGCTTGCCTGGGAAAAGTGCTTCCTGTATGTGTAAAGTATAAACAAAGTATAAGTATAAGTACAAGTGTGCAAATGTATAAATGTATAAAAGACTGAAGATAATAGTAAAACGGGTGCCCCAGGTGTAAGTTAAAGGAATATAAATTAAATGGTTTATTGTGCTGGGGTGAAGTAGGGAACCTTCACAATTGTAACTTTAGTAGAAAGAAAGGAAAGAAAAACAGAATAATTCGTGTTAAATGGTGTGCCATGTAAGTATGTATACACTTGTGCATTGATATTGTGTATATGGCTTGAATTTACAATGTTTGTACAATTATGTTATAATATAAAATACTAATCTGTATACTTATTACTATTCTGTCTCGCTCATGAGCCTGGTACCTTACCTCGCTCACTTTCACCTGGCCGTTCTCTTACTTCGCCTCGTACGTACCTTCTTCATCCAACCTGGTCATTTTCTATTCGGCGCTTTGCTGTGTTTTAGTGGCTGTGCAGCTAATTCCTAGTTATCGTGAATTTTCCCCCGTGGGTGAGAAAATTGCACCTTGGAAGCAAGGGAGAGCGCTTTCAACCTCTGCGCTGGCCCTGGCCACCGTAGGTCGCTCATTGTTTAAGCGTATTCTAATTGTGTTTGCGCCAGTAGCGTTCAGTGTCCCACGAACACTTTACGTTATTGATGCGTCGCCGTCACCTTATCGGCGCGACTGAAACCGCTGAAAAGTGTATATGTTTGTGTGACATTTAATTTATGTGTTGATTGTTGTGTGTTTGGGGGATTATTTACAAGGGGTGTGTACATATATGTCTTCTTTTCTCTGTAAAGTAAATACATTAGTGCTTTTTTATGTCGCATTGTGCGCACCGATGTCGCCTCCTTGTTAATCTAGAAAAAATATAAAGTGGATTATCGTGATCACGTATCAACTACCAAAATACCCTTCATGTCTGCTATGTTGCATGTACATTTCAATATGGCACCGTCTAAATCTAACTTATTCTATGCCGGCTACCACTTAGTTTACTTTACTCTATAATTTGTGCTGATGTGTAGTTGTCTGTCTCCTCAGTGTATTAGTGTATGTGTTCGTGACGTCACCTTTACCTTATGATGATCATTCTTGTGCTTTTCCTCTGCAGTTGATTGTATCGTTGGAGCTCTTGCTGAAATACAATACATGATTAATAACAATGTCCTTGGCCAAATGTGTTAACGCGCGCACATGTCGCGCAGCGCTGTTCAAGGGTCGGCTACGGTTGCCGCTGCCCTTGAGACCTCTTCGGCGTCTCGCGTATCGGTGAGGTCGGTCAGCTCCGGGGGCTGTACCGTTTGTCTCGCTAGTGGGTCGGACGGCTTCAGCGCCTCCGCCCTATTATGTGTTTATCGCTTATTTGTTGATTTGTCGGCCTTACCCTGGTAACGCCTAGTTGCCAGGTGCCGAACGCTCTGTGTCGCGTTCGCATTGCATATGCCGTTGAATGTTGTTCGGTCTTCCCCATATGGTACCGAATTACCATTAATATATTGTCGGACTTAACCTAAATGGTGCCGAATTACACTATGCGCTGTCCTCTTCGGGACGCGGCTACCATTTGGCTAGTGCCGTGTAATAGTGTATCTTATATCAGTAGTGGAGTGATGACAGTTCTAACTCCCCCCACCACTACTCCCAATGCGAGCCGATAATTCCCGAACCCGTTGTCGGAGATTCACGAATAAAGTGTCGTTGGACTCGGGATGACGGGGGCTTTGCTATGGACCACTCGTTATATTTTTGAATTTTTTTTGTTTTTTTTCGTTTTCGAAAATAGGCTATATCTTGAAAACCAAACAGGATAGAACGTTGTGCCATGGCTCAAACGAATGGTCTTTATGACCTTTATTTTTTGTAATAAAACTTTTTTATTTTTTATATTTTTTTGAAAACACTCGAATTTTGAAAATCCTATATTTTGGAAACTAGGAACTCTACAAAAAAAATTGTTTAACGTAAATCAATGGGCCCTACCACCTCTAACCCCAAAATAAATTTCAAGTCTCTAGAATGAAAACCTGCAGTAGTAGTGTGGTAAGGACAGAGCTGCTCCACTTAGCAAGTGGTGAGCCCCTGCGACCTTGGAATGGAAGGAGCCATGCTAAGAGGGCGTGCTTGGATTCGTTTTTTTCGTCTCGTCGTGCTCTTTACGGGAATGTCGGTGTCGAAAATGTGAAAATCTGGAAACACAGTCTTTTTGGGGTAAAAACGTGATTTTAGACTTTTTGCTATATCTCACGAACCAATAACGCTAGAGGCATGTTCGACAGGTCCAAGGACTCGGGCTGACGTCCTCTTTGCTATAGACCACTCGTTATAATTTTTAATAAAATTGGAAACTCGATTTTGGGGTAAACACGTGTTTTTGTGATTTTGCCGATATCTCGCGAACCAATCATGCTAGAGGCATGAACGAGGGGTCCAAGGACTCGGGCTGACGTCCTCTTTGCTATGGACCACTCATTGTAATTTTAAAAAATTTGGGAAACTCGATTTTGGGGTAAACACGTGTTTTTGTGATTTTGTTGATATCTCACGAAGCAATAACGCTAGAGGCACGTACGATGGGTCCAAGGACTCGGGCAGACGTTCTCTTTGCTATAAACTACTCGTTGTAATTTTTAAAAATTTTGGAAACGCGATTTTGGGGTAAACACGTGTTTTTTGTGATTTTTGCCGATATCTCACGAACCAATAACGCTAGAGACGTGTACGAGGTGTCCTAGGACTCGGGCTAACGCCCCCTTTCAAATGTGGTAGATATTTTTTTTCAAAAAAGATAATTCACAAAGGGCCTAACGCCATACATGTTGAAAAAACGTTTTCTTTTTCTTTACCTGTTTATAATGTTTATAAAGCGTGGTGGTTGAGAGAGAGAGACCATACGGCTGGGTGTGTGTGTTTCAACGAACCTGTCGCTAACCACAAGGACCATGCTTAATAGAACAATCGCTATTTCGACGGGTCGGTGTATGACAGAGCGAGCGTGCGTTTTTCTGATATTTTACCTTTAACGTGTAAACGGTAATGAGAGCTAGGTTCTATGTTGGTCGAAGCGAGTAGAGAAAACAAACTTGCCGAGGAGGTGAAGGTCATTTGAGCTTATTGGAAGGCATTGATCTGACTTGACAACAAGTGCAATGGAAAAAATGACCAAGACGCTTGAAAGTGAAATAATCTGACCATCGTGGTGGCAGGGGAGTGCGAAAGGCGTGCACACATGTGTGAAACCACAGGCACGCTAAACCAGTGACATCCTGTCTTGCTTCGTACGTGACAAAATGCAAGTCCATGTGAAATTTGATCTACCGCAGGTGTTCACCTTGGACGTTATCTGTCCACGTGCATGATAACTGTTAACAAGTCACATCCTGTTTTGCTTCGTACGTGACAAAATGCAAGTTCATGTGAAATTTGATCCGGCACAGGTGTTCGCCTGGGACGTTAGCTGCCCACGTGCACGATAAGAGAATGTTCAAAGCGTGGGAAAAAAAAAGATTATACATGCAATGTGATATATAAAGACACGTCGCTGACATTTCCACTCGCACTTATGTGACTACTTTTGAACACGCTACAGCGTTGTGTGAAACACTTGGCCTTGTTTAACAGTTTTGGTGTTGGTGGAAAATACTTATTCTTGTTGTGAGGTAGGTATATATTTATTCATTTATACATTTATTGATTTATATATAAATACATGCAATTATTTATTGATTAGGTAATTAATGATTTTATTTATTTATTTGTTTGCAGATAACCAGCATACCTTACATGTCAGAGGGAGAAGAAACTATTGCACTTTTGAGCCCACTAGAAGGGAAGAGTAACAAGTCACTGCAAGTAAAGGTAAGATGATTTTTTTTAAACTAACTTGTTTCATTTTTTTTGTTTTATGTTTTATTTTATGAAATGTATGTATTAACCTGAATTTAGGTATTTATAGCGGTTTATTTTATTTATTTTTAGAAACTTGGAAAGAATAGCCTTACCGCCGTAGCAGTCGCTGAAAAAAAACAGAAACGCACTAAAGCGAAACCACTGCCAAAGAGTGAACTGTTTAAAACTCAGGTAAGTCCAACTTAAAAATGCTATTCCATTTTACCACTACTGAAAACTCGTAGACAAAAAAAAATTCATTACCTGTACATGACTGGGACAATGATTGCTTTCTTGATTAATGGCTATGTTGTTGTTGTTGACTGGGAAAAGTACAAGGCCATGTTGGATTTTCTAAAAATAAAATAATAAATTTAATTTATGGGTGGTTCCCTATGGACTCAACGAATATCCACAGGTTTGAACATGATAATGTGAACAAAATGACATGACATTCATTTTTGTTTATATATTGGTTAAAGGGAGGGTGGGGGAATGTAAATGACTGTAGCTTTATAAAAAAGAAAATAAGTACATGGGTTACTGTTTGTGCCAACATACAGTTTATTTTTAATGGTGTTTTGATATATTAATGCCAATTAACGTTAACGTTTTATTTACAAGTATTGATTGATTGATTGATTGATTGATTGAGTGATGGGTTATTTTGTTTGCTTTTAGGTGTCGTCATGTGCCATTAACGTAATGAACAGACAGTGAACAAGCATGCATTATGCTTTAAAGTACTCTGTGCAATGTTAATAACTTACAATAAGAAAACGTTTTATTATAACACATGGCGTTAGTACCAAATACAACAAGTGAGCAAGTTGGTTTACCACGTGGGTTAAATTTAAAATCAGAACATGATCGATGGTTAACATTTGAATCCTGGCCTGTAGGCTTTTTGTCGACGCATGAACTTGCAAAAGCCGGTTTTTTTTTACTTGAACCGAGGAGATGTGGTGCGCTGTGTGTTTTGTCGTATTGAACTTTCACACTGGGAAGAAGGGGATGATCCCTTTAGAGACCATTTGCGATGGTCTCCTCACTGTCCTTACATGCTTGGAAAGCAAGTGGGTAACCTACCCGTGCATTCATTTTACCGAACCACAAGGCCTATGGCCGCTACTTACGTTGCTGAATCACAAATAAATAATAATAATGATGTATTACCAGCCAACGGTAGTGTCGATATATGTGGTCCATATGCCATAGACAGTGTTGAATTGGCGTGTGCTTTTGAAAAATTGGGAGTTTGCAAGACTAAAGCACTAGCACACCCAGAGTACAGCTCTGTTGAAAAACGTTTCGAATCTTATAAAAATGTTTGGCCATTAATATTAAAACACCTTACCAAACAGCTAAGTGAAGCTGGATTTTTTTATACTGGTGAAGGGGATAAAACAATATGTTTTTATTGTGGATTTGCTTTAAAGGATTGGCAAATGACTGATGACCCTTTTGTGCAACACGCTCGTTGGTTACCAAACTGTAAATACATGGTGTTGCTTAAAGGTCAGGAATTTGTGAACACTATTCGTAAAGAAAAAGTGATTGCAGCACAAGACATAAAAGTGCCTTTAGAGTTAGAGCACGCGGAGCAAATACATAAGGCTGAAAGAAAAGACTTGTCTCACGAACAGATACAAAAGTGTGACCAACAATTATGTAAAATTTGTTATCAAGATGAACTAGGTGTTGTATTTTTACCCTGTGGACACATGATAGCCTGTGTCAAGTGTGCATTAGAACTTAACACTTGTGCTATATGCAGAAAAGTAGTATCTGCAACAGTTAGGGCATTTCTTGCATAACTAGTATAATTTATTCGCCATGGATAGTGCAAAATCCCTAATTGCACAATATTATTAAAGCTGTTTTAGAGTGTAATAGATATGCTTTTGTTTTGTTTATAGACTACTACATGAATGTTTTGAATGCTGTGGGACAATCATGTGGCTTAGAGACAAAGAAGCTCAGCGAATTGCCAATGCATATTCCATTCCGCATTATCAAGATTCGGAAATTGAAAACAGCATATGGTGATCGTGTACTTTGTGTATGTGAAAACTTTGAGACATTTCTGCCTATACGGTTTAATGATATGTCGGAGAGTGTTTTTGATGAAGTCAATAATGCTGTGCAACCTGTACACTTAATTTATGAAGGTTTTAAAAACAATAGGTGCATGGTTCGTTTTAATTAAATAAATAAATAATGTGAAATAATAATGGAAATTATAAGTAATGACAATATACTGAAAAAGAAAGAAAATATGTGCATAGAATAGTAATGTTTTAGTGTTTAGTGTTGTCTTTAAAAATATTATGATGAAACCAAAAAAAATGTATATAAAGTTTGTAAATAAATGCAAAATGATGTTACAATGCTGTTTTATTTTATACAAAGTTAGTATATTTAACATTGCAGAGTATACATGATTATGACAATAAATGCATACTGAATACAAGCCTTTCTCACATTACAATAGTCTGTTATAGTTTTAAACACAAGGCTTGTTGTAGATCATTTTATAGCAATGTCCCTTTAATGTTGTTTTCGAAAAGTGGGGAAGCCACAATGGTTGTATTGACATAAAAACCTTATGGTTATTACTATTTAGTCACTTTGATCCCCTTGCAGATCAACAGCAGATGACCTAGTTGTTCCACTCTTTAAAACGACAACAACAACACTACCTCTTGCATAGTTTGTGATGTTGATGGCTCTTGCGACGTGGAAGATGGATTAAAAATAACTTTGAGAACAGGGGTTAAACGTTGATCATTAAACAATGCACTATTTTGAGTAGCAATATGGTTTTCTTGATTTTTTGTCGACGGCAACTGTGTTTCATGCGGTACACTACATTGATGATCACTGACACTTAAAACCTCACTATTTTTACTTTTTAGGTCACCACGACAATGTTTGGAACGTTGCTTTGAACAACGCCAAATAACAGTTCCATTTTTATTGGTTCGTTTCACAATATATGAATATCCTTTATAGTATGCGTAAGGCTTACCATACCTAGTCACTGATACTTCCATATCAACTGTCGAGCATAGACTAAGCTCTAGTAAAGTCAACTTGGTAATAAGAATACTAGTTTAATGTGAGAGCAAATATGGATCCAAAGAGTTCAGGTAAAAGTGAAAGCAAATAAGCAAATATTAGAAACAAGAGTTGGGGTGAAAGTGGTCGCAAAGTGGTAGACCCATTACACAATAATTTCAGCACGACGAAGCTCTTGTTCAATTTCTTTGATTTCCCAATCGTGACCAGTATGGCCAGATTGACGTGAGGCATGCAACAACTGTAGCCGCTGGACGAGCTTATTGGGATTGTGCCAGTATACAAATTTAACAAATGGATTTTTAGGTGTAAACAAAGCATTACCATTATCATGATCATTATCATCATCGTCATTATCATCATCATGATCACCATTATCATCATGACCATCATCACTGTTACTATATAGTCCTTTTTGATCCTCTTGCAATACCACTTTATTTATAGTCTGAGTTGATTTTGACAGTGTTGAAGGTTTCTTGGACGTTGACAACTGTCCTAACATGACGTTTTGAGGACATGATAAGTCCTTTTGAACAAACACTGTACTATCTTTAGCCGCAATATCGTTTTCTTGAACTTGCTTTTTAGCATTTTGATAATTGTTTGTAAACAGTAAGCGTGGTTCGTTTCGAGCACTACATTGATGAACACTCACACTTAAAACCTTTCCATTTTTACTTTTCAGATTGCCTCGACATTTTGTTGACCTCTCTTTTGAGCATCGCCAGAATATTATTCCATTCACATTCTGGCGATTATAGTTATAGGAGTAGCCTTGATAGAGTGCACGTAGCCTACCTTTGTTGGTTGTAATAAGTTCCATAGTAGTAACTGACCTGTCAGTACGATGTTCACACCACAAAGGTTACAACTGTTTTGCTGATGGAGTGACCTACTATAAGCTTATATATTGGCTTATGTGTTGGCTTTTTGTGTTGGCTTTTCGTGTTGGCTTTTGTGTTGGCTTATGTGTTGGCTTTTTGTGTTGGCTTTTTGTGTTGGCTTTTCATGTTGGCTTTTCGTGTTGGCTTTTTGTGTTGGCTTTTTGTGTTGGCTTTTCGTGTTGGCTTTTGTGTTGGCTTTTTGTGTTGGCTTTTCATGTTGGCTTTTTGTGTTGGCTTTTCGTGTTGGCTTTTTGTGTTGGCTTTTCGTGTTGGCATTTCGTGTTGGCTTTTGTGTTGGCTTTTCGTGTTGGCTTTTTGTGTTGGCTTTTCGTGTTGGCATTTCGTGTTGGCTTTTCGTGTTGGCTTTTTTTTGTATTGGCCTTTCGTGTTGGCTTTTTGTATTGGCTTTTCGTGTTGGCTTTTTGTGTTGGCTTTAGTATTGGCTTTTGTATTGGCTTATTTGACAAGTTATTTGTGTCAATGTATTTAGTGGATTTTTTCTTGGTGTTGGAAAGTAGTTGAAAGAGAGGGAATATTTAAAGACTTAACCTCAGCTCACTAACCTAACCTAACCTTTCAACTCTCAGATGTTAATTAAATTCTGTGCATTGTCGAGTTGGAGCCCAAGACCTCAGGGGTAAAAAAAACAAATATTTTTGACGACTTATTTTGGTAACTTATTTTAATGGCTAACCTAACTTTACCTAACCTAACCTAACCTAACCTAACCTCAGCTCACTTTGGATATTACTAGTAAGTGTTCATATCCTCTGCTAGGTAGCATGCTAGTAGTACAGGTAGTGCTCATATTTACCGCTAGATAGCGGAAACATACTTTGCATGTTGCATGTGACACTTGTGAAGTTTAACCACATGCAAGACGTGCTTGTATAAGTTCTCTATTTAAACTCAATATACAATTAACCACTAAATGTTCAGAACTAACATGTATAGCCATGTTTAGGGTATATAGGAGACCCTTAGCAAGAAAGGCTGTCTAACCCACGAGTGTACAGCCTTGTCATACGCAGTAAGCCCCTGTTGGCAGAAAACAACAACAACAACAACAATACTGCGTATGACAAGGCTGTACACTCGTAGGTTAGACAGCCTTTCTTGCTAAGGGTCTCCTATATACCCTAAACATGGCTATACATGTTAGTTCTGAACATTTAGTGGTTAATTGTATATTGAGTTTAAATAGAGAACTTATACAAGCACGTCTTGCATGTGGTTAAACTTCACAAGTGTCACATGCAACATGCAAAGTATGTTTCCGCTATCTAGCGGTAAATATGAGCACTACCTGTACTACTAGCATGCTACCTAGCAGAGGATATGAACACTTACTAGTAATATCCAAAGTGAGCTGAGGTTAGGTTAGGTTAGGTTAGGTTAGGTAAAGTTAGGTTAGCCATTAAAATAAGTTACCAAAATAAGTCGTCAAAAATATTTGTTTTTTTTACCCCTGAGGTCTTGGGCTCCAACTCGACAATGCACAGAATTTAATTAACATCTGAGAGTTGAAAGGTTAGGTTAGGTTAGTGAGCTGAGGTTAAGTCTTTAAATATTCCCTCTCTTTCAACTACTTTCCAACACCAAGAAAAAATCCACTAAATACATTGACACAAATAACTTGTCAAATAAGCCAATACAAAAGCCAATACTAAAGCCAACACAAAAAGCCAACACGAAAAGCCAATACAAAAAGCCAACACGAAAGGCCAATACAAAAAAAAGCCAACACGAAAAGCCAACACGAAATGCCAACACGAAAAGCCAACACAAAAAGCCAACACGAAAAGCCAACACAAAAGCCAACACGAAATGCCAACACGAAAAGCCAACACAAAAAGCCAACACGAAAAGCCAACACAAAAAGCCAACATGAAAAGCCAACACAAAAAGCCAACACAAAAAGCCAACACATAAGCCAACACAAAAGCCAACACGAAAAGCCAACACAAAAAGCCAACACAAAAAGCCAACACGAAAAGCCAACATGAAAAGCCAACACAAAAAGCCAACACAAAAAGCCAACACATAAGCCAACACAAAAGCCAACACGAAAAGCCAACACAAAAAGCCAACACATAAGCCAATATATAAGCTTATAGTAGGTCACTCCATCAGCAAAACAGTTGTAACCTTTGTAGTGTGAACATCGTACTGACAGGTCAGTTACTACTATGGAACTTATTACAACCAACAAAGGTAGGCTACGTGCACTCTATCAAGGCTACTCCTATAACTATAATCGCCAGAATGTGAATGGAATAATATTCTGGCGATGCTCAAAAGAGAGGTCAACAAAATGTCGAGGCAATCTGAAAAGTAAAAATGGAAAGGTTTTAAGTGTGAGTGTTCATCAATGTAGTGCTCGAAACGAACCACGCTTACTGTTTACAAACAATTATCAAAATGCTAAAAAGCAAGTTCAAGAAAACGATATTGCGGCTAAAGATAGTACAGTGTTTGTTCAAAAGGACTTATCATGTCCTCAAAACGTCATGTTAGGACAGTTGTCAACGTCCAAGAAACCTTCAACACTGTCAAAATCAACTCAGACTATAAATAAAGTGGTATTGCAAGAGGATCAAAAAGGACTATATAGTAACAGTGATGATGGTCATGATGATAATGGTGATCATGATGATGATAATGACGATGATGATAATGATCATGATAATGGTAATGCTTTGTTTACACCTAAAAATCCATTTGTTAAATTTGTATACTGGCACAATCCCAATAAGCTCGTCCAGCGGCTACAGTTGTTGCATGCCTCACGTCAATCTGGCCATACTGGTCACGATTGGGAAATCAAAGAAATTGAACAAGAGCTTCGTCGTGCTGAAATTATTGTGTAATGGGTCTACCACTTTGCGACCACTTTCACCCCAACTCTTGTTTCTAATATTTGCTTATTTGCTTTCACTTTTACCTGAACTCTTTGGATCCATATTTGCTCTCACATTAAACTAGTATTCTTATTACCAAGTTGACTTTACTAGAGCTTAGTCTATGCTCGACAGTTGATATGGAAGTATCAGTGACTAGGTATGGTAAGCCTTACGCATACTATAAAGGATATTCATATATTGTGAAACGAACCAATAAAAATGGAACTGTTATTTGGCGTTGTTCAAAGCAACGTTCCAAACATTGTCGTGGTGACCTAAAAAGTAAAAATAGTGAGGTTTTAAGTGTCAGTGATCATCAATGTAGTGTACCGCATGAAACACAGTTGCCGTCGACAAAAAATCAAGAAAACCATATTGCTACTCAAAATAGTGCATTGTTTAATGATCAACGTTTAACCCCTGTTCTCAAAGTTATTTTTAATCCATCTTCCACGTCGCAAGAGCCATCAACATCACAAACTATGCAAGAGGTAGTGTTGTTGTTGTCGTTTTAAAGAGTGGAACAACTAGGTCATCTGCTGTTGATCTGCAAGGGGATCAAAGTGACTAAATAGTAATAACCATAAGGTTTTTATGTCAATACAACCATTGTGGCTTCCCCACTTTTCGAAAACAACATTAAAGGGACATTGCTATAAAATGATCTACAACAAGCCTTGTGTTTAAAACTATAACAGACTATTGTAATGTGAGAAAGGCTTGTATTCAGTATGCATTTATTGTCATAATCATGTATACTCTGCAATGTTAAATATACTAACTTTGTATAAAATAAAACAGCATTGTAACATCATTTTGCATTTATTTACAAACTTTATATACATTTTTTTTGGTTTCATCATAATATTTTTAAAGACAACACTAAACACTAAAACATTACTATTCTATGCACATATTTTCTTTCTTTTTCAGTATATTGTCATTACTTATAATTTCCATTATTATTTCACATTATTTATTTATTTAATTAAAACGAACCATGCACCTATTGTTTTTAAAACCTTCATAAATTAAGTGTACAGGTTGCACAGCATTATTGACTTCATCAAAAACACTCTCCGACATATCATTAAACCGTATAGGCAGAAATGTCTCAAAGTTTTCACATACACAAAGTACACGATCACCATATGCTGTTTTCAATTTCCGAATCTTGATAATGCGGAATGGAATATGCATTGGCAATTCGCTGAGCTTCTTTGTCTCTAAGCCACATGATTGTCCCACAGCATTCAAAACATTCATTGTAGTAGTCTATAAACAAAACAAAAGCATATCTATTACACTCTAAAACAGCTTTAATAATATTGTGCAATTAGGGATTTTGCACTATCCATGGCGAATAAATTATACTAGTTATGCAAGAAATGCCCTAACTGTTGCAGATACTACTTTTCTGCATATATCACAAGTGTTAAGTTCTAATGCACACTTGACACAGGCTATCATGTGTCCACAGGGTAAAAATACAACACCTAGTTCATCTTGATAACAAATTTTACATAATTGTTGGTCACACTTTTGTATCTGTTCGTGAGACAAGTCTTTTCTTTCAGCCTTATGTATTTGCTCCGCGTGCTCTAACTCTAAAGGCACTTTTATGTCTTGTGCTGCAATCACTTTTTCTTTACGAATAGTGTTCACAAATTCCTGACCTTTAAGCAACACCATGTATTTACAGTTTGGTAACCAACGAGCGTGTTGCACAAAAGGGTCATCAGTCATTTGCCAATCCTTTAAAGCAAATCCACAATAAAAACATATTGTTTTATCCCCTTCACCAGTATAAAAAAATCCAGCTTCACTTAGCTGTTTGGTAAGGTGTTTTAATATTAATGGCCAAACATTTTTATAAGATTCGAAACGTTTTTCAACAGAGCTGTACTCTGGGTGTGCTAGTGCTTTAGTCTTGCAAACTCCCAATTTTTCAAAAGCACACGCCAATTCAACACTGTCTATGGCATATGGACCACATATATCGACACTACCGTTGGCTGGTAATACATCATTATTATTATTTATTTGTGATTCAGCAACGTAAGTAGCGGCCATAGGCCTTGTGGTTCGGTAAAATGAATGCACGGGTAGGTTACCCACTTGCTTTCCAAGCATGTAAGGACAGTGAGGAGACCATCGCAAATGGTCTCTAAAGGGATCATCCCCTTCTTCCCAGTGTGAAAGTTCAATACGACAAAACACACAGCGCACCACATCTCCTCGGTTCAAGTAAAAAAAACCGGCTTTTGCAAGTTCATGCGTCGACAAAAAGCCTACAGGCCAGGATTCAAATGTTAACCATCGATCATGTTCTGATTTTAAATTTAACCCACGTGGTAAACCAACTTGCTCACTTGTTGTATTTGGTACTAACGCCATGTGTTATAATAAAACGTTTTCTTATTGTAAGTTATTAACATTGCACAGAGTACTTTAAAGCATAATGCATGCTTGTTCACTGTCTGTTCATTACGTTAATGGCACATGACGACACCTAAAAGCAAACAAAATAACCCATCACTCAATCAATCAATCAATCAATCAATCAATACTTGTAAATAAAACGTTAACGTTAATTGGCATTAATATATCAAAACACCATTAAAAATAAACTGTATGTTGGCACAAACAGTAACCCATGTACTTATTTTCTTTTTTATAAAGCTACAGTCATTTACATTCCCCCACCCTCCCTTTAACCAATATATAAACAAAAATGAATGTCATGTCATTTTGTTCACATTATCATGTTCAAACCTGTGGATATTCGTTGAGTCCATAGGGAACCACCCATAAATTAAATTTATTATTTTATTTTTAGAAAATCCAACATGGCCTTGTACTTTTCCCAGTCAACAACAACAACATAGCCATTAATCAAGAAAGCAATCATTGTCCCAGTCATGTACAGGTAATGAATTTTTTTTTGTCTACGAGTTTTCAGTAGTGGTAAAATGGAATAGCATTTTTAAGTTGGACTTACCTGAGTTTTAAACAGTTCACTCTTTGGCAGTGGTTTCGCTTTAGTGCGTTTCTGGTTTTTTTCAGCGACTGCTACGGCGGTAAGGCTATTCTTTCCAAGTTTCTAAAAATAAATAAAATAAACCGCTATAAATACCTAAATTCAGGTTAATACATACATTTCATAAAATAAAACATAAAACAAAAAAAATGAAACAAGTTAGTTTAAAAAAAATCATCTCACCTTTACTTGCAGTGACTTGTTACTCTTCCCTTCTAGTGGGCTCAAAAGTGCAATAGTTTCTTCTCCCTCTGACATGTAAGGTATGCCGGTTATCTGCAAACAAATAAATAAATAAAATCATTAATTACCTAATCAATAAATAATTGCATGTATTTATATATAAATCAATAAATGTATAAATGAATAAATATATACCTACCTCACAACAAGAATAAGTATTTTCCACCAACACCAAAACTGTTAAACAAGGCCAAGTGTTTCACACAACGCTGTAGCGTGTTCAAAAGTAGTCACATAAGTGCGAGTGGAAATGTCAGCGACGTGTCTTTATATATCACATTGCATGTATAATCTTTTTTTTTCCCACGCTTTGAACATTCTCTTATCGTGCACGTGGGCAGCTAACGTCCCAGGCGAACACCTGTGCCGGATCAAATTTCACATGAACTTGCATTTTGTCACGTACGAAGCAAAACAGGATGTGACTTGTTAACAGTTATCATGCACGTGGACAGATAACGTCCAAGGTGAACACCTGCGGTAGATCAAATTTCACATGGACTTGCATTTTGTCACGTACGAAGCAAGACAGGATGTCACTGGTTTAGCGTGCCTGTGGTTTCACACATGTGTGCACGCCTTTCGCACTCCCCTGCCACCACGATGGTCAGATTATTTCACTTTCAAGCGTCTTGGTCATTTTTTCCATTGCACTTGTTGTCAAGTCAGATCAATGCCTTCCAATAAGCTCAAATGACCTTCACCTCCTCGGCAAGTTTGTTTTCTCTACTCGCTTCGACCAACATAGAACCTAGTTCTCGTTACCGTTTACACGTTAAAGGTAAAATATCAGAAAAACGCACGCTCGCTCAGTCATACACCGACCCGTCGAAATAGCGATTGTTCTATTAAGCATGGTCCTTGTGGTTAGCGACAGGTTCGTTGAAACACACACACCCAGCCGTATGGTCTCTCTCTCTCAACCACCACGCTTTATAAACATTATAAACAGGTAAAGAAAAAGAAAACGTTTTTTCAACATGTATGGCGTTAGGCCCTTTGTGAATTATCTTTTTTGAAAAAAATATCTACCACATTTGAAAGGGGGCGTTAGCCCGAGTCCTAGGACACCTCGTACACGTCTCTAGCGTTATTGGTTCGTGAGATATCGGCAAAAATCACAAAAAACACGTGTTTACCCCAAAATCGCGTTTCCAAAATTTTTAAAAATTACAACGAGTAGTTCATAGCAAAGAGAACGTCTGTCCGAGTCCTTGGACCCATCGTACGTGCCTCTAGCGTTATTGCTTCGTGAGATATCAACAAAATCACAAAAACACGTGTTTACCCCAAAATCGAGTTTCCCAAATTTTTTAAAATTACAATGAGTGGTCCATAGCAAAGAGGACGTCAGCCCGAGTCCTTGGACCCCTCGTTCATGCCTCTAGCATGATTGGTTCGCGAGATATCGGCAAAATCACAAAAACACGTGTTTACCCCAAAATCGAGTTTCCAATTTTATTAAAAATTATAACGAGTGGTTTATAGCAAAGAGGACGTCAGCCCGAGTCCTTGGACCTGTCGAACATGCCTCTAGCGTTATTGGTTCGTGAGATATAGCAAAAAGTCTAAAATCACGTTTTTACCCCAAAAAGACTGTGTTTCCAGATTTTCACATTTTCGACACCGACATTCCCGTAAAGAGCACGACGAGACGAAAAAAACGAATCCAAGCACGCCCTCCTAGCATGGCTCCTTCCATTCCAAGGTCGCAGGGGCTCACCACTTGCTAAGTGGAGCAGCTCTGTCCTTACCACACTACTACTGCAGGTTTTCATTCTAGAGACTTGAAATTTATTTCGGGGGTAGAGGGGGTAGGGACCATTGATTTACGTTAAACAATTTTTTTTGTAGAGTTCCTAGTTTCCAAAATATAGGATTTTCAAAATTCGAGTGTTTTCAAAAAAATATAAAAAATAAAAAAGTTTTATTACAAAAAATAAAGGTCATAAAGACCATTCGTTTGAGCCATGGCACAACGTTCTATCCTGTTTGGTTTTCAAGCTATAGCCTATTTTCGAAAACGAAAAAAAACAAAAAAAATTCAAAAATATAACGAGTGGTCCATAGCAAAGCCCCCGTCATCCCGAGTCCAACGACACTTTATTCGTGAATCTCCGACAACGGGTTCGGGAATTATCGGCTCGCATTGGGAGTAGTGGTGGGGGGAGTTAGAACTGTCATCACTCCACTACTTATATCTAACTAATAGTAAGTTAATCTATATCTAAAAAATAGGTCGCAAAGGTTTCCTTATTCTAGTGACGATATATGATTTGTCAGGTACTGCTTTTAGTACAGCACTGACTTGTTAAATTTTGACCGACGGATGTGTCCCTTTCGGGGGTTTCGTGCGTGCAAATTCTGGAAACGCCGGAGCCTCCAGTACAGCCAGACCGAGGCCCTACACGTCCCTCCTTAGCTAAGGGGCCTCGTGCGTGCTCTTCCTGGTGGTCTCGATCACCACCAGGCTGCCAGGCCTAAGTCCTTTTGCACTTTCCTCCTTACATTAAATTGAGGGTCTTCGGGCATAGGCATACTCTGCCGGGCTGGTCCCCAAACAGAGTAATCCGACTAGGTCGTTTCTCCCTATCCTCCTAAACCTAGACGCCAGCTTCCCCCCTTAATAACTAATGTGTTTTTATGTGTGGAGGCCTGTGTATTTGCTGCAGTAACATTTCACTTGGATATCCGTAGTTTTACATTCGCTTTCATATGGCTTATAGCCGTCTTATAAATTATATTTATCATTAATGGGTTGCCCAAACCCCTGTGGGGGGTCGCTCCCCTCCATTTATATCTCTGGGGGCTCGCCGCACTTCCCATTTAAGCTCTGGGGGCCGGAACAAAATCGTAGGCTGCGATGTTCAACGCTCTTGGCGGGCTGGATATATCCAAATTCACGCTCTTGGTGGATGGAATTTGGCCATAGTCACGATCTTGGCGGAAGGGCATCCAGTTACGCATTCATTTATTGTTCATTATTCAGTGTGTGTATGTTCTTCGCCGCACATCCGAGTGAGGACTCTGTTGCTTCGCTTCCCTGCGAATGGAAGTTACCCTCTACGCCTCCGAGGGTTGACGTAGCCTACATGTAACTATGAGTCTAGTCCTAAATGTGTTCGACACTAGGTTCTTCTCTTGAGTCCAATACTGAGCTGGCTAATTCTCCTACTAGACGTCAAATATCTCCCCTGAAGGTCTGGCATCGACAACATTAGTGCATAATGGGTATAACTGTTCCCCGACACGGGGACAGGCTAGGTACACCCGAGATCTTGACGTTTGCCCACACTAAATCATCCTCGCTTCGACCTTTCGTCATTCTGTCTTAGTCTGGGTCAGGGTCTACCACCGTCTTCCCCTGGCTCTGCCTTCTTGCGTTCCTTTACGTCGTCATGACGTATATACCTGTCACCACCTACTGTGACCTCAGATCCTTTATTGGGGAAGTAATTTTGTATGGTGTATTATGGTAGTGTAATTTTGTAAAAAAAAATTGTGTTCTGGGGTTCTAGAACATTCTAATCGCAGTGCCTGCTTTTGTCCTTCTATTGCCTTTTCGGATCTCCAGCGCTGATGTTTTAATATGTCTCTGGACATGGTAGTGGGTTTGTGGGTTGTAAGGTCCTATGTTAGTAAGGTCCGGTAGGGTGTTATTTGTTAATATAGGGTTGAAACGTGGTAGTGAAGGGTTACAGCATCGTTGGACTCTATGTTTATGGTGGGCGAGAGTCGGTAATGCTATGGGGATGTTCTTACTGTGAGTGGATGGGGTGGGTTTTCCCCAGGTGTCCAAAATTCAAAATGGTGTCATGCAGGTGTGATAAAAATACAACCCTTGGTGTTTGGGTGGGAAGTCTCATGCATCGAAATGGGTGTGAGCGCATGTCTGCTCTCAATTGAGGAAAAGGGGTGTGTTTGGGTATAATAAGTTTATATCTTCTGCATGCGGAATTATTTAATGAAATATTTTTTAGTGTATTAATGTGGCCTCATCTATGTATATAGATGCCCATACAGCGCTTAATATTGGTGTCCCAACCACCTCTAATATTCGGGTGGAGGCAGTATGGTACAGGGTGCAGTGGACCCGGTCTTCAAAAGAATGAATGTCTACCAACCCCACGTAGTCAGTGTATTATGTGTATGTGTATTTGTGTAAGTTTGTGTAATGTATTAGGATGTTTTCAAGGGAGGGTGTGAGGATGTTTGCCCGTAAGCTGTGTTGTGGCCATCCTGAGTGCGTTATCCGCCTGTGCTCCTTTTATGGTGTGCCATTCTCTCTTGGCTGTGCTACGTTTTCCTCCGCTCTCTGATGGTGTTTAAATTCGCGCTCGCTGAGCGTCTATGTACCGTTCAGATTCCTCATGCACCTAGTGTCTACCAATATACCATTCTGTAAAATGGCCGTGGGACTATCATCCCTTGCGTCCTCTAAAATATTTATAATGTCCTAGTTGACGCCCTCTGGCTGTCCCTGTTTACTCTTGGTATGGTGACGGCTGTACCGTTCACGGTTTATCCCCCCTAAAATATTTATAAATTGGCTGAGGTGTATTTGCGCCCTTTGGCCTGTCTATCTGGCTTTAAATGTAGCCGTGACCTTTATGTATATATTATATACTATCCCCTAAGGCTCTGTTCATAAGTAAAATATTTACCCTACCGTGGGAGTCCGTCTATCCCTTTACGCGTGGGCTAGGCCCTTAGCCAGCTCTATAATGGCTGTGGTACCTCCTTGCGTTGTATGCTTAAGCCTCCTGAAAAAATGGGGTGTGTCGCATATGTGCTAACCCTATGTCGCTATAATGTTCATGTGTCTTGTGATCATAGACAGATGTGGCATAATTGCCTTTGTAATCTCGAAAAAGATATTAGGGGGGAGGGTGGATTGTTCCTCTATGGATTCTGTGTTTACCCACCCTTAATTAGTCTGTGTGTTTGTGTGGAATTGCCTTGCTACCCTAAGTGCTGGGCGCATGTGGGAGGGGACGGCCGCGGCTATGGCGCGCGTCGTGTCTTACGCCCGCTTTCGCTTGCCGGCTGGCTCGCTGCGTTAAGCGTGACCTGACATCTGAGTCGGCTTATCCCATTATCACAGTTGTATGTTTGTTCGAGCTTATCAATGGTCGCCCTGAAATAGTGTAGCCACCAAAATTAAGTTTGGCCTTTCATACATGTGGGGATATTTTAGGGAGAGCATAACGTAATACTGTCTTCCCCTTCCTATGTAAACATCCAGTGTTGCAAGTGTACTGCTTCCGCTATTGTTTGTTGCTGTTGTCAGCATGTTTATGTGATGTTTTACCGGGTCGCTGTTGCAAAATATCTTCCGCATACGCTAGGTGTCGTCACGAAAGAATGTGCTTCTTGTGTCGTGCGCGATTTCCGGTGTTTTGGTTTGCAGCACTTGTGTTTTTGGTTTCTCCAGCCTCGTGTGGAAATGATAACAAGAATGTGCTTTATGCCACTGTCCGTATGTCGCCATGTGTTTGCTTAAAAGAAGCAATGTGTCAATCTCTAGAATTTTTATTACTAGGCCTCTTTTGGAATCTGGCTTCCGTAATTACTCTGCCCTAAGTCATTTGCCCAGTATTTGTTCCTACGGAGTCTAGTCCGGCCTATGTCTGGGGTAATTTTACTGCCCCGTACTGAATATCCATAAATTTCCGTCTGTGAGTTGTGGTGTTACCACATTTTGTGTTAGTGTATGTCTGGTCCCTGATATTCCCCGTGTTCGTGGAATACGTCTGTATAGGTGTATTTTTGTGTAACAAAGTGTGTTTTTGCCCCAGGATGTCTATTTCTGGGCTATTTTTCGCACTTTTGCTTCGTCGGGAAGCGGTTGCAATAATCTACGATTCCCATCCTGCACGTGTCTATCCGGTGTCTAGTCGCGTTGGCTGAGTTTTCTGACCTCCCAGGTCAAAAGACCTGCGTGTTGGATCTAACTGATCTTCCGTCGGTCGACATTTTTGCTTTTCACGGCGTCAGTTTTTATTGGGTATTCGGACCCGTGATCCCGTGTAACGCTCCGTGTCTTATGTCTGCGTTGTCTTTTGGAATTTTGTACATCCCTAGTGTGGCCTCTAGTTGTGTTGTCGCGCCGAAATGCCGTTGGATAGCTTCATTTTGGCACGTTTGTACCGTGTTTTTGTGTGTTGAATGTGTTAGGCCCTGATGCATACATTAGACATTTCTGTAGCCTATGCTGCTGGAGGCTGTAGACCAGGGGTGTCAAACTCAATATTTGCAGAGGGCCATATATTAAATTTAGAATGTGTAGGCGGGCCAGGTTCAAATTTAAAAAAATGTACTGAATTATTATAACATTTTATTTACTTAATTATATAGTATATAATATACGGTTGTTAAAAATCATATCAAAGTTATAAAAGAGGGTAATTATTTTGAGCTCGAGGATCCAGATACCTGACTTCTCTTGTTTTTGACAAGCTCATTGATGTCAGGTATCATATTCAATGTAATTATTTTAAGAATTGATTGGAGATGTTCATTCGTAAGTCTTGTGCGATGTTTGTTCTTATTTATTTTCATGACGGAGAACATCTGCTCACATAAATAGGTGCTACCAAACATGCACAGAATGCGTGCTGCATGATTTTTAATTGCGGGTAGTTATCCAAACTCTTGAAATATTGTGTATAAAATGTAAGAGCGTTAACCTCTTTAAATTTTTCTTTCAAAATACTGTCTGATTGAAGATCTATCAACTCCATTTGCAAATTAACTGGTGCCTGTGAAGCTTCAAAATTGAATGGATTGTTGAAAATTGGGAATTCCATTTCATTCATTTTGTGGAAGTCTTCAAAACGATTGTTGAATTCCGTGATCAGATTTTGCAGAAGTTGAGAATATTGATCCAATTTATTTTGGTTCACCGTGCCAAATGATTTTAAATGAGGGAAATGATCCAAAGTTTGATTTTTTACCTGATTTTCCCACAGCCTCAACTTTGTTTCAAAGGCTTGAATACATTAATACATTTGAGTGACAATCAAATTTTTACCCTGTAACTTTACATTCAGATCAGTCAAGTGTTTATTCACATCTACTAAAAAGGCACAATCAACCCAACAGTCATTGTCATAATCAATTGGGTTGACTTTTTCTAACATGAAAGCTTGAATAGGGTCACGTAATGCAAAAAATCTTTCTAAAACTACTCCTCGACTGAGCCAACGAACTTCGGTGAAATAAGGGACATCAGAAAACGTTTCGTCCAAATCTTGTAAAAACTGTCTGAACTGTCGGTGATTTAGTCTTCTGCTCCTTATAAAATTTACTATTTTAATTATAGGTTGCATGACATGGTCCATTTTTAAATGTTTGGATGCCAATGATTCCTGATGAATTATACAGTGAAATCCCACAAAATTCCCGGATGTTTTTTTCTGTTTTAACTTAGTTACAACGCCCGAATGTTTGCCAGCCATGGCAGGAGCGCCATCCGTAGTTGTGCTGCTAAGTATATTCCAGTCGAGTTCATATTCTGATATCAAATGCTCAATTGCAGAATAAATATCATTTGCTCTTGTAGTACCTGTCAATGGGACGCACTTTAATAGTTCTTCAGTTATTTCAAAGTTACTGTTAATACCTCGTATAAAAACAGCAAGTTGAGCTGTATCCTCAGTGTCAGTGCTCTCGTCAACAGCCAGTGAAAAGTTTGTAAATTCCTTAATTTTCTCCTTCAGTTGAAGAACCAAATTTAGAGAAAAATCATTTATTCTTGAAGCAACAGTGTTCCTTGACAGCGAAATATTTTTAATTATTGACTTTTGAAATGGAAATGAAACATCGGCCACTTTTAACATGCAGTCTTTAATAAACTCACCATCAGTGAAAGGTTTTGATCTCTTCGCGATTTCTAATGCAATAATAAAACTTGATTTCAGGGCATCTTCACTCTCAGTATTAGCTTTAGTAAACATCGATTGTTGACCTTGAAGTTTAGATTTTAAAGATGACAATGTGTCCATTCTTATTTTTTCAGTGTAACAATCGAATTTTGATTTATGATTCGTATCATAGTGTCTCTTCAAGTTAAACTCTTTACAAACAGCAACTGTTCGATTGCAAATCAAACACAGTGGTTTACCTTTCCATTCTATGAAAAAATATGCAATTTCCCATTTAGACTGAAAAACCCTGCACTCACTATCAACTTTACGTTTTTGTGACATTATGCCAAAATCGTAACAATTATGGAACTCGACACAGGATATCGCATGCGCACGACACAAACAAATGCACAGTACCTTCACAATCACTGAACTTCACAATCACTATGTCGCAGTACAACTAAATTAACTAAAATCTTTCTCCGACCGTATCGCTTCGATTACTCGACTCAACTGTCTAGACTCGAAGCGCGTGAAAGATTCTAGCCTTCGTGGTATTTCCGCTTGTTGCTAAGAGATGGCGTTACTGTCAACCTCTCTCGCTTGTCTAGGCACGCGCTGCCCTTGAAATTACTTATAAATGTTGTAGTGTGCGCATTTTAAAACTTCCGTAGAGGAATCGAGTGAAGTCATGTTTCTTCTGTCTGTCACACATTGCGATCGCGGGCCGTATGTTTGACATCCCTGCTGTAGACTGTCTATTATGTATGTATGTGAGGCTAATTCCTGCTCGTGGTGCCCCTACTAAGGTAGTTGGAATTAAATTTCCATTACCGTACTGAACGTCAGCATTCCAGAAGCGTTAACTAAATATTAGACTCCAATCATGGGACCTAAGAAACGGTTCTTTTCATAACCCACTCTGACTGTAATTTCAGTGAACATCGAAGGCTTGTCATCACCGAAATAACAATTACTATGCGATCTTTGCCAAGAACAGAAATGTGATGTTTTGTGCATTCAAGAAACTCATAAAGATAACCATCAGAAACGACCATATATACCAGGTCTGAACTTGGTTGCAGAAATACCACACCCTAAATATGGTAGTGCCATCTTTGTCCAACCAGAACTTCAAGTTGAGGGTGTCCATTGTACATTAAACCACGACATCAAGATAATCTCTCTGGAACTCAGCAATTGTGTAATCACTTCCATCTATAAGCCTCCTTCAGAAAGTTTCTCCTTTACTTCACCTATAAATTTCAATTCAGAGAAGATATCTGTAGTAATAGGAGATTTCAATAGTCACAGACACGTGTGGGGATACACACATGAAGATGAAAACGGAGAAGCTGTCCTTTCGTGGGCTGAAAGTAACCACCTCTCTCTCATCCATGACAGCAAACTACCTCAATCCTTCAACTGTGGTAGATGGCAACGAGGATTTAATCCAGACCTCCTCTTAGTAAGCGAGAGTGTAGCACAACAATGTCATAAATCTGTGTGTTTGCCAATCCCTAGAACACAACATAGACCAATAATGTGCCAGCTACTTCCAGTCATAAGACCTCAAGAAACTCGCTTCAGGCGACGATATAACTTTAAAAAAGCTGATTGGTCAAAGTTTTCCGAATTGTTGGATGTGAAAGTTCGGACCATCCCAGCCGTACCTGAGGAATATGAACGTTTTGTTGATGCTGTGAACCTTTGTTCTCGGACATGTATTCCAAGAGGCTGTAGGACTAACTATATTCAAGGGATAACTGCAGAGACAGCAGTATTGTTAGATGAATATTACAAATCATTCGACGAAAACCCTTTTAGTGAGGAAACCTCCAGCAATGCAGCGTGTATTCCCTTTTCAATCTCTGAGGCAAAGAGAGACCAATGGGAGAAACTGATGGCAGACTGTGACATGAGTAGAAGCAGTCAAGGAGCTTGGAGATTATTAAGACGTCTAAATACTGATCGTTCTCAAACAAGTACACATGCAAATGTCAAAGCTGATGAAATTGCACACCAGCTCATTGAAAATGGAAAATCTACTAGTTCCGTCAAGACTAGTAAGAAGACACTAGAGAGGAAACCTGATCAAGAAACCAGTATTCTACATCAACCTTTTACTCAGGCTGAGCTTGATCATGCACTGAGCAAAACCAAGAATGGTAAAACAGCTGGCCTTGATGACTTAAGAGTTGAGCAAATTAAGAATTTCGGTCCAGTCACAAAGCACCGGTTAACAGAGCTAATGAACAAATGCATCCAATCATGCAAGATCCCGAAATTATGGAGGAAAGCGAAAGTTATAGCCATTCGTAAGCCAGGTAAGGATCCAAATGACCCAAAGAGCTATCGACCTATTTCGCTCCTTTGTCATCTGTACAAGATCCTTGAAAGACTCATACTCCACAGACTAATGGAGAAATTAGAGGCTATCTATATACCACAGCAAGCAGGCTTCAGATTTGGGAAGAGCTGTACCTCTCAAGTGTTGAATTTAACGCAGCATATCGAAGATGGTTTTGAAAGGAAACAGATCACTGGAGCAGTGTTTATCGACCTTACAGCTGCATATGATACTGTCAACCATAGACGTCTCCTCATGAAACTATACAATGCTACGAATGATTACCAGCTTACCTGCTTCATAAGAATTCTCCTTGAAAATAGAAGATTTTTCGTCGAATCTCAGGGGAAAAGAAACAGGTGGAGATCACAGAGGAACGGATTACCACAGGGAAGTGTGCTCTCTCCGTCATTGTTCAACATCTACACCAATGACCAGCCGCTACCTGTAGGAACACAAAGCTTTATCTATGCAGATGACTGTGCCATCACCACACAGGACTCCTGCTTTGACGCTATTGAGCAGAAACTATCTAATGCACTTACAGAGCTGTCTGCTTACTACAAGGAGAATCAGCTGAGTCCAAACCCCAATAAAACACAGACTTGTGCCTTCCACCTTAAAAATAAAATGGCAAACAGAACCCTTAAAATCACTTGGGAAGGAACCACATTAGAGCACTGCATCTCACCAAAATATCTTGGAGTTACCCTCGACCGTGCACTCACTTACCAGAAACACGGCTCGAACACCAAGCAAAAAGTGGCAGCCAGAAATAATATTATAAGGAAGATAACGGGTACTACCTCGGGGGCACATCCCAATACTGTGAGAACCTCTTCCATTGCTCTATGTTACTCTGCTGCGGAATATGCATACCCAGTATGGTACAAGTCATCCCACGCCAGGAATGTAGATACAGCTCTAAACGATACCTGTCGCATTATTACCGGATGTCTAAAGCCTACTCTTTTGGATAAATTGTACAGTCTTGCTGGCACTGCCCCTCCTAATATTCGTCGTGAGATTGCAGCAAAAATTGAGAAGAAGAAGGCGGTAACATCTAAAGCTCACCCTCTGTATGGATACAAGACAGCTACATCGAGACTCAAATCCAGGAAAAGTTTCCTCAGAATTACCGAGGCTCTTAAGGGGACACCTCAACAATCCCGAATCCATCTATGGCGTGCAAGCTGCAATCGCTCCGAAGAATGGCTGACACCTAGTGAAGAACTACCACCTGGTCATATGGAGAAATGGAGTACCTGGAGATCTCTGAACAGATTACGGGCAGGCGTGACAAGATGTAAAAGTAACCTGCAGAAGTGGGGTTTCGACATCGAGTCCTCATTGTGTGAATGTGGTGTAATCCAGAATACGTCTCATTTGTTGCAGTGCAGCAGGTGCCCTCAAACATGCACAGTACAAAATTTGCTTCAGGCGAGAGAAAATTCACTGGATGTCGCTAACTTCTGGGCAAAAGTAGTATAGACTCTTGTTTGTTTAGTGTGACTTTGCATTGTATTTAATCCAGTAAGAGTTTTAATGTATACATATATAGTATTAATGCTTCTGATATGAATAAATAAAATAAATGTATGTGATATGTTTGGTACAGGCATGCGGGCTTGACGCAACCCACAAAGGTATGGAATCTGCATCTGTGCATCCGCATATGCCTTGGGCTAATGCCTCGGATCCACTATTTCTGTATTTTATGTACCGTGGCGTGTATTGTAGGTTTGAAATACGCGTACCAAAATGTACATTAGTGTGAGTGTTTTGTATAATTCGGAACGTCCCTCGTACTTTAATTTCGGGAGTTATCCGGTTTTTAAAATGGCGTGAATGATTGTGTATATTACTGCCATTGTGAGAGTGCTGCTAGTCTGTCTGTTCTTGCGAATGCATCATGTCCATATACGTCTTATCGCTGACTGGCGATAGTGTCGAGTTTCAATGTTGTGAGAAGTACCTCTTGCTAGCCTAGCCGTCCGTTTATCGCCTGTGTCGAGCAAGTGTGCGTGGGTTTGCTGACACCCTTTTTTATTGTCTGAAGACATGGTGTGCACTTTGGTGCCTCGTCATGTAAAAGACCCTACCTCTCTGCACATTTATTGTGTGCGTGATTTTTGTGTTATTGCAGGTTTGATGCGAATATATTGCTGTTCGTGATATGTCTCTCTGTGTAGCTCATGTAACTGTGTGCTTGTACCTCCGGGCTTCTAGTCGCGTGTCTGGTCACTAGGTGTCGGTGACAGTTTTGTTATTTTGTGAATATTAAACCCTGTTAGCGTGACTGTTCCTAATTGCTGTGTCCTCCATTAGGATGGCTACTTGACCTTGCGTTCCTGGTATTCAGAAGGTCGCGGGTTTGAGTCCGTCTTTGTTCAGGATGATTATTCCTGTTGCCTTTTAGGCCTGTGTCTCCCTGGCAGTTCTTGTTATTCTTATTGATCCTCTCTGTATTAATTATATTGATTGTGTGACCTGCAAATATATCGTCCTTCCCCAAAACTGTGAATTCCATCTTATGGTATTTACGCTTAGTTTAAGCGCCGTCATAGGGGACAAGAAAAATTCATGTTTTGAGCAGTGTAAGAAATAACATACACATATGAATTACGCATGCACACTGTACAGTTTTGGGCATATAGGCAATGGACATGTGTTTTTGTGTGTTTACCCTTTCTAATTTAATTATTGGCAGTCAGTATATCCCAAGTGTTATCATGCTGTATGGAAGTGTAAGTCTGTGATGTTGAATTCCAGACCGCGCAATTTGCTTGGCCCTGGAATGTCGTGTTTGTGTGAATGCATCCCCGTTTGTGTGTATAACCTCTACAGGGGTAGAATCTGTCTTTTGTGTTAATTGTAGTGTACGCGCCCCCGTGAGGGTTTTGCGAATGTTTCAGCGTTTGTATGTGGAAAATCCTGTGTGTTTTGTCCTGGGAAAATTTATCCATGGGCTTGTCCGTCAGTGAATTTTACTATCGTGCGAGCACCCTTGCTCGTCGGGGTGAATAACTGCGCCCTGTTATGAAGGCATAAGCCTCTGGTTCCAATTGGGGTGCTTCTTTACTATTCTCTCGGGGCGTTTTTAGTAAAGTGAGCTTGGGCCTATGTTCACCGTGGTGCCTGTTTATCGGCCTAGGTGTGCTCATGCCTGAAGGGATGAATTGATGTAGCACAACCCTAGCAGTGTTTATAGGGGTGTGTGTCTTCCTGTCTGCCTGGCCTTGTGGGGTAGGTAGAAAACCTTCCTTATGCCCCGTGTAGTTTGTGTTGCCGCCTGAGCAGTGTTCAAAGGTGTGTGGTGTGCATCCCGAGGGGTTAAAAGCAACACCCTCTCTAGCATCTGTCCTGAGGGGGTTAGTGTATGATTTGGCCTTCATTCTGGCAATATTGCCCTTTGAACTGGCGCTGTGGGACGTGTTACTACATGTGTCTGGAATGTGTTTGAGTGCAGCCTGGCCGGTTTCTGTAGCGTGGCCACGGCTGTCTCCTTCTCCCTTGTGTTGTTATGTGTCTGTATGGGCAATTGTGTGAAACGCCGTGTTAGGTCTTCACTGTCGTCTGCCCAGTTTATGGGTTCCTCTGCTCCCATTCGTGGGGTTCTAGGCTGGTTAACTACCCTCACCAGCTGCATGTTTCAGCATTGCAGCTTGGTGTATTGCCTCTGTTCTGGTAGAATTGCACTCTGACTTGGCGGTCCAGGTCGTGGGGGTGTTAGTGTGTTGGGGGCTGGAGTGCCAAGCTCACTGTTCCGGGCCACGGCTGTCTCCTCTCCCTTCGTGTTGTTTGTGTCAGAGATTGACATCCGTGCAAATGTTTTAGTTAATGTGTCTATGTCGATGTCTTCTCTGTGTTGTGTGGGACCTCCTGTTGCTATCTCAAGCACTGTGTTGTTGACTTGCAATTCGCCATATTCTTCCCAAATTTGGGCATATTCCCTATTGAGCTGAAATGCCTGGTCGGCCACCCTGGTGCCGCCTGTGCCTACGTGTAAGTGTTCTAACCTGAGTTTGTTATACTGCTCGAACATGATTTCGTGCAGTAGGTGTAACCGCCAGTGTGACCGGTTTAATTGGAGTTTGATGGTAGGGATCTTAGCCCTCATCTTTCTGTTTTGTGCGCTGCACTGTGGCCGGACAAGTGCCTTAATAACTCTCATGTATTGAGAGTGTAAGAGCTGCTGATACCTCCTGAGGTAGTCCTGTCTCGTCTCAAGGACTTTGTGCCATGCAATGAGGTCCTGATATTCCCCAATTTGCTTTAGTACGTTCAACCGGTGTAGTGGAGACATTTCATATGTTAAGTGTTTAGTGTGAGGTATGTAAGTGTTCGTGTATGCGAATATATGTCCCTCTTGTGTGCGTGATACTTAGTGCCCTTGCCTAATAGTGAGTGTGGGCTGGTAGGGATAATATAATTTTAATAGGGCCGGTTAGAGGAGAAAAACACAAAAACGTCTGGCCTCTACACAATGCTTCTCCTCAATGTGCTTTACAAAATACTGATAGCCTCTGGCCTATGTTGTGAGCGGTGTATCTTCTAATTTCTTTCTAGGGAGGGTGGGCGGGTTAAATAATGTAAATCCCCGTAAAATAAAGATAAAATGTGGGGTGTACCCTAGAAAAAAAACTCCGTGATCTCGCTTGGCTGTCTCTAATCCCCGGGTCGTAGTCCCAGATCCTTTTTGTGTGAGGACCCTTACTGAGTGGTAACTACCCTCACTCGTGGGGAATACTCGGCGTCTCCACCAATTATTTGTTCTGTCTCGGGGTTGGAGGGATGAGACGAACAAGCTGTGTTAGTGTCCAATTTAGGAGTAGTTTCCAAAAGGTGCGAGTTTCCACGTAAATGGGGAAACCGCGAGTGTGGGTGTTTGTTGAAGGATGTGGAGAGTTGGGGCTGTAGCTCTACGGGGGTGTGATCGGTCCTTAAGGGATGCGCAATCAAGATGGGCTTAATGGCAGCGCTGAATAAACAGCTTCAAGTGTGCTGGGAGCCTACCTGCTGAGTCGTCCATACTGCTTGGCCGCTCGAGAACTCTAATGTTGACACAATGGAAGTCCTTACTTGGTACTTCTCGGATAAACGGTCACGGGCAATTAAGAATGTCAGAGAGGGAGTAGGGATGTGGAGACAAATGTAAATGATGACAAAAGTGTAGATTACTGATCAAGGGTTTATTTGATCAGTGTTTGAGTTTAGTGCAGTCCATTTTAGTGTGGGACAGTGTGAAACAATTTGGTTAACAAAGTACAATGTCAGTGTAGGTGTGAAGGGAGGGATTACAACTGTGTATAAGGATTACTGAGCACACTCTTACCTGAGATGGTGACTTGGGCCGGAACGACGTCGAACAGAGCCAGGGGTTGCAATAGAAGTAGAGCTCTCTTGGGTCTTCCTTCTTAAGGCTTCTTGAGTTGCTTAGTCAGCGTCTCCCAATGTGTGTGTCCTAGATCCAGGCTTTGTGTAAGTTGTTATGAAGTGTCGTAAGCTTGGGCTTCAGCGATGCTACTGTGCCTGCTTGTGTGAAAGAAATGTATTTGTAGAGGCTCATGGCTTAGCCTATAGGGGTGGTTTTGTAGGGTGAAAGGGTGTATTGGTGTTTGGACAGAAGTAGATCTTGTAGTTCGAGTCTGTGGTAGATATATGTGGGTGGCTATGCAGCTGTCTGTAGATTCAGGGGAGTATGTTGCTAATCTCTCCGGGGGTGCGTTGACGACCCTATGACCTCAACAATATGCAGGCCATAGCGTTACGTAATATTAGCTGATGATTGTTGCGTATGTTAATTTTTCAAACGTTTGCTGCACCATATTTTACTCCACTTGGATGGTTAAAAACTTCACTTGGCCACATATTTGTTTTATACGTTACAGGTTATGAAAGCTCCCTAGGTGAGCTTCTAGTTGTGACCTTTATCACCGTGCAGAATTTCAGGGTGATATAGGTACTCATCTGATTCATGGTAGGTGACATGAGATCTCATCCTTGTACATGGGTCTAGCCCCCATTTCACAGCTCAGCCGAGGTTGACAGATCTCTCCTCCCATATTCCCTCAACTTAGTTGCATAGGAATACATACTCTTGCAATTTTCGCGTGCTACACTAATCTAAAACTCAGAAGTTAGTCCTCTTAAACATTCAAAACAATTCACCACGCAAGTGTGTACTCGCGAGACTTATTGTAGAGGTTCTCAGTGAGTTGGTTTGCCAGTGCATGCTCTAATTTTATTTATTTTTAGCCTACTTATCACATTTTGCAAAAATGAGGAAAAAGTCGACTTATGAGATCGGCCAAATGTGTGCCTGTCTGTCTGTCTGTCCTTCTGTATGTCTGTCTGTCTGTCTGGCTGGCTGGCTGTGAGTGTCCCCCCTATCAACTCCTAAACGGCTGCAGCAATCGAAACAAAATTTGGTAGGAGTAAAGATCTATACCTGAATATCTCACGGCCATATTTGGAAATGATGTCAGTGCTACCAACTGCTGAAAAATCACCATTGAAATTTGAGCTCCATGTTGGATATCATGGAAGGTATGAATGGGAGCGATTTCAAAATAGGCACAGGTATAGACAATAATATTGCAGTTTAATTTCCAGGAGGCCATACATGGCAGTGTTGCCAAAATGATTATAAGTCTGCTGATAATTCCAAATTTTACATGCATATAACTTTTACACTATCAATTGGATTTCAACCAAATTTCGTATGGGCTATGTGTACATAAATAGATATGACTGAGTTCATTCTTAAGAGCCACCAGGTCTGCCAACTGTTAATAAATGCTCTCAATTTTTCTTAATCCAAATACCCATATATAAGAATGTATGCAAGCCGACAGCTTTAAACTATGCACACGTATAGTACCCGACATTCTGTATTAAATTGGAGTAACTTATATACGTCAGTGCCACCAACATGATTCTATGCTTGCTGAGAGATCCAACTTTAAATACATGTACCTTCTCTACTATGATTTGGATTGCAACCAAATTTCGTGTGTGCTATGTGCACCATAACAGATATGACTATGCCGATTCTTAAGAGTAACCAGGGCTGACAACTGTTAATAAATACTGTCTATATTTTTGTTACCCTAATATCAATATATCAGAAAGTATGCAAGCCAATTGCTCTAAACTTTGCACACGTATAGTACCTGGCATTCTAGATTAATTTGGAGGAACTAATATAGGCCTACGCCAGTGCTGCCAATGTGATTCTAAGCCTGCTGATAGGTCCAATTTTAAAATGCATGTAACTTCCATACTAACTAATGGATTTAATTCAAAATTAACACAACAAAAGATCATATTATTTCGGATTATTTCTGTCATTGTTGCCAACATGATTTTACGCGCGCTGTTAGACCCAATGTTTAACTGCATGTAACGTCCATGCTATCCATTGGACTTAACCAAATGTTGTATTCTGTACCTTAAGAGATGGAACTAAGAACATATTCAGTCACCAGGACTGCCAACTGTAGTTCTCTATTAGGCTACATTATGCCAGGAATACAGTATTTCGAACTAATTAAAAATTTCAATATTACCAACTTAATTTCGTCATTATTCTAGATAGATCCATATAGATTAATCATTGGCATGAATCTTAAATTTTAAGAAAAGTAGGCTCTTTTATTCGTCAAGGAGCTTCTTGTTATTCATTACATTGTGTTGTTCTAAATTGTATACCCGTGCAGAATACCAGTGCTCATATGTAATTCACAAACCTTTAAAACAAAACAACTTACATTATAATGAGATTCAAATTGCGAACTTAAACACTAATTAAATGCACTAGTTAGATAATATATATTGTGCAGATATTTAAACCTCAACACCTGATGATGACCGCTTGAAGGGCGAAACGTGTAATCCTTAAGATTGCCCTCTTATAATAGTGATCATAAACTAGCACAGTAATTGTTCCAGGAGAGTTATTAATATACAGTATTACACACTTTGGGCAAATTAGTGTTGACCGACTGAAGAGTTACAAATATCAACGTATTTTGGTTAGTTTGAGGCAGGATTTAATTGGCCATGCTCATAACTTTTATGTCTGAGAGGAAACAATGACGTCTAAGGTGTTTTGAAAGGTGTACTACACTGGTGGAAAAATTAATTGCATCGACGTTCATGTTCCATTATTTAACATTGACAAAAGATGTCTTAAATTATAACTATACCATTATTGTTTTTGTAGTCTCTGGATTATTGTATTCTTCTATTCCTTGATATCCTCCATCGTAATAATAAATGCATGTCAATATTTTCACTTTGCAGAGGAGCAGTCCTTATCACCTTATTTCCTGCTTGATGAACAAATGAGTGGAAATCAATGTAGAGAAACTTATTCGTATTTTGGTCTCAGTATAAAATTATATTATGTTATAATATTAATATCATATGCACGATGCACGTTTCTTCAACCAACAATTTGTTATCATTATCACGTGATAATTAGGAAGGACACTCGGCTTTGTAATTATTTCCCAAATATTTTGAGAGTAAAATGACATGAATATTTATCTGTCATAATAAATTAACAGTTTCTACAGTCCTGGGAGTATATGTACACATAACACTTGCTTTCTCATGAGAATAATATTTCCACTCATTATCAACAAACAGATATTCTAAGTCTCCCTCTTTTTATGTTTCGGGCGCAACTGAAAATATGCTTCCTATTAATAGAGAGGCAGTGGTTACATGGATACGTCCTCCAGAAACCGAATCAACTTGAGTTAAAATTCAATCAGTTCAATATTAGGCTGTAGGAGCAATACTTCCCCGTCAATAAGCATGGAAAGTTTTCAAAATTGGTCCAGAATTCATTGGATCTGCTGGATCTTTTTGGTACGTGACATGAATAAAACATGTCATCAGTTATGGCAGGAGAAGCTCGGCCCACATTTCTCACAAAGCAAATGAATCAACTTCTTAAAGGATTTAAGTTCATGTGTCTGATATTTAGAGGAGCAGCATTCTCCTCCAATTTCTCGTGAATTGCGCTTATTGAACGTCCTTGTTCCAGTTTGCGATGTTTTGCTACAATTGAAGTGATAGAAGCGATTTTTCAGTGTTGCTATTTGCATAAGGAAAGGTTTCTTTTCGGTCAAAATGAGTTGCAATAATATTTATTTTCCTTTCGAACAGAGAACATCAATCGACACAGTCATTCGGGATAGTTACACTGCTTCACTGTACCGAATTAGCTATGGGGAGCTTTCGTACAATTAATGCATTACAATGTCTCGTCATTAGATCGTGGGTTGTTGACAGCGCCATCCGTAAAGTTTACAAAAGCACTAGGATATAAATAACTGCATAACATAGATTGAATTTTGACATGAACATTCTGACTTTTCTCAGCTTCTGAAGATTTCACATTTTAACAATAAATTGCAAGTCCCTTTGTTAATTGAACTTCAGGAATGCCAAGGTGATCAGCACAAATTATTTACTTTTTCACTGAATTAAATTCACTTTATGTCCATTTAACATGTATTATCAACTGAACGAGTTTGTAAATCCGTATGCTCTGACACTTATTCTGTAACTATGACCCTTGGAAACTCTAGTTGTAAATACATAAATTTAATATGTAAATAAATCTTTGAAAGTTATTAAAGTTTACTAAGAATCCGGAGGATGTCTATTTCTGATTGTGATTTTGTTCATTAGCACGTTAGAGACTTCCACCAACAAACTCAACACACAGAGCACATATCCTAGAAACAGCAAGTAGAATGCTGTCTGCAGGTGTTTCAGTTTGTATTGTTCAGGTCCTGAAGATTCCTTACTTGACGTTTCGAAACGTCGGCTCAGATTGATACTTTTAAAGTGCCATTCCGTCCATTTTTCGTATAGTCCAAATTCAAATGTATCCATAACTGTAGCAGAGAACGCTGGGTAATAAGGAGAATATAACGGAGTTGAATATGTAAAAAATAGTCCATCAATCTTTTCCTTCATTATGTGAACGAGACTGCTATCCTGGTTGGAGTTTTGCAACTTCCTGATGAACCATTCAGCCTGTTGACCACTCGTGATGACGCACACATTTCTATAGAGCAGTATATCATATTCGTACAACTCTACGCTTTTATCACGTTCCATTAATCTCTCGCTCAACTGTGGGAAGTTAATCTCCAGTGAAGGCATTACGTAATACAAATATCCATATGCATACACAATGTTCAATCCAGACTTGTAAAGGTCTTGGAAAGTGTCGATCTCGGGATAATATTTAGTGACGCTCAGGAAACTAGTTAGAGTGCCTTGAAACGCGCTGGTTATTATGAGGCTGAAAAGTACCCAGAATAGAACGACCAGCCTGTCAGACAACACACTCGGGAGAGTTGGCAAAGAAACTGACAAAAATGTGGAAAATGTGAGGAGGAAATTGGTGGAGAAACTCACACCTGTGCCTTTACAACGTTGTAAAATATGCCACGACACCGCTAATAATGGTATGCTGCAGATTATGAAAACCCATCCCATAACATCAAACGGAAGGAACAAGTTCATATATTGAGGGACGCGTTCAGATTTTGGTACCAGAAACACGACCTTATCATACACGTGAGGATGCATTATCTCACGTTCATATTTTAATGCGCTACCTATTATAGACAAATCAAGCAAACCCTTTTTTATTGCTATGTATTCATTTCGTTCAGTATTTACAACGAATTGTGGGACTGCATTAATGCGAGAAAGAAATACAGCTATATTCATTGCGTTAGGATAACTAGATAAATACTTCTTGGAGTATTCACTTAACTTGACACCATTACCTTGTACGTTAAGAGGTTTCCTAGAGTATGCGGTATTGATAGCTTCATTCGATACATCGTGAACATCAATAACACCACCCCTTCCAAAAGGATTGTAGGTGAATGTCTTTATTTGTTCTTTCACTCCTGCCGTTATGGTAGATATTGTGACCAACACATTCAATATCTTGTATCGCCACAATACTTGAAACACAGAGGACTCACAGCTGTCAATAGCAGTGGTAATGAACAAGAGGAACCTTCCACGGGGGTTCCAACCACTCAGCTTACTCAGATGGGCGATACTCTTATCAACAACGTCGCTGGAACATTGGGGAATGAAGAGGAGGTATGAGTCACTCTTGGATAATGATTCCTTCTTCAGTTCTTCTTCACTATTTACCAACTGTACACCGGTGTAACATCGCTGGTTTATGAGGTGTAGTAATGTTGTGCAGACAGTGTTGCAGTTATGGCTGTCCATATACAGCGTTAAAGTATTATTGACTTCATTATCATTATTGTCAAGTAATGTGGAGATGAGTAGCGAGACATTTCCAATGGTATTATTGGGATCATGCTCCTTCAGATCAGGGATTACGGTCGTTGAAGCTGGCTGCAGCACAATGAAGCTCAGAACACAAAACGCTGCTAGACTCATCCTCGGAATATTGAGAGCAGTCCACACAAATCTGTAAGAGGAGAGAACATATATGTAAAGTATACTCTCAGAGATGGACTTGAGCAGAGTGTGTCCAGATAGGGACATTAGCAGTTTTCACAGTGTGATTATTGTCTCACAATTGTCGGAAATTCATACAAACATATACATCATGCACTGTTTTACTGTTCGTTTGAATGTGAATAGGGGCAAATGTGCTTGCAAACACCGTAACATCACTTATTGATACATGTTCCTTCTCCATTTTAGTCCTTGTGTGAAGCGTGTAGACAAAAAATCCGAAATTTCCACCTTTGCTCGAAAATTCTTTACTCACACTCGACGATATATACCTGCATTAGACTACCCATTTAGACCCATACGGTGACATTTCCTTATGAGATCGCAATATGCAAGGGGGGGGGGGGGGATTAAATTCCATTGCCGACATTTTCTCAATTGTGGAGAGTTAGGGGTTTGAATGCAGGTTCTGATAGTAACGTGCACACAGAAAGGTGATTTGACGATCCACATGATTGTATATTATTTCCTTTGTAGCACGTGACTTGTGTGACACCCTGTGTATAACGTATAATGTGTGTATACAAGTATGACTCCAACTAAGGTCATAGCGTGTGTGTTTACAATATTTGACAAGTAGATATGATTTCTGTTCTATCGAGCGTAACAGCTCACGCGCTCGAATGAACGTACTCCGGTTTAAGAGCAAACCCTGATCTTTTGAATATTTAGCTACATTTTCCTATAAATGTATAATTATTTTTGGCCCGTAACCTTAAAATTGCATTAATGATTACCCCTAAGTTATCTGACATAAAGATGATAAACGAAGAGGCAAGGATTATTCGAGTAGGTCTATTAGCTTAACATTATTTAGTGAAGTATAATCTCTCACGTTATTTCGTGTAGCTACTTCACATGCATGTTCCTGTTCTAAGTTGGTATAAAATGTAAATTATCACGGTATTTAGACTGCAAATTTAGTCTGTTTTAGCACTACGTTTGTCTTCCCTGTAAGCTCCTAGTATACTGAGCGGTTCTCGTGATTATCTAAGTCAGCGACCAGATGGTTTAAGCACATTATTGCTCGCTGTTATCAGTCTCCTTCGTCATAGGCTACGTCATCTTAGAATAATTATGTTCTTGTCTACTCGCTGGTTTGTATATAGGCTGGCTCAGCTCTACTTACTTCATACTTATCAATCAACACTGCGTAGTTGCTGCCTCACTCAGCCTTCAATTCTCTACAGTCAACAAAATGCGCGAACGCACTTCCAATACCCACTATAGTAAAGCCATAATTACTTCCGACTTGACGTTTCAGTGCTAGGCTAGACTTTCGTTTGCTAAATCGCGACATCACGAACGAAAGTCGATTTTTCGTGATATATCGATTTGATTGTTAAAATGGTTTTCCTTCTGACCGCCAGATAACTCTAGGGTAACACTGAAACGTCAAGTCGGAAGTATTGATGGCTTTGCTATAGTCGACATACATCAACATCAACGCTAAGGCAAGATCGCTTTAATTTCCAATACTGTACTCTATGGAAGTGCTGTTCCACTAGCCGATATCCGGCAATTCACTACATCAATGGTAAGGAACGTTCACCTTCCACTTCCAATACCCTACCGTAACCGCTTGCCTGCACATGTCTACAACAACGGCAAGGCATGCTCGCTTTCCATTTCTATTACTCTACGGCTCGCTGATCCGCTAGCCGCTAGTTAACATTTCTCTACAACAACGCTAATGCATTGTTGATTTAAACTTCTAATAATCTACGGAAGCACTGCCCCGCTAGCCACTAGTCTGCACATTCCACATCAACGCTAAGGCATGGTCGCCTTACACTTCTAATACTCCACGGGAGCGCTGCTCCGCCAGTCATTAGTCGCCTTACACATCTAATATTATGTACATCAACGGTAAGACATGAAGCAGACATTGGAATTGAAGTGGCCATGGCCTTACATTAGGACCCATTCCGGAATTTGCCTAAATTGAAATGTGAATCCACGGGAAAACATTTCTAGAATGGCCGAGGTGGGATTCAATCAGGGGCGGTCCCAAGGGGGGGACAGGGAGCCATGCCCCCCCCCCCCCCCCCCCAACGGTCTTCAAAAATAGAGGGGAAAAAGAAAACGAGAAAGAGAAAGGCAGTGTGAGAGAGAGAGGGAAGAGTACAAAGGTTTGTTTTAACAGTTCCAATTTTGACATTTTTCGATCAAACGCCAAACGCTTATAGTGTATACTTGCGGGAGAGAAGCGACGCAAAGACGCATCCAGTGAACCAAAAATGTTTCTCCTATGACGGAGCCCGAGCCCGGCCCCGGCGTCCAGCCGGCCAGCCCTTATCAGCATCAGGTGCATTCGTGTGTCTTGTGTCACGTGTCTTCGACTGGACAAAGTTTTTTGTTTTGTCTTCCGGCCGAATAAGCGATATGGCAACGTCACAGTCAAGGGTTCTATGGAATTTCCGCTTAAATAGGGATTCCTACTGCCAAACTCGTCCGCAAGAGGGCAGCACCGGGCATTGCGGTTCGTCACGGCTGGCAGCTGGTCAAGCCTGTAGGGGAGGGGTAGCCACGGGGGAGCGAGGAGGTAATGCGCATGTGCGAGGCGCAATGCCCGTTGCTGTCATCTGTGTCGAGCTTCTCGAGTAGTGATCCCTATTAGACCTCCTCGTTCAGATAGGACGTAAATTCATGATGGAGGGAAGAAATGCTGGAAGTGGAAGCCAGGCGAAACGGGTAAGTTTTATTTGAATTTTCATTCTCTGATTTTGTCAAAAATCACACCAACAGTTATTAAGGCCTTTCTTACGCTGAAATCATCGTATTTAATAGCCTACGTTTCTTTTACGGTAAGGTGAGGGTGTCTTGTAATATCTTCTTGTTTTTAACTGCAAAATGTTGGTGTCTGTATAGAGCGTCTATGCTTCGGCTTCGGGTACGGGTCAAACAACGGCGAAGAAAGTGAAGACGCAGTTCGTTCTTTCGTCGTCAGGCTGGCGACGGCGATACATCCGTGCTTCGAGCTCCAAAAGACAACGACGATGGTGACGCATCATCATCATCGTCACTGCCACTGCCAGTTGCGAAGGTATGTGTCTACTTGTCTTTGTTTAAACATGTGCTTGGAGGGAAACTGCGCATATTTGATTTTAGTCAGATTCAAGTTAATGTTTTGCACTTAACTTGCATGTGTTACACTTTGACCGGGTGAAGATTGGTGCTTTTTTTTTCCTGACACTAAGTATTATTGCTGGCGCTGGCAGTATTTTTATATACAGTACTTTGCGCGGTTTGAGGTTTGGTGGTATTTCGGTGGGTGGATAGGAGGGATAAGTTACGGTGGGAAGGCTGAGCTGAGCTTAAAAGCATGCCTAGCATATAAAATAACCTGGACCAGATTAAGGAAAAAGCTTAATTCATCAATTCATATTCATCTCTGTATATTTTAATGTGAAGTTTTACAAATTTTTAAACTGATGATGGTGCTTTGTAAATTTAGCGCTATAGGTTTTTTTTCTTTTGTCTAGGACTGCACTCCCGCAGACGTGGACACCCGTGCGGCTTCTTCTCCCTCGACTTCAGGAGGATCGGGTACAATCATCTCTAACACATCTTCTCTTCATCTTGCTGGAGACAAAGCCGACATCGGTGTGTACTTATCGAAACTTCAAGACGTTTCAAAAGAAGCAAAACGACTTCTTCTAGATCCATGGACTCCTCCTCGAGCTTACGTTTTTCCAACGTCATCCCACATGAAAGAAGGAAAGTTGGTGAATCGCTCTCCCGGGCGAAATCACCTAGAAAACTATCCTTGGCTGGTTTTATCGGACGTTGAAAAGGGCTTGTTCTGCAAGTACTGCGTCCATTTTGCTGGAGAAACAGGTAAAAACCAGTCTAACACAAAGCTGGGAGCTTCACCACTCAGGTCTTTCGCCAAGCTGACCGGTAAAGATGGGCATCTCCGAACCCACGAAGGAACGAAGTATCATCGCGATTCCGTTGAGTTAGCTCAAGATTTTCTCCTTACATTTCACAGCCCCGATGAAGAGGTAATCAATCAATTGTCTACAAAGCGATTACAACAGGTCCAAGAAAATCGCGCTAGACTTTGCCCAATTGTGAAAACCATTATATTTTTGGGCCGTTAAAACATCCCTCTACGTGGCCACAGGGATTATGGACCTCTTCTTAAACTAGAGAAAGCCGATAGTCCCCCTGGACCTGCCTGTGAGAGTGAGACCAGCTCTCCAGACCCCTTAGAAAATGAAGGAAACTTCCGTGAACTCCTTCGGTTTCGAGTCGAAACTCTTCGTAGCCACCTTGAAAATGCATCAGCACGTATATTAGTAATAGAACACAAAATGAACTGATTAAGTGCTGTAGTGAGAAAATCCAAGAAGACATTGTTCGGAAGGTTAAAGAAGCAGGCATGTTTTCCGACATGTTCGTTGAGACATCAGACATTTCCATAAAAGAACAGCTTGCATTGTCACTTCGCTACGTCTACAAAGAGAAGGTGCACGAAGTTTTTTTTGACATTTGCGGACGCCTACGAGTCTATTAGTGAGGATGATATTCAAGGCGGGGAACCAAAATTGTCAGGCTTTGCTCTTGGTCACGTTGTACAAGATCTCACTACAAAGCTTTCACTCGATCTTAAGCTTTGTGTTGGGGTAGGAACGGATAACTCTTCGGTGATGTCATCGGAAACGAAAAATGCAGTACAGGAACTTTTGAAAGCGGCACCTTGTGGTTCTAGGTGTCCATGCTACAATCACGCCCTTAACGGCAGCTTAGCGAAAACTTCAAAAGTAGTGCCCACTCGTAATGGTACAGCATTGATGAAAAGTACAATTAACTTTGCTAGATCATCTCCTAAAAGATACAAAGTTTTTTTTGTCAGTTTTTGGCGAAGACTTTGGCAAACTGTGTGAAACGAGGTGGAGTGAAAAACATGATGGCCATTTGCAGTTCGAGAGACTCCTAGTTAAGATAATTCGAGCATTAGAAATCATAGCAGAATGGGAGGACAGCGACACATCGAGTGCAGCCGAATCCCTCATTCAATCATTGTGTGATAAGCAATTTGTGGTTTCAATGTTGTGTCTGTGCGACGTCCTAAGTAAAACCCGGCCATTGAGCCTTCTTCTTCAAGACGTCTCATTGGACTTGGTGGCGGCTTCCACGGGTGTCATGGACACCATCGAGGCGCTTTCGATTGCACGTGAGAATGCTGAACCGTACTTCGAGACAATATTTAACCGAGTGAAAACTTTTGCCGATGAACTGGAGTTTGAGGTGGCGTTGCCCCGAAGAGCAGGCACGAGGAAGCAGTCCAACGTTCCGGCTGACACTGACGCACCCGACGAGTTCTACCGCCGAACTGTCTTCATTCCGCTGATCGAGCATGTGGTGCAGGATCTCAAAGAATGATTTCCAAATGAATCTTTGGCCGCATTCGACCTAAATTTGTTGATGCCTGCAATCTGCATTGACAAACCGGCTGAATACCCAACAGTGGCGCAAAGTTTGGGAGCTCTTTGCATCAAGTATCAACAACAACAACAACAACAACCCCTGGCACTATACAGCCCATGACGGACTAAGGCCGACCAAGCGACCGCTGCCCAGCCATTCGGCCTGCAGATATTGGGGTGGCGCGTGATCAGCGAGTCGGGTCCCCTCGGCCGTTTATCTTGGTTTTAGTGATCGGGGCGCTGTCTCACTGTCAGACAGCTACTCAATTGTCCTCACGAGGCTGAGTGCACCCCGTTCCAACCCTCACGTCAGTATTAAAATCCCTGACGGAGCCGGGGATCGAACCCGGGGCCTCCGGGTGAGAGGCAGACGCGCTACCCCAACACCACGGGGCCGGCTTTGCATCAAGTATCAGCCTTTGCTAATTTCCGACGGGCGCCACTTGCAGGGAGAATATGCTGTATGGAGACAGCGATGGTTGAGACTCAAGTCGGCAGGGAAGAAATTGCCATCCACTGCAATTGAGTCAATGGTAGCTGCTTCTCAAAGCTTGACACCTACAGTCAAAACTCTCCTGCAGGTTTTGGCGACGTTGCCTGTGAGTAACGCCACTCCCGAGCGCTCTTTTTCAACATTGCGAAGGCTTAAAGACTGGCTACGGTCCCGAATGACGGAAGAAAGGCTGGCTCTGTTACATTGCCATCGGTCAACGAAAGTCAGTGTGGAGAAAGTAATTGATCGGTTTGCCAAAATGAAGACAAGGCGATTGGATTTTGTTCTTTGATCAGATACCTACAATAAATAGATTTACATTTTATTATGTGTGTTTTCTCTCTAGAGTCTATTTGACCCTCTCCTCGGTTTTTATAAAACTAATAGGTTATTATACGAATTTCAGTCCTTATGATATTATGCGAGATGCTACCAGTAAAAATTAAATATATATAAAAATAGGACGGATGACCCCTCCCCCCTCTTTATTGGCTTAGGGCTCCCACCAAAAATCTGTCTGCGACCGCCCCTGGATTCAATCCTGCCTCTTTTCAGTTTTTATTCATGAGGCAGAGTGTACCACGTTCCAGGCCTCACATTGGAATCAAAACCGGACATCCGGGGCCACAGACAAGAATGCTAGTCACTACACCAATTGGTGGTTATGTATCATCATCATCCTAGTCCTAGAGGATCTGATACGGTCTACACAAAAAATTTGAATTTTCACGCCATCTTTTCCTGGGGCGACCTAGAGATCTCTTCCCACCGAGACAGTAGTTGACGACTGCTTTAAAGATTCTGCTTCCGTCCATCCTATTGAGGTGTCCTAGCCAAGTTCTTTGGTATTCCAATATAGGTCTGCTGTTAAGACCATTCAGCACTTCTGTGTTTCGTTTGTAATCCCACTTAGTGACTCCAGCTGTTCGTCGCATATATTTCATATCGGCGGTAGTTATTCGTCCCTCATCGCATTTCCTCAGGGTTCACGCTTCGCTAGCATAACAAAGTACTGAACTTGCTAAGGTTTTGTAAATTCTTGTTCGGGTGTGTTTCTGAACTAATGATGTTTTAAAACTTTATTGATGATTCCTAAACATCTGTTGAATTTAAAGATTTTCTCGGGTATGTCCATTTCTTCAAGGAAAGACAGTTTGTAACCAAGGAATTTAAAATCGTTTTCTCTTTCCAAACTTTTATTATTCAAGCAGATCCTACTTCTTACTGGTTCCGTGCCACAGAATGCCATTCATTATCTTAGTTTTCTCTAGAGATATTTCCATTGAGTAGTTATCTGAGACTAGTTTCATGTTATGTGGTTATGTATCAATGCTAAGGCATCAGATACTCTACGGGAAAACTGCTTCGCTTATATTCACTGTAATAAAGTTCAATAATTATCGTTGTGTGAATCAAGCCTCAACAATACAGTCTACCTATGTTAACTTCGTTACTTTACCATACCAAAGCTACATCATTTTTATATAACTAGCGGTCCGGTGCGAGAACTCTCGCGTAATGGGTAGTGTGCGCCCCATGTGTACAGTCTACCCGCCCGGCCCTAGTGCTATGCAGGCTGTACGTGACACAGCGCTGCTAGGGGCTATCTGGGTTGTGTGTACCCTATGTGTACTGACTACCCACCTGGCTCTAGTGCTATGCGGGCTGTACGCAACACAGTTCTGCCAAAGACTATCGCCTTGTTTATTTGTTTAAAAGCACTTTATAAACAAATAAATATATTTCCGTTGACTTATCAAGAAATGCAAGATTCTTCCTGTAATATTGAGACAATTTGGAAGATTTTGGTACAAACCACACCTTCTAACTCCCTCTGGTTTAGGAGCTTGAGTTTTGTGAAACATACACCTTAGCGTATTATATAATAAGATTGGTTTTCAGGATGTCCAAGTTTTAGCTTTGAGAGAAATTCCACGAGCTTCAAAAACATTAATAAATGTGCCTCTGAAAACAATTTCGTCGTTTTAGTTCTCTTTTCTACTTAATAAAGTAGTTCCAGAAAGAACTAAAATATTTAGTTAATTGATTAGTCAGTTAGTTAGTTATTTAATTAGGTGTGAGTGAATTTTACTCTAGTGTTCACAGTTTACATTAGTGTGTTTGGTCTTGTTTTGTTTCGCGAGTGATAGCAAGGGCTTCAAGTAAATCATCAGACACGCCCAAGAACACTACTATACGAGGTGTTACGGTTTGAAGCAATCACATTAGTTAGAGATTTCTTCCATTCCTCATTTGTCTCATATTGTAACACTATGACGTTTCGTATCTCCAATATGATGCATCACGAATCTTGATTGAACCAATTGTGGTTTGATGGCTTAGGTAGCAGGTAGATATTTATGTCACGTGGTAAGTTACTCTTTATTGTGCATTGTGACAAGTTACATGAACAAGTAGCGAACGTGGTCTAAGTCACAGGAGCAGTGGACGAGAATGTGGCAACACCGAGCACTAATTCATGACGTCATACCCCATCTCTCGTTGGGCAGACTTTGCCTCTACTAATCGCGCCAGTGCTGCTGCAGCGACTCAGTGAGGAAAGTAGTGGCAAACTACCTCACTTCTCATCTTTCTTAATACGTAGCATTGTGTTTCTCGGTGTCTTTCCCCCATTACCTATGGCTGTGACTTTTGAGGATCCGACTAGCTTTTGGGGTGACTACCCAACAATGTGAATAGTTTTTTTGGTATTTATCAGAACATTAAAGTTTAAATAAGATACTTACGACTTGGAGAAACGTACGAATTATTTGAATTCCACTTCACACTATAGCAAACTGTGATGTTTTGTGTGACTCCGTTTACGATACGGTGTAATACAGTCCGGGTCACCTTAAATAAGTTACTAATCGAAAAACGTGTAGCCGACATTAACATCCATCCCCTATACCTACGTAAATGTTGATTTATGGTTGAATTTCTTGAAGTTAAGTTGTTTTCCTGGGCCAGCACATTGTCGCCAACCCTGTTTAAAATCTCGCCATCTCCAAAGACCACAATACCACTAAAATTTCTTACCACACAGTTGCCGACAGTTTTCTGGCGATAACTCCCAGAATGCATTTTACACAATGTCTCCCAACATTATGCGACTATCCCTAAGGACCATTACTTAGAATAATTTCACAGTTTTCTTTGGAATTTCATGTCTAATGAAGTTTTTCAAGTTAAGTACAGTAGTGTGTTTGTGCCGGTTCTATTGCCACCTCCACCTCCCCACCTCACAAGATGGCGGCGGCACGATATCTCTCGAACGCATGGTCGTATTTTGATGAATGAGGTGTCATTAAACTCGGGCTGACACCCCCTTTCCATTGGACAACATATCTCTACCTACAAAAATAAAACCTACCCCTACTAGAGGGTGAAATTGTAATTTTTTTTAGAGAATCCCTCTTTCCAAGTGCAACGTGTGAGAGTTTGAATGCCAATATGGAATTAAACGTTATTCAACACAATAGACATGTGTACGGAGGATAGCCAATATGAATTAACATGCTAGTTTTTTGTTTTTACACATGCCCACTCATAAGTTTTGTAAGAGGGCGGGCTTTTTAAAAGATGGCGGCTGTAGTGTAACCTAACCTAACCCAACCTAACGGGTCCTTGTGGACAGGTCATTGTTGACGGGTCATTGTTGACGAGTCCTTGTTGACGAGTCCTTGTTAGGTCCTTGTGGACGAGTCCTCGTTGACAGGTCATTGTTGACGAGTCCTTGTTGACAGATCCTTGTGGACGAGTCCTTGTGGACGAGTCCTTGTGGATGAGTCCCTTTGGACTGATCCCTTTGGACCGATCCCTTAGGACTGGTTCCTACGGACTAGCCCATGAATTTATTTAAATTATGTTAAAAGGGCCTAACTACATTTTGCGTGTAAAGCAGTGGGTTGAACTGACGTTATTCACCAGTCCCCCACTACTATAATGGGATAACGATATGAAAGGAAAATGACGAAATACATGTGAACATACAAGGGATCTAACTTGGTGGCTGGATGTGTGATTTGTAGTTGAAAGAGAATAATACATGTTCTTACGATGTTAAAACTGTGGAGATGGTTCGTGCAGTAAACCGACTTGTTACTTCCTGTGTCATATTACAGACATGGCAGAGAGCGCGCAGATCTGTTGCTATGACTAACGCTGCAGTAATTTGAAACCGCAAGTGTTCATGAAGACAATGGGTGATGATCATGCAAAGTTAGCAGTTATTGGATATTACACAGGTGTTCCTTCCGGTGTCATGTTGCTGACATGCCAGAGAGCGCACACTGCTGTCGCTATGACTGACGCTGCAGTAATTTGAAACCCGAGGTGTTGATCAAGACAATGGGTGATGATCATGCAAAGTCAGCAGTAATTGGATACCACACAGGTGTTCCTAGTGTACTTTGGACTCTCAGCTGCATTGGAAGAGGAATTGCAATGTTCTGCAAAAAACTGCTGACACGAGCGATGAGAGTTTATATAAGAGAGGTGTCATATATTTCCCTACTGTCAGTATGTATTACTCGCTTTGAGTGAACAGTGCTCTATTACTGCTCAAGAGTTGTAAAAAAGCCTTTTTGTTAGAAAATCGTTAAATTATTTTGCATGGTACCAGTAAGTACTTATTATTAATGGATTGTAGTCTTTTATTACTAATTGATTTTGAAGTTATTGATTGGAATGTATTTATTGATTGATTGATTGATTTGTTTACAGATAATTGGGTACCTGTAGGTTACCAGATTCCTACAATCTGTTCATTCAGTGGCAGCAGTTGATAAATTTTAAAAAGGTAAGTACCCCTCTAATAACTTTTAAACAGTTATAGAGTGATATTTTCCAATGTTCACCACTACATGTCAGTGAAAATGGTATATTTGGCAGTCAAAAGTTGGAACTACTTGACCATGGTGTGTAAAGCGAATTTTGTAGGTTAGATTTTGATTACCGCTCTATTAAGTCTGAATGTTCATTGTTAGGTGTCAGTGACAGAGGGAATATTTAAAGACTTAACCTCAGCTCACCTAACATAACCTAACTTTACCTAACTTACCCTTGTCACGTGACATGTTTTACAAGTTTAGACTTGCTTTATGACTGACTATGACGTCACACTTAGCTCACTTAACTGGTGGCTGCTGGTTTCTATCATGTGACATGTTCTACAAGTTTAGACTTGTTTTAAGACTGGCTATGACGTCACACTTAACTCACTTAACTGACGATCGCCGGTTTCTATCACGTGACATGTTCTACAAGTTTAAACTTGTTTTAAAGACTGGCTATGACGTCACACTTAGCTCACTTAACTGGCGATCGCTTGTTTCTATCACGTGACATGTTCTACAGGTTAAGACTTGTTTTAAGACTGGCTATGACGTTACACGTAGCTCACTTAACTGGCGATCACTGGTTTCTATCACGTGACATGTTCTACAAGTTTAGACTTGCTTTAAGACTGACTATAACGTCACACCTAGCTCACTTAACTGGCGACCGCTGGTTTCTACCACTCTATCAAGTTCCAATGTTCACCGCTAAGTGTCAGTGATAGTGGCATAGAGTAACCCTCAGTTAGAACTACATGAAGTTAGAGTTGCTAGGAGTTCACAGATGTTCGATTTAAATACCCTGCTATAACCAATGACTTGAATGTAATTAAACTATTTATATTGTACTTTGTTTTATCATTTATTAACATTTATGATTTATTTCTTTTATAGGTAATTTCGAAAGTGATCATAATGTTCAAGTGTGGTGACTGTAAGAAACAGTTCTCAAGACCTGACAGCCTTCAACGACACGCAAATGTTAAACATGACATTAAAATGTTTGTGTGCAGTCATTGTGCTACCACATTTAACAGACAAGATAATCTTGCACGTCATGTAAATTTAATGCATGTTAGTTCAGCACCATTTTCGTGTTCAGTTTGCGAACTTGGTTTTTCTGCTGTAAAGCGATATCAATCCCACATGGTTGAAGTGATGGTGAACAACAAGAATTAAAAACTGTAAAACCAACAACTAGCACGGAACCTTTAAACGAATGTGATGCTCAAAAGCGTAAACGTTCTCAAGATTGTGAAAATAGTTGTGCAACAAAAAGAAAGAAGAATGGTGAACCTTCGATAACACATTGTGATGTATGTAATATTGATATACCTTCTTCAATCATTCATGGACATTTACGCAGTATTCATCATAAAAATAACGCTTGCCATGAAAGAAATTCTGGAAATGTTCAACAAATTGGTAGTGCATTTAAAAGTCGATTTGCTATTATAGACTTTATAGTAAAGAAAAAACTCAAAGTATTGAATCATTTTAAAAAATGTTCAACCTATTGTGTTTGGCTTGGTATGGAATGGTTTATTAGAGCATAAAACAATTAAAATGAATTTTGAACTTTTTGGACTCTATGTAAAAGCTGGGAGCGAAGGTGAAATTACGGATATCAAATCCTTTAATACAAAAAACATAATTGTTAGCTAATCAACTAATATTAGTGATATATATCAAAATATTTCAAGTGCTATCATTGTGAAGAGTGAAGAGTTCCAGGAAAGGGAGTCAGGCTGGGCGTTGGTTGAAGTACTTTATTTGGAAACCAACCTGAATAAATATAACCCCCTTCGAGCATCATCATCATGATTTACCAGTTTGGATCGAACGTAAGAAAGCTCGTGTAAACGTTATGAATAGTGACCATGCATGTTTTGCGTGGGCTGTAACCTCAGCTCCCCATCCAGCAGTAAGGGACGTGGAGAGAACATCATCATATCCTCACTTTTCTTCAGTGTTAGATTTAAAAGAAATAGAATTTCCTATAGCGATAAAAGACAATGAACGTTCTGAAGAGCTGAACAATGTAAGTATTAATGTTTATGGAAATGAAAATAAGAGTATAGAAGGTCCTCTATATTATACTCAGGAAAAAAGGATGCTCATGTAAATTTACTGTACATAACTAAAGGTGAAAACGCCCACTATTGTTGGATAAAACATTTCAGTAGACTTGTCAGTAGTCAGATAACAAAAAGAGAATATAAGAAGTGGTTGTGTGATGGTTGTTTGCTACATTTTCAGAAAGAGGACCAACTAATTCAACACCAAAAATGGGGAGGTAATCATGTGTGTGCGGTATTACCGACTCCTAAAAATAACATTCTAAAATTTAAGGATTATGAGAAACAGCTTCGAGTACCATTTGTTATATATGCTGACTTCGAGGCTTTGCTAAAACCATTTAATACATGTTCATCGAATCCATCCCAAACTTTCACCAACACTACTCACATTCATGAACCTTTTAGCTTTGCATATTATATTAAATGTAGTTACGATGACTCTTTAAATAAGTTTGAGCTGTATAGAGGACCTGATGCACCTTAAGTTTTTATGGAAAGGCTTCAGAAAGATGCCATACGTATAGCCTCTATTTTAAATACGATCATTCCAATGGAGCCACTAACTTCATCAGAGCAAATGAATTTTGAAACTGAAACTAATTTTGTTTTATATGTGGTGAATGTTTATGTACAGACAGGGTTTGCGATCATCACCATTTAACAGGAAAATATCGTGGTGCTGCTCACCAAGAATGTAATTTAAATTATAGAGTAACTAAATTGATTCCAGTCATTCTACATAACGGGAGCAAATACGATAACCACTTTATCGTTAAAGAATTTGGAGCTTCAGATGTGAAAATTGATGTGATTGCAAATAATAAGGAACAATACATATCGTTCACAAAATACTTCAAAACAAGCAATAAAAACGATAAAACTGCGATTTTTAGATTAATTCCACTTTATGCCCAATAGTCTTGATAAGCTGGCTAGTAATTTAAAATCAGATCATTTTCATGAAATTCAACGTGTCTTTCCTAAAGAAGATGATTTTAATTTGATTCGTCAAAAGGGTATATTCCCTTATGAATATATTAACTGTGTGGAACGTCTTGAGGAGTGTTCTTTACCACCAAAAGATGCATTTTACAGTTTCTTAAACACAAGTCATATTAGTGATCAGGAATATTTATATGCACATCGTGTATGGACACAGTTTGACATTCAAACTTTAGGTGAATTTTCAGACACATATTTGAAGACAGATGTGTTATTATTAGCAGATGCTTTTGAAAATTTTCGGAATGTTTGTATGAAAATTTATGACCTTGATCCTTGTCAGTATTTCACTGCTCCTGGGTTAAGTTTCAGTTCAATGTTGAAAAAAAAACTAAAGTAAATTTAGAATTAATGACTGATATAGACATGATCAATTTTATAAAATCATCAATTCTAGGTGGATTAAGCCAATGTAGTGGGCGATATTCTAAAGCAAATAATAAATACATGCCTAGCTACAACCCCTGTGAAGCGTCAAAGTATATTGTCTACCTCGATGAAAATAACCAATATGGTTGGGCTATGAGGTAATATCTACCACTGAAAGATTTTCGCTGGCTCACACAACCTGAAATTGATGTCTTACATGTTAACACTCTTAATGATAACGATGATAAAGGATATATTTTAGAGGTAAATTTTGAGTACCCTAAAGAGTTACATGATGATCATAATGATTTACCATTTTGTCCTGAGAATATGAAATCTCCATACATCACATCACGAACAAAAATGTAAATTGCTAATATAAATGATAAATGTAAATATGTAATACATTATCAAAACTTGAAACAGTGTCTACAGCATGGATTGAAATTAACAAAAATTCATCGCGTATTACAATTTCATCAGTCAGCATGGCTCAAACAGTATATTAATCTAAACAATAATTTAAGAACACAGTCAACAAACGCATTTGAAAAAGATTTTTATAAACTCATGAATAATAGCGTTTTTGGAAAGACTATGGACAATGTTGATAAACGAGTTGATGTAAAGCTGATAACAAAGTGGGAGAATGATGGTAAAAGGTATGGTGCAAGCAACTTAATAAGCAAGCCTAACTTTCAAAGCTGTTCAATTATTCATGAGGATTTAGTTGTAATACAAATGAATCGTCTTAAAGTAACTTACAACAAACCCATATATGTGGGTTACACCATTCTGGAATTGTCAAAAACACTTTTGTATGAATTTCACTATGATTATGTAAAGAAAAACTATCTTGATAATGCTAAATTACTCTACACAGACACAGATTCTTTTATTTATGAGTTTAAAACTGATGATTTTTATGAGGATATAAAAACTGAGCTAAATAGGTTTGATACAAGTGACTATCCCGAGGATAATATTTACCATTTACCTCTAGTAAACAAAAGGGTTCTTGGGAAATTTAAGGATGAATGTGCTGGTGTTATTATAGACACCTTTGTAGGCACAAAATCTAAATCATACAGCTATATGACAATTGATGATGTAGTAGTAAAAAATTAAAAGGAGTGAAAAAGAATGTTGTTAATAAAGAGCTAGATATAAGTGATTATAAAAACTGTATAGTTAGTAACCCACCTGTATTATATAAGAAAATGTGTGTGTTTAGAAGTAAAAATCATCTGCTACATACCAATTTGCTGAACAAAGTTGCTTTAAGTAATGAAGACAACAAACGATTCATTATACCCAACACATTTGATACTTTTGCTTGGGGAAACAGTCGCATTGATGAATATTACTTTACTTAAGTCTAATGATCACTATATCGTAATATTTGTATTGTAAATTTTTAAAAAACTGTAAGTAGAATGTATAATGTTAGGCAACTGTATTTTAGTAAAAATAAGATAAGTAATACATTTTAGTGTAAAATGTTTGCTTTCGTATATTACGAAAAAGATTTTAAAATAATGTACAGAATGTGTGAACTAAACAAGGGAAATGTAAAAAATGTAAAGTGGAAATTGTAAATATCCATGTGTGAAAAAGTGAAATGGCTATCACCATTTTAAAATTAAAAGACATTGTGATCTTGTAAACCTTGTTTTTATTTCACAACAAATATGGCTTTACAAAAATAGAATACAAAGAAATACCAATTCCTCAATCCTTTTCAATGTTCATGTCCACTCATCATTAACTTTCCTTTTATAACACTAATCACAATGAGGGCTGCCAACCTCTCCCCCACTGAGACATCACAGGATGTCAAATGTTGTTTAGCTTTTCAACGATACTTTATCCTCTACACGTCTTAATGCAGAATGCCTATGGTGATAATAAAGGTGCATGCTCGATCCAAAAGGATTAATAGGTATATCACCACGCTGCAAAGGTTCTTCAAGACAAGTTCCAGGACCACACAAATAATAACCAGGTAGGTACATTTCGAAAGTCAAGTATTGAATTACTTTGTCAATGACGCCATTGCCAGTACAGGTCCGGCTTATCCTTTTCCATCGATGGTAAAAAGGTTTGATCTCCCTCCTCCTCCTATGTGGATGATGTTTGTTGTTGCTGCTATTTTTCTTTATCACACCCAGGGTAAGAGGAATCAAAGTCTTTTCACTGACTTTTATGACCGTGATACAGTTTGACCAGCTGGCAAGTAGCACACTGTCGCATAGAGGGTATTTTTGCCATAGCCACTTGTTTATGGTGATCATAATCTGTAGGCTACATGGTTTCAATTCACTTAACACAGGGTGTTGAGTCTACGATTTTGGTACATGTTGCCAGATTCCTTTCACTGCATTTGCTGCGACATAATAAATGAATGATTTTGGAAGAGCCAATAATTCTTCTTTGGTAAAACTGTCTAGTTTCTTTTTACACACAAAGAACTTTCCAATCGCTTTATCGATAGCATCCTCTTTCTCCATGGTATCACGTTGATGTTTATACGTCGCTTGTAGAAATCTCACTGGTGTCATCCACAGGTAAACCTTTAGTTTTAATTTTATTTAACAACTCCCAGCAGGCATTGGCGGTTAGCCAAAGAAACAATTGCCACACCTGTGCCAGGGCTTTATGGGTAATATTGTCACAGGGGCAGCGGTCCATGAGTGTTTGCAGCGAGGGACAGCCCATGTCCATTAAATCGATACATTGACAGTAAGATGCCAAAAATGGTTGTAGCCATTGACGTTTTTCACTACCTTTCACAAATACTACATGGGCAGAAGACAAGTGGGCTTTCATGACCATGTCCAGGTGCTTATATGAAATGGTTCCTCGCTTCCAGTCTAGTTGCATATGAGTTTCAATCCACTGGGTTTGTTTACGGTCTTTATCACACAATAAATCAAACGCATAAGGTGGTTTAAACACCAAATTGTTAGCTTGTGATATCCAAAAAGTGGAACAATCGATGATGGCCACTTCTTTAAATATAAATTTGTTATCTCCAATTTTAAACCCTTGACAGTCGACAATCAGTGTACGCAACATGTTCACTCTTGCCTGGATCAAGTCCAACTGACCACAGACTGACAATTGTTCAGTAAAGTGTACCCATGTCATTCTAGTAAAAGAAAATAAAAACATCGAGTAGTCACTATAGAGGTTAGGGTATGACAGGGGGGGGGGGCATAAGAATTAATAATATAACAACAACAACAACCAATTTTTTTATTACATTATTTTATTAGCATAACA